>JANRMT010062822.1:7234226-7272232 GCA_026402145.1 Polypterus bichir lapradei
GGATTGGCTCCGGCAGACCCCCGTGACCCTGTGTTCGGATTCAGCGGGTTGGAAAATGGATGGATGGAAGATGAGTATCCTTCCTAAGCTTCTTTTTCTATTTCAAAGTATTCCAGCATCAACAAATCATTTTTTAAGAAGTTAGATTCAATCATAACCTAATTTATTAGGAATTCAAAACATCCACACATCCAAACGGTGACCCTACAAAGACCTAAGGCAAAAGGTGGCATGGCTCTACCTAACTTACATGTTTATTATTGGGTGGCAAATATACAAGCTATAAAAACCCTGGACATTGACACAAATGGTTGTACATACACAGGCCTAGTCTACAATAGAAATAAAATCCTGCAGCATTTCTTTATATTCCTTGCTTTGTACCCCAGTAAATACAAGTTATCGCCAATATACTAATAACCCAATTGTCCTTTATTCACTCAGAATATGGAACAAAGGTAGGAAGTACTTTAAGACAGAGAAGCTTTTATCTGTGGCACTTTTGCATGATAACCTCCTTTTTCCTTCCTCTCAAAAGTACGCAGCTTTTAATGTGTGGAAAACAGTCAGGATTAAATCACTTAGAGATCTGTACATAGACAACGTCCTATGAACAATTACACTCCAAATCTAACCATTCAGCAACACATTTCTTTCACTATCTCCAAATTAGAAACTTTGTTAAACAAAATCTTCCCGACTTTCCTTACCGACCACCTACTTCTACTCCGGAAAACATATTGATCAGTCTTGAGGATTAAGACAGCATTTCTCTAACATATAAAAACATTTTAAAGTCCCTCCCTTTCAAACATCCCAGAATACAGTGGGAAAAGGATCTCTCACTCAACATTTCAGAAAAGGAATGGAAGGCAGCAACGCACAGAATTCGCTGTATCTCTATATGAGTCTTCAAGAGCAAGTCAATTAAAATTAATTCAAAAGAAGTTAATTAGCAGCAAAAACAGGTCACTCATTAAGAAAAGGATTAGAATGAAAACCTGCAGCCACGGTGGTCCTCCAGGACTGGAGTTGGTGACCCTTGCACTAGAGTGCCCTCCCTACATTGAACTCATGCAGAATCAGTTCCTGTCAGACTACTGGGGTAGTCACCAGTTCCCCTTTACCTTAAATTTGATAAGTGGGTTGGAAGATTGTGTGGATAAATTGATTATTGTTACTTTTTTTGTTTAAGATGAGCTATGTTTATTTGCTTACTTATTTGTATAGTCAAGGTGCATGAATTTAATATGTGAAATCTCTTCTCTTAGCCTGAAAACTGAAGTTGAGCCTGTACATACCAGCGATGGTGATCCTCATCTCCCAAACAGGCAGAGCACAGAAGACAACAGAGACTTTGAAGAGGATGACTTGGATTTCAGTAGTGATCTTGATTCTGATCTTTCTGATGATGATGATTTAGACAAAAGGACCTCCATCAAAATTAAACCAGTTGCTCCTGTATGCAGTAAAAAATGCCAGGATGGAAGTACAAAAAAATCAGTAGGCAGTGCAGAGACAATAAAAACACAAAGTGACCTTCCTGACATTTCCTTATTAAAAGTACAAGTCTGAACATTCAGTTCTCATCTAGGACGAAATTCTTATTTTGCCTTCATGAGAAATCTGCTTTCTTCTCAGTCTTGAACAAAATATAGGGAGTTACATTTTGGAAATTTTATTTGAATATGTTTGCTTAATTCCTTTTTTTGTATTCACAATTCAGATGTGTATTGCATAAAACCATAATATTGTCTGAAGTACTGTAAAAAAAAACAAGAATGGAGAAATGCTGAGCCTGTTGAATTTATTTCAATAAAATGAGTGTGAAACATGCTTTTTGCTTTTCAGTTCAAGGCATATATTTGGTGCATAATGGATGAATTATTATTCACATCATTTTATCATTTCACCATGGTTCTTTTCTCAGTCTATGAAAGACATTAGGTCTTTGTGTGGCCAAAATATGTATTATTCCTATACAGGAATGAAAGTAGAAATATAGTTCACTTTAAAGTTTTGAATAATGTGGCACAGTGGTGCAGTGGTTAGTATTGCTGCTGCCACAGGTATCTAAAGTTCTGATTTTCATTCCCAGTTGTTGCTTGGGTGAAGTTTGTATGTTCTCCTTGTGTCCATGTGGGTTTTCCTCCCATATACCCAAAGATGTGCAGGGTCCGGTTAATTGATGACTCTTAACTGGCCCCACTATGATTTATTGTTTGGGTGGGCGAGTGTGTTGTAGTGGGCCCCTGTGCTGTGCAGTGTTGTTTCCCACCTTGTGCTCAATAAAGCCCAAATAATTTTGGCCTTGTCTTACTATGAAATAAATTAAGCAACTGGCTAAGTGTGTGTTTGTATATACATATGTATGTAAAAATAGTGAATGGCGTCAGATTCAATGACAGCAGGCACAGCAGATCCCAGGCAACTTCTACCAAGAGCCTCAATCATGATCAAAAACAGACAATTAATGTTATAGCATCTGCAATTACTTACTGTATCTCTCTTTTTAAAAACGCAAACTTTCATAATACAAGAGAACCCTATGTATGGCTCAATTTTAGGCAAATACGGGTAGAGTACAAAAAATTAAAGACATAGGCCCTATTTAAATAGTCACTGATTTATGAGCATAAATTTGCGGGCTCTGCATCGGTCTGTCGTGGTGAAAAAAGAGCTGAGCCGTAAGGCAAGGCTCTCAATTTACCAGTCGATCTACGTTCCTACCCTCACCTATGGTCATGAGCTATGGGTAGTGACCGAAAGAACGAGATCGCGAATACAAGCGGCTGAAATGAGTTTCCTCCGCAGGGTGTCTGGGCTTTCCCTTAAAGATAGGGTGAGGAGCTCAGTCATCCGGGAGGGGCTCAGAGTAGAGCCGCTGCTCCTCCGCATCGAAAGGAGTCAGATGAGGTGGCTCGGGCATCTGATCAGGATGCCTCCTGGACGCCTCCCTGGTGAGGTGTTCCGGGCACGTCCAACCGGGAGGAGGCCCCGGGGAAGATCCAGGACACGCTGGAGGGACTATGTCTCCCGGCTGGCCTGGGAACGCCTTGGGATTCTGCTGGAAGAAGTGGCCGGGGAGAGGGAAGTCTGGGCTTCTCTCCTTAAGCTGCTACCCCCGCGACCCGACCTCGGATAAGCGGAAGAGAATGGATGGATGGATGATTTATGAGCAGAACAACATTTAATTCACAATATCTTTAAAGATGTTGGTGTCAGAGGTGGACCAAGTAGTGCCTGAATCTCTTTATATGTACAAGTGTGGCCATTCCTGGTCTTGGTGGACTGCAGTGGTGGCAGCGAGTTTTTGTTCCTACACATTTCTTATTTGTAGTGAATTATTATTATTATTATTTATTGATTGGAACGTACTACTTACCTAATCTGGCCTAATGTGTTTCATTTTATCAGAACACCAGCCAAGTGCTTTGTAAGCCTGGATGGTTAAGATCCCTACAATCAACAATCTCTTAATCTTTATTTTAATCATACTCTCAATTTACATATTTTGTTAAAATAGCTGTTTATCATGGATAATTGCAGATATGAATGCAGCCATTAGATACTGGATACTTTGATGCCTCAAAATTAAATTTGATAAAGTTGGCAAGTACACCAATTGCAGATCACCCGTAGCACAACATACATTAGGTGTTATTGCTACAAGACTTTGAGAAGAAAATCACTGGACAGTATTGTGGAGAAAATTTTCCTCTATTTTGAAAGAAGTCAGATGAAAAACCAGATGAAAATGCAGAACAGTTCTTTATTTGTACAGACGTATGCACAAATGTCTCAGTCCATGGAGTGAGCAATCAATAAAACATTTCATTAGCTTTTATGCTTTTCTGTTACATTACCTCATCTAATACATAATGTGATTTGACTGTTATTATGCATAATATGCCACCAGTATTTTCTGACACCTTTTGACTCTCTCATTAATCTGAACATTGCCTTGTAAATAGGGGTGATCTGCAGATTCTTCTATTTATTTTAGCACCGCTTCACAAGAGGGGAGCTTGGGCTTTCCCATTATTTTATTACTACTTTCTAGAGGGGTGTTTGTTACTCACCTACTTCATTTTAACCTTAGCAACTATTTTGATGGCTCCTTTAAAATGAGGCAAAACCCTAACGTGCCAAGACTTAAAATAACAGTTAACCCTAATTAAGTTACATTCAACTTTTATCCTTAAATTTAACAGCTAGGGGGTAACCCCCTGCTCGCTTCACTCGCCAACCCCCTAGCCTGCGCTACGCACCAGCCACTTTGCGTCTCTGCCGCTCGCGTTGTGAAGAGGGGGGCTAATCGCACCTCAAGGAGATGTGGTTGTTCCTCCAAAACCCCCTCTTAAACAGTGATGCAATGGAAAACAAATAGTTTTTTTTTCCTCCTCTTTGCTTGATAAGCTGCTGCCTTGCGTGGTGCTTCGAACATTTAAAAGCCCGTACAGCAGCTGTCTTTGTCATCTACTCTTTGTCTTTTATTTCCAGCCCCGTGTGTGGTTAAATGTCTTGGCACAAAGTCATGTCTCGTGGGACGTGAGGTCTTGATATTTTAGTTTATAATTTAAAAAACGGAATAAGAATCTGAAAATCTAACAACATCACATTAAAGTTTGTTAAATTCTGAAAAGAATGATACCAAATATATATGTACAGTAGGTTTTAAAATAAGCCCAATTTAAAGCATGACAAAAAAGATGACATAAAATCGTTGTACAAAATCATTGCACTTTTAGTCTTCGGATTTTATATATATATATATATAGAGAGAGAGAGAGAGAGCAGATTCATTGTTATAACTTCACATACAAGTATAGAGAGAGAGAGTTTAGGGAGCATGTACCGATAGCATTTTCCTGCACCCACCACATGTCAAACCACCTGGATTGGGACCTGAGTGCAGTGGGTGACACCTCAGCACCACAATGGAACAGTGTGAGGTTTATTTTTTTTTTTTACATTGGCTGGAGTGCCAATCCTGCCACCAACCCTCAATTTTTCCCTGCAGGTTGGAGGACCTGCTTGCAGGGCTAGATGCAGATCAACGTCATACCCAGGATGAAGCAATTGCAGGTTAAGGGCCTTAGTCAAGAACCTAACAGAGGAGAGTCCATTATGGCATTTATGGCATTTGAACCAGCAACCTTACAATTGCCAGAGTAGATCCATAGCCTCAGAGCCAGAAACTCTATAGATTTTCAGCCTTACAGTTGCAGGCAAAAACATGTGGCTTTAAACTGAATTTGCACTCTGCAAAATTGATTCTGGAAAGATAACAATTATTGCTTAAAAAGCAGCACATGTTTTGGCAAGTAGCCATTGCAAAAGTGTTAAAGATATACAGATGTTTGTATGTTGATAGAACAGAGTGCTCGGGAAATGTGATTGTCAGTGAGAAATCACAGAATGCAGAAGATGAAAATTATATTACCCCTGTTGTTTTAGTATGAGGTAATCTTATAGAAAATGAAGCTTACAGGCAAAACTGCCCAAACTTGCACACCAAACACAAAGATTGTCTCTACTCTTTAAGCCACGTTAAAAAGATACAAAAATGTATGTATACTGTATATAAAATGCCCTCTCGTTACTAGACAGTGATCTTCTTAGTAGATAACAAAAGTATCTGCCATTGCCCTGCTGTCCACAGAATTACTTACAAGTATTTTCTATGGCTGGATAGCCAGCTTTTTTTTTTCGCACTCAACTGTAAAGAAAAAGACAATGAGAAACTGGGGAATGCTAATTTTGTGCACCCCAATGGTACAAAAAACCTGTTTGCTTCTACATTGTGCTATATTCCTTTTTCATAAATATATATAGTATTACAGTTTCAAAGACATAAAACATTTCAGCTTTACTTTATACTTTAACGCTTCTCCTCATAATTATTTGCAGAGTAAGAAAAAATCAAAATCAAAGGACAAACTGGAAATTAAATAGAAAACTGAAATAAATCAACCTCTTGTAACAAACATCTTTGTAAATTTGGCTAAAGTTAAATTCACACTTGATTGGCAAGGCTGCTTGCAATGAGCTGAAACACGTTGAACCTAAAGCCTGCAGCCACTGTGGCCATCCAAGGCCAGAAGTGTTTCTGGCTGCAGTAAGTTATGAATATCATACTGTATTTTAAGGGAATGGAGCATAGAGATAATTCAAACCACTTTGACTTATTCATATGTAGTGTATTAATTGCATTATTCACCTCTGCTCTGTAATTTATCAAATTTAAGAATCTTAACACTAATTTTGCTTGATGGTGTATTTTTCCCCTTCCACTCAAAACGCAATATAAAGTTATAAATTGGAGTCAAACTCTAATTTTAATCCTGTGAACTGAAAATAATATATATGAAATGAAAAATTATTTTGCAAAATACCTAAAAGATTTCAAATATATTTTTCTCAAATGCAGTGAACCATTGCTTCACTTCTATTTTTATATTTCTTTATATTATATATTTTTGTATTTTTCAATGTTTCATTTTAATGGAGATGAATACTTAACCAATCAATTATTTTGTGTTTTATATTCAAATTTAGTTGAGACTTTCTTTTCACTTTGACATTAAAGAGTCTTTCTGTTGATCACTTTTAAGAAAAAAAAAAATTAAAATCCACTATAATTCAATGTTTTAGAACATTTGGATACTTTCTATAGTCTCTGTAGTTTTTAGTTAGCACCAAATTCATTATTTAAAAAGAAAGGTGAGTAATACTGACAATGAAATGTTGTAAGATATTCTTTAGTACTGTAAATCTTGTATTGATCTAATAGTATAATTTATTTCAAACATTGCATAACTATAGATCAGGGGTGTCCAACTCTGATCCTGGTGGGCCGCGGTGGCTGCAGATTTTCATTCTAACCCTTTTCCGAATCAGTGACCAATTTTCACTGCTAATTAACCTCTTTTCCCTTCACTTTAATATCCCTGTTTTTAAGGATTCACTCATCTAAATTGATTCTTTTATTTATTAAATGGAATCCAAATACAAATCAGATATGAAGTGAATTAACAGTTAAGTCGGGGCTTCAACCAATTACTTAATGAGAAGCCAGTTCTTGCTGTTAATTACACCAATTATTTAATTCCATGATTTGTTGGTGCTCTCATTCTTCCACAGCAGATGTTTCAAAAACTGTTAATTTTCTGTTTTTTCTAATAACACCGTCAAAATATTTTGGTGACCTGAGTTGATTACCCAAAAATCGGGTGTGGTCTCCCCTAAACTTTCTCATATACTTAGATATGGGGATGGATATTTGAGGAGTAAACTGCAAGACAATGATTATGTTTTTATGTTATGTACATTAAAGAACCATCAACAACAAATCAAATTAAATTAATAATATATTGAAGAATTATTATAAAAGTAAAGTTGAATAAATTGGACTCTGCAGCTGCGTGAATAAAAAAAAAATCGAGTATGTGTTCTGGTAAAGTACCACTTCCAGTTAGCAGAAATAGCCCAAAAGTTGATAGAAATCTATGTTTGTACCTAGTACTTCTATGCAAAATTCGGTTGACCTAAGTGATAGCGTACTCAAGTTATCGTGTTTACATACACACACACAGACAGACACACAGATATAATTCCAAAAATAGTATTTTTGAAGTCAGGGAGGTCTAAAACATCAATTTATCAAAATCTTGACATCGAATTTTTGGATGATTACAATACTTTCCCTATACTTCATATACAAGAAAGTAAAAAAAAGCAATTCTGGGTTCTGAGTCAGATCAGTTAAAATTAAGGCAAAAAGAAGTCAATTAGCAGCAAAAACTAGACACTAATTAAGATGATGGTTAGAATTAAAACCTGCAGCCACTGTGACTCTCCAGGACTAGAGTTGGACACCCCTGCTATAGATGTGTGTCTTGGTCAAACACGCTGCACAGATGAAGCTACATTTATCTGCCTCCATACCCAGACTTTACCAGTAGATGGCAGTTAACTCATGCAGTTTAGCATTACATTACATACAGCCTATACTTTATTAAACAACCCTCTATTAATATGTTATGTATATTTGTAAAGTATAATTTAGTCTTAGACTTAGCTTTTCAGTTAATTAATTAGCTTCTTTGAGGTGAACAATGATAATTATTTCGTCAAATTGTTCTGTAAATTGGCACAATAGATGTATCTCCATTTTCAAATATGTACTGTTCACACTAGCTTATCCTGTTTTCATTCCTTAATAATACTTGGTTCTTTTAACAATCTCAGGACCTCTGGGTTTTCTGTCAACTGGCAGAAAGAAGAGACGCCAGACTGAGGAAGAGGAAATTATTCAATGCTTTGGGTTCGTCTGTGAAAGTCGGGGAATTAACACCTGTTAGTCAGGCCCATAGAGGAACAGCGGGTTTATCGTTTTCTTCTGTTTTTGTTGTACATAGGGTCCTCGGGTTACAACGTCTCGACATACGACGTTTTGAGTTTACAACGCTCACTCCCATAAAAACTTTTTAAAAATTGAGATGTGAATGTTTCGGCTTACACCATTAGCGTCGTACTTAAAGACTATGTGGGCGAACTCATTTGGTTGTGCACGGCGGAAGTACGCTATGTTTGAGTGAGGGAGTTGCTGAACTAGTTTGATTGTGCGCGGCACAAGTGTTATGTCTGTGTTGCTATGTTTAGTTACTTTTTGGCCCTTATTATGGCTCCTAAAAGAAAGTTAGAGTCTTCAGATGGTAGTGCTTCGAAGAAGAGGAAAGCCATCACTATGGAAGTGAAATTAGACATTGTAAAGAGATCAGAAGGAATAAGGGCAAGGAATTTTTTTACACTCATTTTTTTCTGTTACTACAGTACAGTGTACAGTACAGTATATTTATGTCCTTTTCCTTTTTCTGTGGCTTAATTGTGTTTTTATGTTCTAGATTATGATTTTGCAAATGTGTTAGGACAGGTAAGTGACTTAGGCTAGGGTGTGTTTCAACTTACACCAAAATCCAGGTTACATCACTGTTGTAGGAACAGAACTGTGTCGTAACCTGAGGACCCCCTATACTTTGGGTTCACCATGTGTTTATCCCTCCCTGGTGTTACTATTTAATTAATAAATACCCTCTTATTATATTTGTTTGGCATCCTTGGTGTTACTTGGGTTTAAGCATCAAGAGCACCACCATGGTGTCTGGAACATCAAATGACAGAATTGCATGATATTCATTATTGGTAGACAGTGGATTCAGAAAATATTCAGATCCCATGACTTTTTTTTCGTATTTTACTTTGTTGTGGCCTTGTACTAACATCTTCTGTATTCTTTTTCCCCATGTTAAGAAACATTAAACACCCCAGTATGAAAAAAGAAAAAACAAGTTTTTAGAAATGTTGGCAGATTTGTTAAAAATCAAAAACTGAAACGTCACATTGACACCAGTATGTCACTGAAGCACCTTTGGCTGTGATTACAAATTGGACTCTTCTTGGGTATGATGCGACAAGCTTCATACACCTGGATTTGGTTATTTTCTGCTATTCTTGTCTGCAGAACCTTTTAAGTTCTGTCAAGTTGGATGGAGACTTTCGATGGAAAGCTATTTTCAGTTCTTTTCAGAGATTTTCAGTTGGGTTCAAGTACAGACTGCAATGGGCACCTCTAGGAAAAAACCCACTTATACATTATCTTTGCTTCATGCTTGGCATCATTGTCTTATTGGAAGGTAAACCTGTGGTCCAGTCTGTGGCTCAGAGAGTTGTAGAGCAGGTTTTCATTGAGGATACCTCCGTACTTTGTTCTGTTCAGCTTTCCTTAATCCTATCTAGTGTTCCAGTCCCTGCCACTAAAACACAACCCCACAACATGATGTTGCCACGACTGTGCTTCACTGTTGTAATGGTATATCACTGGTGATGAGCAGTACCTGGTCTCCTCCAGACTTGACACTAATTTTAGTTTCATTAGACCACTGTGTTACTTACATTCTGAGAAACATTTAGGTGTTTTTTTTTTTTCAAACTCCAAGTGGGCATCCATGTGTCTTTTTGTAAGGGGAGGCTTCTGCCTGGCCACTTTATCATGAAGTCCGGATCGGTGGAGTGTTGCATTGATGGTTATGCCTCTGGACATTTCTTCTGTCTCCATATAGGTTGTCTGTAGCTCATTCAGAGTGATTATTGGGATCTCAAGAGTGACCATGGCCTTTCTCCTAAGATTGCTCAATTTGGCTGGGTGACCATCTCTACAAAGAGTCATTTCTGGTCCATCCTCCTTCCATTTTAGAATTAGAAAGGCAACTGTGCTCTTGTGAACCTTCATTACTGCAGGATTCCTTCTTTAGCCTTCCCTAGATCTGTACCTCAACACACATTCTTATCTCTACGTTCTGCAGGAAGTTTCTGGTGGGACTTTCTATAGAGAGGTGTATGACTTTCCTGATCATGTCCAATCAATTGAATTGATGACAGATGGACTCCAAACAAGGTGCAGAAACATCTCAACAATGATTAATGGAATGGGATGCACTAGAGCTTAAAGTCAAGTGTCAAAGTGAAAGTCTGAATACTTATGTCGATGTGTCATTACAATTGTCTACTTTTAATAAATTTGGAAAATTTTCTAAAATCCTGGTTTCGCTTTATCATTCTGGGGTATTGAGTGTTACATGACATGTGGGAAAAATTAAGTTATTTTAGCACAAGGCTACAACATAATAAAATGTGAAAAAGTAAAGGGTTAAACTACAGAAGATTGACAAACCCTTTATCTTAAGTAGGCTTTATAAGTGCATCATTATTCTCATCTCAGTCTCATGTCCAACTCAGGATTACAGAGGTCCATAGCTCATTCTGGAAGCACTGGGTTCAAGGCAGGTAAGAGCCTATTGTAGGGCCCACTTACTCAGACCCTCACACACAAACTTATTTTGGAATGGCTAAACAACCGAATATGCATTTCACTGGGAATGTGACAGAACTCAGAAAAGACACAAGCATAATGTGCAAACAACACGGGCAAGACCCCGGTGTGTGATTCAAGCTAAGGATGCTGGATCAGCAAGATTTCATCAAGATTGGATTTAATCAATACATTTACTTACCATAATGTTTCTAGGATGTCTCATTGCTCAGAAAGTTGAATGCCCACCTTTTCTGTCCTTTCAGGTTTGATCTGTTCATTTTAGGCTTTTTTTTTAGTTTTTTGTACCCACCAAATTGATAAGTTTTAGTTTGTAAAGTGTGTTGTCACAGTAAACGCCACTGGAGATCCCTTGCAGTCAGATTATCTTTGAACCTGAGGCTTTCATATCCTCCAGTAACCTTATTGTTTATTTAAGGTCTAAAATAGTGGCTTCTACTGCTCATTACAGTCAGATGACTTTTACTGTATATATTTTAACTTTTGCAGACTTTACCCAAATTGTTAATATTTTCCAGGAGTTAATCTCATCTTGTTACCGTTTTATTACTTTGAGTTGTTTTACTGTAGTTGTTTTTTTTGTGATATGTTTTAATTTCCTACAAGAAATATGAAGATAACGAACAGCAAGGAAGACTAAACACCAAATGTATGGCGGCGAAAATATGTATTCTGTCATTTAAAATTCCGAAGTTGTTATTTGTGAGAACAGAATCGTATCTTTTAAACAAACAGTCGTCTATGTACACGGTGACCAAGTTAAAGTAGTTTAAAAGAAAACTTTGACCCCATGTGTTTCGAATGTGTCGTCATCGCATTCCATTTATCTGTTCTGATTCCGCACTTCCTTAAACCTGTCACATTTGCTTCGGCACGGAACACTTAAGGCTGCTCATCAAGTGAGAGCAATCTGAAGAGTTAAGATGAGCCGAGGCACTGCCGCCGGTCAAATTCAGCACGTTTTCAAGGGCACCTTTGCGCACTCCACTATTGTAGAACCGCTGCAAATCTTGGACAATACGATTTTAGGAGTAGACATAAATGGAAAGGTGAGATTATTATTTGTTTTTGCATGATTGCAGAGCGATTTACTCATTTGATTTCTGCCTATAAAGTGCAATGAGCTGTTCTGAAATAACTGTCAAAATATTTATTTACTTAATAGGTCAAAATTAGCAAAACACATCTTTTACATCCAGACATCCATCCATTCTGTAATATCTTTAGAATTGTATTGCCAGCTTTATTTAAATGTTTTTAAATAGGATAATTCCTATTAGAATGGTTGAATGGATGTAACGATTGCCTTCTCGGGTAATCTCGTTCTCGAAACCAATTAATCCCACTAAAGTAAAATTAATCTGGTTTTCTACACTTGCGTCACAATATAGAAATCGAGATTAGATTAAGTACAGGGCAAATGTGACATGTGAAGGGCACATTTTATAGGCACTATCCATAAAAATAAATAATTTTTAAATGTCCGTTTGAACTTGACATCGGTACCCTTCACATTGGTATATGTGATTTATTATTAAACTATTTAAAAAATAAATTACTTCGTTCACAAAATACAAGGGCTGTTTATAAATCCAAAAGTTATATTTTATATTTTGGTGTTGACTTATATGTGTATGTTTCACTGATTTGGGTGTTTTATTTCGTTTTGAAAGTGACTTTTCATTTCTACGTAATCTTGGAAAACAACGCTTTGTAAATTCAAATCTTAATTTTTCAACATTATGTTCAATTTGTTTCTTTGACTTTATGTGATGGTCTATAAGGAGCTTCAAACAGCGAATGTCAAACGTACCTCCTTTTTTATACTGATATTAATCATTGTTGGCTGCGCGCAGTCCAGCAGCACCAGCCCTGGATACGGCGTCACTCCATCGCACAAACCCACACAGAAGTCCAGAATCGCTAATTCACCCGAACAGCACGTCACCCCGAACAACAAGTGTGAAGTTAGAGGTCACAATGCCAAGATGCCACAGGCAGGTGACTACTACTAAGAGGGCAGAAGGCAAGCAGCACTTGACATGCTTTATAGCTCGATGAGTCTAATATTAAGGGTTATTTTTATCGCCGTTCTAGTAACGTTACAGGGACAGGTCACGTGGTCTGTTATTTCTAGGAAACCCGACGTTTCATAATAATATTAATAACCAAACTAGCTGACTAATGTGCAACTTTGGTGCTACAAAAAGACTTGCAATTCATTTCCTTTCCATTTATTTTTATGGATTTTACGAGTCGGCCGGGCTATGTTGTGATTTTGTTACCTAGCAAGTGAACTTTGTGGCTCTTTATTAATCAGAGTATTACAGTAAGTGCATCTGAGTACAGCAGGGTTTTACGAACGTGAAACTAAATCTTATAATTAAAATAATTACAAATCAAGTGTTTACTTGTGAGTACATGCCTGAACAGCGAGATCGGGGATATCATTAATTTAACATGCTCCACAGCATTTTTCTTCAGCTTACAAAAATGCAGATTTATCACCAAAAACTGAAAGCCTTTTCTTAAAAGACATTTTGCGATCCAGTTGGAATACACAACCATGTACTGAAGATCCAAGTAAATGATTTTGGTAGGAGTACAAATCCATAATCTAATATTTGGGTGCAACTGAACTGAAAAGATGAGTAGAGGAGAAGGGGGTCTCATTGGATTTAAATAAGAAGTAACGTTGTATTGTATGTTTGGCTGATTTGTAATTTACTCATTGTTTGGTTATCCACTTCTTAAAATGCATTTGTTAAAAAAGAACAAACATTTTTATTGTTTTGAAAATATTGTTTGTGGTTGCCACCATTTTTTTTATTAATTTTTCATATTTTACTTTAACTTTTGCTTATGTTTCCATCGTGAGGAGACTCAGAAACATGAGTGCAAGAGCTGAAAAGGGCTAGGTAGTGAATATACATATATACAGTATACATCTATATATATATATATATATACAGGGTAAGCCAAAACAAAGTACCACATTTCTCAAGGTCATTGCAAGAGGTAGAGGCAGCCGAGTGGACTGGGCTGGGGGTCCTTTGATAGACGATCCCTTGTAGTTGTCAGCTGGCCACATGCCTTGGTCCAGTGCGCACCATGCTTTCGCTGTTAAAGCGTTCTTTGAAAACAATGAATCCATCATCATTACGCAATGCGCCTTCCGAATACATTTCAGCTTTCCTCCTAACGGTGACGTCTCAAATTGAATAACATTTCTTCAGTGGGTGGCAAAATTTAGACAGATGGGTACAACATTGAGCGGAAAATCTCCAGGCCGTCCTTGGACTGTACAAACGCCTGACAACATCCAAACTGTAAGGGTGTCAATTTTGCAGTCTCCTAGATGTTCAGCACACAAATATGCTTCTGCCTTAGGCATTTCCAACAAGTCTTTGAGGAGGATTTTGTATTAATCTCCATCCATACAAAATGATGGTAGTGCAGGAACTCACTGAGAGAGACTGGGAAAGCTATAGAGAGTTGTGTGTGAACATTCTATAAACCGTTCATTGAGATGCCATCGTCATGTGCAGCAACGATGCATATTTCCATTTGAATGGTTGTGTAAATAAGCAAAATTTTCGCTATTGGGTTGAAATCAACCCTCGTGAACTTCACCGGAGACCCCTGCACAGTGAGTGTGTTATAGTTTGGTGTGCTGTTGCAGAATTTGGCATTGTAGGCCTTTACTTTTTTGAAGAGGGAGAAGCAACGGTCACCGTCACTTCAGAACGTTACATTGAAATGGTAGAGAACCTTTTGCAGCCCCAACTGGATGGAATGGATGTGATGGATGCCTGGTTTCAAAAGGATGGAGTAACAGCTCATACGGCGCAGAGATCCATGCAAGTTTTGCGGGAGATATTTCTGGAAAAGCCGATCTCCCTGCGTGGTGATATGTCAAGTGGCCTTTACGTTCACCTGATCTCACACCGTGAAATTTTGTTTTGTGGGGCTATCTCAAGTCAAAGGTAAAGACACACTGACCTCAAAACCTTGAAGCCCTCAAGGATGCTATTTACCACGGAATCGCCGATATTCCCCTTGAAATGGACGAAGGAGTCATGCAAACATTCAGAAATCGCCTCAAAGAGTGTATCGCTAATGATGGCCACCACCTTGAAGACATCATTTTTAAAATACAGTAAAAAAATCTATTTTGTATAACCTTTCTTATGTCGTAATGAAATTTATTTCATCTTGTAGCGTTTTTGTAGAATAAACATTTGTTTAATACATTGTACTGAGAAATGACAAAAGGGAGAGAATAAGGTGTTTGGGGACCTGCTGCTACCCTGTTTAATCCAAACAAAAGAAGCAAAAGTGCTGAAGTCACCTGTACAACTGTAGCATAAGTGCCAATACACAGTTAATCAACTCAGCATGATGCCTCTGGGTAGACTGGTTAACCACATTTTTAAGTACACAATACCTGGCGGCGTATTCAATGACTACATCATACTCCTGTACCATTGACCAATTCCAGGAAATTTTGTGTAACCTCTCATACTGCATATAGAGTGCTGTGCGAAAGTTTTAGGCAGTTTAGATAATTCACAAAAATGTTTGCCTTAGATGGTTGTTTTATTGGTATGTCAATAAAAAAAATCTAATTTTACAGTTCCAAACATTCCTTTTTCAAAAAAGTGAAGCCAGACAATGCAATATTCAAACTCATTGAATAAAGAAACTAAAATAGTAACAGACCATTTTCCAGTTAAAAAAAATGCAGTCTTTCTAGGCATATAAGCCAATATAAAATAAACAAATATAACAAACAGGTGTTAAAGGTCAGTGGAATAATGCATAGTTTCAGCCAAAGTGAATAAATCTGGACGAGGGACAATCATACTGAAGATGTGAGGTCACATTTGATGTGGCTGTTTAATGTGAAAATTGTACATCATGGCAAAAGTGAGCATAGTGACACGACACAGGGTGGTCATTCTTGTTCATCAAAGTCTCTCCCAAAAGAAATTTAGTGGCAGGCAGGCCTTTTTCCAGATGTACTGTCCAAGCTCTTCTACAGAAACACAAACAGGTAAGGCTGAGAACTGGAAATACAGTGGTCAGCCAAGAAAAATGAGTGAGGCAAACGAGAAATACGATAAACTTGATTCCCTTCAAAATCAGAAAATGTCCAGCACCATTATCAGTTCACAACTGGCGTAAAACACTGGTACCCTGGTACATCCATCTACAGTCTGGAGAAGTCTTAATAGAATTGGTTTTCATGAAACATTTATGGCCAAAAAAGCCATTCCTCTGAGGTGGCAATAAAGCCATCTGACACACTTGTACACAAAACACAAGGACTGGGTGTGCTGAATGTTCATAAAGAGGCAAAAAGAAAAGGGTTTTGAGAAGACTACTTTAGTGTGGCCATGGAGGCCCAAGAAGTACTGCTTTTTCTCTTTTATTGTTATTTTAAGCTCTGTCTTACATTGTCTAATGTATTTTTTGTTTCTTTAATAAAGTATCTTTTTTACATTCTTACTACCTATTTGGGTTGGGTTTTGGGGATAGCTTTGTAATGAGCCCAAGGTTCCCATCCACTGTATACATCAGTATCAATCTGCTTGCTAAATAAGTTGAAGGAGATATGGGCAAAAATGGAAACATATTAACACTGGCAAAAGATTAAATATGTTTTTTATACTATACTGTGATTCAACACAGAATTCAGTTGTTTCCAGGTAAGGTCAACATTTAGCAAGTAATAGTCACTGATCATAGCACTGGAGAATGGTCAGATGTGCAAGTAAAGATTTCACTGTACTCTGTACAAATGGCAACAGTGTTGAACTTTGAACGTGAACTCATGAAGCAAGATTTATGTAGTGATACTATATATTGACTCATTTGTAAACGATTTACACAAAATGAAAAGTGTATAATGTGTACGTATTCCTGCATGCCACAAACATTTAAGACAATCTGTACTTTTGTACAGTCACCTAAAAATACAATGTGCACATAATAAATTAATTAACAGTTGTCTGGGTAAATGCATAAACAGCAAAACAGCATGCACACAGCCTTTGGTTTCTGATAATTGGAAGCCACCTGTAAGTCAATTCTTTTTCCATTACATATTTCAAATACATCGTCAATTGCACTGTGAAACTGTTACATATGTGTCTGACCAGTAGGAAACCCCTTGCCACTCTCCAGCATTATGATTTGTTACTATTCAAACATGTTCCTTCCGTGCTAACTTATGGGTTCTGTGTTTATTGTCTGTCAGTGTAGTATGAAAAAAAAATGCAATCATGCTTTCAACAGTAGTTATGCAATACGATTTAAATTACCTTTACAAACTCTTAGTTTAGCACATCCGCTTATTTGGGACTCCGAATTTATTTAGGAATGCTGAGTAATCACATTCCATTAAATTTCACCTTTCATTGTTTTCCTTTATTATTTGTGTAACTACAGCAAATCACCCCTCACTACTCTAGTGAACTGTAGTGTACAATGGGTCTGTTTGAACAATACACTGTAAACATTCAGTCAGCTTTATTAAAAGCTGAATACCAGAGTACAGTACTTTAATCTCTTATTTCCTTATTTCTCAGGGCAGGTCAATGCCCTTATCTGAGTTCACTGTCACATTGTTTTTCAATAACTTTCTGATTTTGCATGTTTATAGAGTTTGGTGTAAATGACTTGGCTAGTCCAGCTTCATGTATTTGAGTTTAAGGTCATGTGGTAAAAAAGGCTATTCTACTCCTTTAGCAAAAGAATCAGGTTACAGACCTGTCCAGGATAGGTTTTCAAAGAGGCAGACACTGGAGAACAGGCCATTCAGTATTGCCATTTTATTTAGGAGTATATTTATATCATATATTTACTGTATATTGTACTTGTCAGTGATATTATACATGCATACAATATATATATTCACAGATCCACTTATTCGAATGTAAGGTTTAAAAGAAGGGAATCAACACAGAGAAAGGTTTGGGATATGTTCATGACCCTGTATAATGTAGAGTCAACAAAATATAGTCTTTTCAAAAAGACAAAGTACATCTTTCCAAACAAGAACTGATAAGCAATGATCAGAGGGCAAGGTCTTGTGGATTCCAGGCAGGAAGAGGAGGGTCCAGTAGGGCAGACAACGGAAGTGATATCAACAGTGGAAAGTCTGTCACTCGTCTGTTCTACAGAGGGAGGAAGAGCGAAGGCATTAGACAACAGTGACAACCCCTGGTTTGGCAGAAAAACCACCATCATCAGAGCCCTTAAGCTGTCTCCCAAGCACACGCGCACAACATGGGTCACAGGTATGTCTCAGCAAAAAATCCCTGAACAGGTTGCTAGTGTAGAGCAGAGCTAAATTATATCATAGCATAACATAACCTTGTCCAACCTGCTTAATCTCATTCAAGGATTGTGGTGGTTTTGAGCCTACCTCAGCAGCAATGGGTACAAGGCAGGTAAAAGCCCTAGCCAGGGCACCAGTTTATTATAGTCGCTATTCATGGACATACCCACATGGGGCCAACTTAAAATCACCAATCACCTTGACAAGCTTGGTATGGGAATGTGAGAGGAACACTGGTGTACCTGCAGAAAACCAGGCACAGACAACAATCAGGTGCAGGAT
Organism: Polypterus bichir lapradei; assembly: GCA_026402145.1. NCBI lineage: Eukaryota > Metazoa > Chordata > Cladistia > Polypteriformes > Polypteridae > Polypterus > Polypterus bichir. The sequence goes on from JANRMT010062822.1 coordinate 7,252,748, forward strand.
TTAATCAAGCACTATTATAGTTTAACATAGCATTAACATTCTCAAGCCCGATTAATTAAACTGATGGTCTTAGGGGACCAGAGTCCATCCTAACAGCCCTGGGAACAGATAAGAAACCAGCCCTGGACCCGGTGCCAATCTATCACAGAGCCCATTCACAAACCCATGCTGAGACCAATTAAAAGTAGAGATCAAACCAACACACAAACACATCGCTGGAGATGTAGAAGAAAAACTAGAATCCTATATTTGAATCCAAGCTCCTGGCCCTGTCCATGTGAAATTTACACCCCCCCCCCCTTCATGTTTCTCTTACCTGTATTAACAAAGATGTGCTTTTTAGTTTAACTGGAAGCTCTAAAGTGGTTCTAGTGTGAGTTTAATGCGGTTGTGTGCTTACCACTGTGTCATTATGTCGAGCCTATGCTGATAGTATCAAGTACTAGGCAAGGATAACTCCTGCAGGGTACGATGCAATTCCATTGTACAGCATACTAGCTAAGCATTCACCAATCATCCTGCTGAAAAGTCTTTGGGATATCAGAGAAAACCACAGAGCAGAAAGAGAACTGACAAGGATGGGGAATAACAAGCACACCTCACACAGGCAGTGACCTTAGGTGCACTGGTGAATAGTCAGTATAAACTTAAACTGGAGTGATTGTGATTTAATAATATGTAAAAGTTTATGTTCATGTAAAAGAAGATTTTAATCATAGGGGCATTCTCAATATTATGTATCACCAGTTTTCAGAAAACTTTTCAAGTGTCCCATATGAAGCAGGGGATCAAACTAAACAAAGTGTAAGTTCAAGGCACAATGCGTAGTTGTAGTGAAATTTGATTAAACAAAGAAAGTAACATGTTATTGTACAAAGAACATTATATAAATTTGAAACAGCATAATCATTAAAGATGTACCTGGTGTGGAAGCTATGGGTCACTGTTGCACCTTTACACCCAAACAGACAGACACTCAGGACATAGGATACAAGCACTGAGAAGTATTTTTAATTCTTTCTTCTCCAAAACAGTGCCCTTCAAGCACAACAGCCACCGAAAGACAGTTAAATAAACAAGTACAATATTCTTATCTTTCTCCTCCACATCTGCCAGCAAGCTTTGTCCACCTCCACCTGTCTCTGGCTCGTCTGCTGGGTCTTCCACAGTCCTTTATATAATCTTTGACCCAGAAGTGCTTCTGTTCTTTCTCTCATGTGACTTGCCAGCACTTCCGGGTCAGACAGAGAGCTTGAGTTTCTCGTTAGCCCGGAAGTACTTCTGGACTCCCGTCCTTGTGACTTGATAGTACTTCCAGGCTATGTAGGAAATAAGAGTCCCAAGGCCTACTCACAGTGTCCCCTGGTGGCATTCATGGTACCCAGCAGGGCTGTGATACCAAACTCCAAAGTCCATGATGCCCTGTGGGAATCTGGGGCAACGTTAAGCTGTGGGGAAATTGCCATCTAGCACTTTGGGGGAGGCAGTGTCCAAACATAGCTGCCTTCCCCCATCTTTCCATCCTCGGGGTGTCCCGGCTGGGCTGAGCTGCTGGCCATCCCTTACACTGGGCAGAAGCCACAGTTGGGCAGATATGTGGCAGATGAAGATTAATATACTGTGGACTGTCTGAGGCATCTCATACCACAAACCTCAGATACAACTGCTTAGGATACAAGTTCTAGTCAAAATAGACTCTTTTGTTAAGTACAGTACCTTTACATAAGCTAATGTGCTAAAAAATAATACTGTTAATGTAATATCCAATTATTCCTACTCTTTCCTTCTCATCCTTTCCAGGTGAGCTTTGTTCACCTCCTCTCCCAACTCTGATTCTCTGGTGAGACAGAGAGGCTCCTTTTCAGCCCCTACTAGGCTTTGTTATGGTGGAACACATTGCCTCCAAGAAGCACTTAGGTCAGGGGGAACCCTCCAGCAGCATCCAAGAACACCACAAAGCTTTCTGTTTGAACTATAACTCCCATGCAGCCCTGATGGTGTCCAAATGGAAGCAGTAAGAAAGGGATGCTGCTACTCAGTGTACTGGGGGAAACACACAGCTTAGAGGCAGTCTCCAACAGACCATTGATTATAATGGTAAGGGAATGCCCACTATCCTGACTGGGATGCGTGTCCATCCCTGACATCCATTACAGAAGATGAATGTTAAGTTTTATATGTATGAAGTAAGAACATAAGATTCTGTAACACAACTGGAAATCTGAAACTTGAAAGTGTACCTAATGAGCCAGGGCTTAGGAGTCATAGTGGACACATAAACTGCGCACATAAAGAAGTGAACAGTAGCGATTAATAGAATTCTGGGTTACATCAACAACAATAGCAACAACATTTATTTACATAGCACATTTTCATATACACAATGTAGCTCAAAGTGCTTCACAAGACGTCAAAGAGAAACTTACATGAAAAAAAGTAAGAATAGCAATAAAATTAAAAATAAGTAATAAAGAATAAATTAAGGCCAGACGGTCAGGAGGACAGAAAAAAACAAAAAAAAAACTCTAGTTAGGCTGGAGAGAAGACAAAATCTGCAGGGGTTTCAAAGCCAAAAGACCTCCCAGCCCCACTAGGCATTCTACCTAACATAAATATTACATTTACATTTGTTTCACCAACGCTTTTATCCAAAGTGACTTAAAACATTTCAGATACAATTGGTTACATTTCTTTTGTTTTTCCAGTTGGAGCATAGGTGGATGAAGTGTCTTCCTCAGGATCACACAGTGTCAGGGGTGGGATTTGAAGCCCACCTAACCACTGTTCACAACGCTCTAAATGTTCTTAGCCCAGTCCTGTTTGTTTTCAGGCTTCAAATGATAGGATTTGATGAAGTTGGTCTTGTGGACAGCTGAGACACCCGTCTTCATTCGGTCATCACAGGTGGCTGCATGGTACATTGATCAGGTGGTGGTAGTACAGATCACCACCACAAAAGAACCAGAAAAGACAGCAGAGAACAGTAGAGATTAGTAAAGATTGTGGATCCCTGTGGATCCCCTAGAAATCTTCCACAGTCTTTTAAGCTTAGTTCTTGGAATTTTAATCAGACCTCTATTTGAAGATCTAAAGGTATGACTTGGAGTGTAAGGGGCAGGCATTCCAAAATATAGGTTGGAGCAAAATTATTTAAGGCTTTAGAAACCATCAGTAGTATTTTAAAGTCAATCCTGAATGTCACAGGTAACCAATACAACAACTCTGGAACAGGTGAGATGTGCTTAAAGTTTCGTTTTCTAGTTAAGATTCTGGCTACTGCATTTTGTACTCACTGCAGCCAATTGATGACTTTCTTAGGAAGTCCTGTTAGGAGTGCATTACATAACGTAGTCAACTAAATTTCCAATGTCTTGTAAAGTTATAAGTGGTCTAATTTTTGCTATATTCCTTAAGTGAAAAAATGCAGTCCTAGTAATCTGGTTAACATGTGATTTAAAGTTTAGGTCAAAGTCAGTGATTACCCCTATGGTTGTAATATGACCTTGACTTTTAAACCTATCAGTTCGAGTTTAATTTCTAATACACTCGCTATATCTAAGTTTTCCAATCACTACAATTTGTGTTATTTAGTTTGAGAAAGTTTCTACTCATTGAATCAAAAATACTGCTAAGACATGGGATCAGAGATCCAAGAGCGTCAGGGTCCTCAGGCGCTATTAATAAATAAAGCTGTGTGTCATCTGCATAGCTATGGTAGCTCACCTTGTGCTTTGAGATAATCTGACCTAATGGAAGCATGTAGATTGAAAAAATGCAGCGGACAGTGGATAGATCCTTGTGGCATACCATATAAAATATCATGGGTTTCCAAAGTACAATTACTACAACTCATATAGAATTTTCTACTTGTTAAAAGACTGAAATCAATTTTAAAACACTGCCAGAGAAGCCCAGTCATTGTCTAAGATGATTTATAAGAATAATGTGGTCTATGGTGTCAAATCTGCACTCAAGTCTAAGAGAACAAGACAGACATACAGCCTCTATCCTCATTAACCTGCAAATCATTTATTATTTTAACCAGTGTGATTTCTGTACTATGATTTGTTCTAAAACCTGACTGACACCAGTCAAGAATAGAATTTTTAATCAAATAATCATTTAGCTGCTTAAAAACTGCCTTTTCAAGAAGTTTACCTAAGAAAGGCACATTAGAAATTGGTCTAAAGTTGTTGAAGACAGAGGGGTTGTTTTTCTTGAGCAGGGGTTTAACAACTGCCATCTTTAGACAGTCAGGGAAGACCCCCGTATCTAATGAAGAGTTCATTATGTCATGTACACTATCAATAAGGACAATTCAGAACAAGCTTGTTGGTACATAACACAATGTTGATTTATTGTGGAAGAGTTTTGGGCTAATCTTGTTATGTAAACTCACACATATGTCCTCAACTCTTGTTCTCTTACTTTTGAATACACCAAGCCAGGATGGAGACATAACCTTTAGATACAATATACTTGCACCAGGGCCTTGGACAGAATTCACTTAGAGTTGACTGGTAATGTGCTTCAGTTTCCCTATTGGAGAATATCTCTTCCTATTCTCTATATCCCAGATAGCAAGATATAGAAACAAACAAACAGGGGACAGGTTTGAACTTTTATTCCTTAATTACAACTCTTTAACATTAACATATTTAAATGTGCCAAAAGTAGAAGTCAAAAGCAAATGAACTTGACACTATACAACCTAGATATTTCAGGAGCTTTTATAGACCATGCTGGTTTAAACACCCCATGTGTGTCAACATTCAGTCTTTTAAGGTTACATTGCTACATCTCACAGCATGGGCCTTCTTGGTGGCCTTTCACTTGAATTAGCTGAGTTTTAAAAGCTTGTTAGGACCAAGGTGAATACCCCTAGCCCCTCTAATGTCATGTTGACACACCATTTTAGCACCTGTTCACAAGGTACAGTATGTATGCACAAAGACATCTGATGGTTCAAAAGATTAATTTTTTTAGCACAAGTGGAAAGTTCTCAAGAATGACAAATTTACTGTTTAAGATTTTGACATTTCATCTTGCCAGACTGCCATTTTACAGCAGAAGTTTTCAACTGTGGAAGTTTAACTTCTCTGCCTTCTGTCTCTACTATTATTTCCTAGCTTCTGTGCTTAAAAAGTGCTGCTTTTACAAAGGTCATAAGTTCCAATAAAAAGAAAAGAACATATAGTTTAACATACAGTTTAAGGTCATGAAATATTTTAACATTTTAAAGCATGTGAAATATAAAATAACTGCATTCCCTTACAGTAGTGTTAAGTACAAATCAAGGTAGGTTAATCTTAATCTGTACAATGCGACTGTGAAATTTCATCTAGAATGTTGTGTGGAATCTTGATCAACAAAACTGATGTAACAGTACTAGTGAATGTCTAAAGAAGAGTGACTAAGTGGACCTCAGGACTGTAGGAAATGAGCTATGAGGAAACATTAAAGGAACTAAATCATTTAAGATTTGCCTGGACCAGCACTTTAAGGGACATAGAACCCTTTTAAAAGCACTGGATCAAAAAAAAAAAAACTAATAAAACTAATATTGTTTCTTTTAGTTTATTAAATTAAATAAAGGAAATTATAAAAGCTAACTTTATTAAAATTCCAAATGATTCTTAATATAAAAAGAAGCAAAACTACAAAAAATATATTCAAATGAAAACAAAAATCCAAAACAATCAAATACTCATCCAAATCAAGAATCTAAAGTCCAAAACCCAGAAAACCAAAAGAAAAAGTCAAAAGAATGAAACATGCAAGGTCTTTTTATGGTAATAATATTAATAATCACTTTCTTTCTATAGCAGTATTCACATGTAAGAGGCAATTCAATGAATTAAAACAAATAAAAAATAGAAAACAAAATAATGACAAAGTAAAACTAACAATAAAATTGATAATTGCAATTAATAAGCCAGTTATCTTAGCTAAAACTTAAAAATTGTCAATCAAATTCAAAAGTTAGATGATAAAAGTACATTTTCAAAAGAGATTTAAAAGTTGCTAATGAGTCAGCCGCTCTAATATCCAGTAGTAGACTATTCCATAGTTTAGGAGCCATCACAAAAAATGCTTTATCTCCTTTTGCCTTCAATCTAGACTTTAGCACAGGCAGTAACCCTTGTTTTGAGGACTGTGGGGCGGGGGGCGGGGGTCTTGTTGTCTGAGTTATTAATAATTCAGAAATATAGTCAGGAGCCAAACCATTCGAAGCCTCAAAAGTAATCAATAGAAAAAAGTTAAATTAAATTTTTTAAATTAACTGGTAGCAACTGGAGTGAAGCCAGGACTGGGGTAATGCAATTCAGCTGAAGCCAGGCAAATAAAAACTGAATTTTGGAGATTGGTCTGTAATTATTTAGGTCTGACTATTCCAGATTCGATTTCTTAAGCATGGGCTTAACAACAGCAGTTTTAAAGTAATTAGGGATTGTTGGATAGGACTTCTTTGATGTTTTTCCCTGTTTTACAATGAACTGTTATTTTGGCAATAAAAGGGTGGTTCATTCCAGTTGTATACCAAATCTTGGTGTACAGTGTATCCATATAAAGGTAATATATCTATCCAACATTAATTAGATTGCATCAGACAGTTCTTTTATTGCATCAGACTGTTCTTATATATATTGAAGACTAGCAAAATACCCGCACTTCACAGCGGTGAAGTACTGCCTTAAAATTTTTATTAAGAAGAAAAGTAAACTTTTTTAAACTGAGGGAAAATATACCAATAATTATTTGTGAAGGATCTCTTTGTATGCCACGTTGTCAGTTCGGCCCTCTGATTGTAATATAACCAAGCTGTGCGCTGAGCTTACTCTTGAGCATGCAACGTGCAGTTGGCCATGTGGAAAGCAATCTTGCCTCATATCTCACAGCTTGGATTGCTGCTGTCATAATCGGTTTGAGTTTCATGGTTTGTTTCAATTATGTTAGTATTTGCAGGACTTGTTGTGTTGAAGTGACATTCGGCATCTGTCAAGCATTGTAAGCATACAACCGGTTTCATCAATAACTTTGCATCCAGCTTTTGAGAGTTTAAACATTGATAAACATCAAAGTGTCCACTACTGAAATCATCACCTGTGAATGTAAGATGTTTAAGAGGCATTGGCGGTTGTCGAAAGGTGTAAAATATTTGGCCATTTCAGTACACTTGAAAGTGACAACCGAACAATTCAGCGGCAGCCATCAACTCACATGTAGAACCATAGGTGAAGGGCTTAAGCATTTCACTCTTCTAGTGCTCCTGTGTAGTATAATTATCTCCTGTACCGTCATCAGTCCACTCCTTGATCCTGTCCCAGTCATTCAATACATAAGACACAATGTTCCTCCGGATATCAAGAGTGAGCCTGATATGGCCGTGCAATATGTAACAAAGAGAATGGAAAAGGTAGGTGCCATCTCCGGGCATGGAAACCACTCGGTAAGTGACAGTTCTTTGATCGATAGTGATCACCTCGATAGACATGGTAATGGGGGTTGGAATGATAAAGGAAATGGGTACCTGAGCAATGTAAAGTAAGTCTAAAATACCTATACAATAACTATAATCGTAATAAAGAAACAATAAAACAGCGGAGAAGCCGTGGATTAAATAAAAAGGCTGCAGTTATCAGCAGGGAGACGTGAATACCGTGGCGAAGCAAGGAAGGGAATGAAGAGACCGGAGCGACGGACGGCCTTATATAGGCAGGCAGCCAACAGTGTGGGAGGTGCGGGGATGGGGGACCCAACACCGCCTCACACGGCGACCGAGCTGCAGGCTATGGACGTATATATGTACGTAAGTAGGATTCAGTTAGCGTTGGGAACCCGCATACCAAATTTCTTGAAGATGGGCCCATAGGTAACAAAGACCATTGGAAAGTTCAATATGACGGCCGACAGTGGCGTCATACCACCGAAATAAGTATGTACATCGGTTTCGGTTAGTGCAGGGAAGCCGCCTACCAAATTTCGTGAAGATGGAGCCATAAATAAGAAAGTTAAACATGGCGGACGTTGTCAACTGTTATTACCGTTACGCGTAGAATTTCGAAATGAAACCTGCTTAACTTTTGTAAGTAACCTGTAAGGAATGAGCCTGCCAAATTTCAGCCTTCTACAGTACCTACACGGGAAGTTGGAGAATTAGTGATGAGTGAGTGAGTGAGTGAGTGAGTGAGTGAGTCAGTCAGTCAGTCAGTCAGTCAGTCAGTCAGTCAGTAAAGGCTTTGCCTTTTATTAGTATAGATCATGTTTGAAATAAAACAGTTGTCAAATGGACTTGTCTCCTAACTCCTGTTAATTTTTCTAAGTGCTGCCCTGCATTGAGTTATGTACCTGAGACAAAACAGGGACCACACCTAAGTTTATAGAGTTATTCACAACAAATAAAATGGGATGTACTGAGTCACTAAATTCTTTTTGCAGTCTAGTCAGAATAACATCAAAAGCACTAGATGATGCTTTGAGCTGATGCGGTAGTTCAGTAAGTTCATGCTCAGAAATAGTCTGAAGGAACTCAATAAAACCTTTTCAACAAATTGTGGACTTTTTTGAGAAGTCCTAATCTTATTAACTTTACTAGTAAAACAAAAAGAAAGAAACTGCTCATAGACAATACTGCTTGTAACCTCAGTTAGCATGCTATGGTTGACAAGATCCATAAGAGTTTTAAGTCAAGATCTTGGATTATTTTTATTAAGATTTAAAAATATGCTGCCATGGAAGTCTTAACAGCAGCATTGTAATAACTGACAAGCTCCTTTAAAATGTCATAGGTCACCACAAACAAATCTGCATTGTCAGGAGACCCCACCCTTTGGGATCAAACATACACAAGTATCAAAATCTGAAGCCAAAAAGGAATGTACAAAATGACAAATAAACAAGAATACAATTATTTAAAAAAATCAGTACAACAGAAAACAAAAACATGTCCAATAACAAAAAGCCAAAAATAACAAAAATAACAGAATAAATAAACAATTTATTTCCACAACAAGATTCTTTGTTCCATAAGCCTACACTTGGACCAGCTCTTGTGGATATGGAGAAAATATGGGATTAAAACACAAGCTAGGGAGGAAACCTTGGCTAAACTATAACAAAAATGATGAAGTGATAGATGCCAGGTGTTGTGTTAAAATAAAGTTCTTCAGCATCAAATCGCAGGCACAGATGAACGCTGGTTACGTGTAAATCTTTCTATTATATACAAAAATCTTGGGATGAGATGAGACTTTTTCAGAGAGACGAGACAAGACATTTTCAGAGAGATAATTTCAAGTCCCGCGAGACGAGACTTTGTGCCAAGATTTGAATTGAAAACCTAACAGGTCCAAGCAGGGGTGGAAATAAAAGACAAACAGTAGAAGAAGGAAAGACAAAGAGTTGCAGACAAAGTAGTACATCATAAAGAGGTTCAAAAACGTTGCCGAAATATACATGCAGAGCAAGTTAGATATTATGAAAGTACTAAAATTTGAAAGTCTCAAAAAACTGATAGTAAAGATCGCATTAACACTAACAAACGGAAATTATTACTCGGTGAACGGAACAGCGAAAAGAGATCGAATACATGAAAATAGGTGATATGAAAGAAGTATGTAGATATTGGTCAGCTTTAAAATTTAAGTCAGAGACTTGTAGATCGTCTAATTAGTGTTGCCATCAGGGAAAAGTAGTGTTTCTTCCCAATGAAGAGGCATATCCGCGAGAAATAAAAGATTTGTTATTTGGTGAAAGTGAAATCCACAACCACTAAAGGCAAAATATCTGAAACTACAATAATCTTTGTGTTCGTATCTTTCAATGCTCAAAACATAGATTTACACGATTCAGGACCATACGCTATGAGAATCTGTGGTCCTGCAACAATTAAAGCTAATACAAGTTTAATTTCAAAGAAACCACAATTCAGTCAGGTTTATATTTATGATCACGGAGAAGCGATGCAACATATAATCAAAAAAATTAAACAATAGGATATATTAGAAATTCTACAACCAATACTGGATACAAATCCATACGTCCAAAATTATTGCACTTTACACAAAATTTATCTGAAAAACACGGACAAAATTTTTTTTCTTGGTTTTCTATATGAATCTGAAAGATTATGCTTGCATATATAATAAACCAACATGTGATGAATTGTTAGCAATAATAGTTTCGAAAGAAGGAGCTATCAAAGACAGAATTGATATTCGTGTTTATCTAAAAGCACAGGGTGATTCGTCGCAAGCGGCAGATCCGGGAAATGACTAGCACATAGGGCCTGCATAGGGGTTGGCGAGCGAAGCAAACAGGGGGCAGAGCCCCCTAGTTTCTCAAAAACAAAGAGAAAATTGTCTTTCACACAGAAAAATGTATTGTGATTCTGGGTTTTGGCCAGAGTAATAATTCAGTTGTATTCATTTTTGGATTTATTGTACTTATTTTCCTCATTATTTATTATTTTTGTGTTAATAAGAATGACCTATGAATGCTTTGAAATCACTTCACTTTTTTTTTTTTTTGTCCTGTGTTTCCTAACTCACCAGTTATGAGAAAGCCCCAACATATGATATACCACTCAACTCGTCTTGATGTCTAGTTATGCCAAATTTCAAGCTTTTGGGGGTTTCCACCTAGTATTGGTCCATGTGACCCTAAAAACTCTCATTTTTAGGCCAATCATTGGACCATATTTTGGGCAGTATATTATTCCCTTATAATAAATAGGAAACCCATAGGTGTCTTTAGCAAAAACGGTCAGAAGAATTGAAGTTGTGCATGCCACATCAACTGACTCCAGGGTGTCACCCTGTACTGGAATACAAGGAGTTAAAACTTAAAAAAAATGGGATAGACGTGGAATGTCATTATATGCTATTTTGAGGTTGCTGATCAGGAATATAATATTTTTTGATATTTGATTCTTTACTTTTAAAAATGACAGATTTCGAATATAAGCATGGGGTATCATTTTAGGTGTAGAACATAACCCGGACACAGACAGGCAGACACGTTTAAGTCACCCCACACACATTTATTATAGTGCTCCATATTTACAATAAAATACCACAGTCCCCAAAAGTCCCCAAAGTCCTGGTCAACACACACAATGCCTTCACTTCTTCAGGCCGCCTCTTGATCTCCTCCCAGACCTCGCCCTGCTTCCACCTTATTCAAGTCATTGTCTGAAGGGAGACGGCCCATTTTATATGCACCCGGATGTGCTCCAGGTGCTTCCCGGCAATCTTCCACCGACACTCCCCAGTGTGTCGGAAGTGCCGGCTGCGTACCCAGAAGCACTCCGGGTGTTCCTGCACGTCTTCCCCCCAGCACTTCCAGGTGTGGCGGAAGTGCTGGGGTCCAGGGCTCCGAAGGCATTAGGACACCCCCTGGCGGTGACCACGGGCCTCTACAGGGTCGTGGTCCCCATAGCAACCACAGTGGTCGCCCCCACGTGGTCTGAGGTCGGTGTACGCCCTCTTCCGGTCCCCCAAGGCGTCCCAACCGGGTCGCCCCCCCAGGCATCTGCCACATAGGCTATTTCAAAATCAGTGATTTTGAATATGATGTTATTTTTAATTTATGATCCTTAATGGGGATCTTGCAATCTATGAACCTCTATTAGATGATGAGAAATGACAAATTTCTATTACAATTGAGAATGTTTAGACTTTAAAAATTTAGACTCGGGGCACGCATTTTAATGTTTTCAAATATCTGGTGCAACTATTCTTGTTTATTATGTACTTTTATCTCATAAAGTAAATGATTATATTTCTTATATAGCAACCCAAATTTTGAGCGACTTACATCAGTTCAGGCTTTTTATTGCTTTGAAGGTGGTGTCATCAATGTGCCGTTTTGTGTACTTCCATTTGTGGGCCCTGTCATTTTGTGTTTGTTTCTCATTGCCATGTCGGAGAACTCACAGGATGCATTATGTTGTTATGTCCCATCTATTTAAAATGACAGTGCACAGTTTCTAGTATTTAAGCGTTTGGTTCCACTATAAAATCAGGAAATTAAATTAAGAGTTTGGGGCCAAATGAATGCAGTTTGTGAAAGGACATTTGCAACATTATTTTAATTTGGACTTTGTTTTTGTGTTTCTGGCTTTGACAATTAGTTCTGTCAGTCTCTTATGGTTATTATGAATAGATGCACCAGTTTATTGACAGATTAGAAACTGATATTATTGTCTTAAAATATCAGATCAACAAATTGGTGTATAACATTGATTACTAGCCGGTTTTGGGGCAGTGGGGATATGCAATATGTGCATGCACACCACACTACTGTCTCTCTGCATCCGCCAGTAAAGCAAATTAAACAATGTTTGCAGTGTTAGAATTACTTTAAACATGTTGACAGTTCTAGTGTTATTTAAACAGAAATATCACTTTTGAATATGATTAAAGCAGGGCATTCCTTTGCATGCATTTGCTACAATAATAAAAAAAGAAAAAGAAAATCTTTAAAGTTTTTCCCGCTGATGCACCAAAAGCTACAAAGATTGATTCCTCAGTGCATGATTAGATAGCCTCTCATTAAGGATCATTAAGAATTGCAAAGTCTTCAGCAGATACTAAGATTGTTTTTTTTTTCAAGTTTATTGTAACATCCAGTCCTGAAGGGACGATGTTGATAGGGTCAGTATATCAGATGGACAACGGTTTACTTTTTACTGTTTAAGTATTGTGTGGTAAAAAGTCTTTTAACCAAAAATGCCAATTTAAGTTTGAAATTACAATTTCTAATAAGCATTTCTGCAAGATGTTTGGGGCAGGATGGTTTTAAAGGCAAATGAGTAGTCTGCAAACACAAGTTTTGTATGAATCTTGGCAAATGCCAAGTGATAATATAATAGCAGAGGCAATGTAACAATGGTGTCCTCTCTCTCTCTAAAAACTCATAGGTAAACTGCAAAAGATCTAATAAACCCTGAATTTTCACTATGAATTTCCTTCTTATAAACTTTTCTCCTAATTTCTTAATGATTTCAGAGATCGTTATCTGAATGCATTTATGGTTTTGGTGAATTAGTTTTTGGCTATAGGCTACTGTAACCCACTTTCACAGATCTGGAACTTTCTACTGTTCTAAAGACAATGGAGCTCAGTTTCTCTGAACAAGATTTCAGAATTGTACCACTGCCACTGCTGGGCTCTGGACTTTTGCTCATTTTTACATTATTAGCATTTAAAAATGCATTTAGGACATACAGCGATCAATATTTGGTTATCCACCATGGGCGGAATTAACTGTTTGTGCACAGTCTGGCATAGACAGGAAGAAACATTTGTTTGTGCAATGGTGTGGGCCCAAAATTCATCCATGGCAACCACTGGTAGTCTCTGGGTGAATATGGGGATCCGGAAAGAAGAGGTACATAGTGGTCATCCATTAATTGTAGGACATTTCATGCCGTATGTGTTAGAGCATTGTCCTGTTGTAATATGTTGCTGTAATATGGTGTGGAAGTAACCCCCGAGGAAGACAGGAATAGTTCAATCAGTCTTTATTCAGTCACAGATTAGTACATGAATTCCACGTTGCAAGGCAGAAGATCAAAGTTCCCCTTTTTCGATCAGCTTTTAATATTTTTCCTCCCTCCCCCTTCCCATTACATATAGCTTTGTCAGTTTTTTTAACCCTTAGTAACTGTTTTGTCTTGGTAAAGTAATATTTTACTCTACTTTCCCCTTTTGTATTATTAATATGTAGCCTTTGTCAGAATGCCTCAAATCTCACAGATTTACCACTGTTTATAAGGTATTGTACTAAATAACTTCTTCCCACCTTCCCTTCTACATCTACAATCTCAGGCAATTAGGTGTAGTAAAAGACAAGCAGGAGTTAAGTTACACTTTAAAATAATGTATTATTAATAATATTCATAAATAATAACAATATGCAAAGTACATTTGAATATTGGCAACCATACAACCTGATAAATGTTGATGTGTAGTTTCAGGCAGCACACAGACTTGTTAGTTACTTAAAAAGGCTCTAGTTAAGACATAATTTGTGGTCAGCTCTCTTTAGAACAGGGCGCATGCCTGTCTCAATATGGCTGCCAAACTGTGCTCTTTATTGTATTGTCCTTTTCAGTTCATGGTGTGTGAGATGGCCTTTCATCAGTTTGGTAAGAGAGAGAGAGCTGGGTAAAGCAAGCAAATTTATAAGTTTTCTCTCCAACCTCTACAGCCAATAGGGCATCATGGTAGTTAAAGGCTTCTGATACAAACCAGTTCCAAACAGCCATACTTCAGACCAATGGGGGACAGAAGACCTTCACACCTGCCCTCCAAACCATATGCCAAGATAAAGCTTGGCAGTTAGGCAGCCTGGTTTTCCTATGGGGGTTGACTGAGAGACTCCAGCAGAGAAGTATTAGCCAAACTTGTTTGTGCCACTTCCCCCAACCCTGTCATAGGGGGGTAAACATGAATGCTTCACTCTAATGTAACACTAATATTACATTGCTTTGCCTAAGTTACAAATAAAGACATACAAAATATTTATCAACTTATATGCAAAATTTTACATCACAACAGTAACTTGCAAGCAGTTAATTTTTTTTTCACAATGGCAGCAGAGAACTACCCAAAAGCCTCTAACACCTCTGTAATCTATTGCTCGCTGGTCAATGTAGAAGTAATGCATATGAGGCAGGAATGGGAGTGGAACCCAATGAAACAACACACTATAACACCTGGTGTTAGATCCATATGGCATTGCAAAATGCATGCCTTCAGTAGCTGCTTTGCCTCCATACACATATCCATCTACCATGGTGCAGTAAATTGAACTGGGACTCATCCAAAAGTATTATACAATGCCATTGCCAGCATTCTTGACACCATTGGAGTCTTTGACACCTGTGGTCAATGGTTGAGAGTATTTGAAACAATGGGGGGCAAACAAGAATGTCCTGCTGCTGCAAACAACATTGAACAACTGCATACAGGCAGACGAACCCCAGCTGTTGGGCTGAGGTCTGTGATGTGGCTGTTTGGTCAATGACTGCAATACAAATAAGATATCTGACCTCTCTTTTGTTTGTGCATCTGTGTGTTCCAGAAACTTCACTTTGGTGGGTCCAACCCTCCTCTACCCACCAATGCCATATTGTCATTACTGTGTTTACATTCTGCCTCACATGCATGCAGATGTTTCAGAAGGATAGTACACCTTCCTGCATTCTCACAATTCTCCCTTGTTCAAATGGTTGACCTATGCCTGTTGTTATCTTCATTGGCGCGAGTTTGGCCATAAAGAGTACAATAACTGCCAGCAGTCACAAAATAAGGTTCCCTTTGCAGATGCCTTTTATACCCATTGTGGTAAAGTCCACACCCTCATTTCCATATGTGGCGCATTTGTAATCATTTTCACATTCTAACCTAATCTATCCATCCAAGTTTAAGACCAATGTGACACGTTTCCCAGTGTTGTAATTTTAATGGCCAGTCAGTAATTTGCTGAAAATGTTCTTTATGACCTTTTGATCAAGAAATCATTCTCCTGTATTAGTATCCCCCTATTGCACTGCTTTTTTTCCAAGTCTCAAATAGAATTTGTTTAACTCACTAACAAAGTTGGTGTTAAAGCCAGAAACCTTTAAAGCAGGAGTTCTCCAGTTCAGACCCAGTGGGTCACTGTACAGTAGCTGGAGGTTTTTGATTCATTATTTAATGTTATTGTTAGTGTATCCATTCAGCCACATCAGGTTATACTTATATTGTACATTTTTCTTTTTCCTAAATTATCATTTAAATGACTTGTGACCCAAAACAGATGTTCCATCAATCCTTCACCTTTCCTCTTCTGTTTTCTTACAAATATTTTATTAACCTCCTTGGCATTAGCCCTGAACATCTTTCTCTCTCTGGCTTGGAATTCAATGTAAAAATGGTTAATCCCAATTCTTGCGCAGGTTTTGATGAAAATATAAGGTATTAAACCCAATTAACAATCAGAGCATTATTCTGTTGCCATCTTGTGGATGAAATTACATTATACTATAAAACAAAAATCAATTTTTCTATAAATTCTGACACTCTATGGTAATTTATCAATATTCATGAGTTAGGTGGAGCCTTCAACCAAAACACAGAAAGGCATGGAAATGAAAAGACGTAAAGCCAGTTTTAATGTAAACTGAGTGTGAACCATTAGTTGAATTAAGTGATAGTAATGACAATGTGAATTGGTCAACAGACGTTGATGTGGATAAAGAAACTGATGCATATGGCACTGTATGACCAAATGTGATATGTGTGATAATGGCACAAGTTAGCTTTGTGGCAAAAAAGCAAAATGACTGCAATCAAGTGGAAAGACAAGTAAGATATACACTGTGGTAGCCTACAATAACACAATGAGCTGCATCCATCATGTGTATCTGTTACTGACATTCTACCGCCCCATGTGAAAGCAACACAAAAAGTATAAGAAAAGTGCACAAAGAAACACATCCACTGTCCTGACATTTTTTCTATTTAAAAAAGTAACATTTTTGGTTTGTTTTTTCGGTGGTAAACATAATGATAAGGAGGTTAAAACAGATACTTCATGATGAACACACAGGTATAAATGGAGCCAAGTTAAATGGTAAGCTAACTGTTCCTTTGATATTTGCATCCCATTGTTAAATTGGCAGCTACTATAGAATTTTAATCAAATATTTTTAATCAATACATGATCATTTTTACAATTTAATACGAGTATAGTAGTTATAGGCGGGGACATACTGTCAAAATCGCAATAAGAGCTGTCAATCAAAATGATTAAGATAATGATAAGTCCTGCCCCGATGACGCAAGACCGGAAGTCCCGCCCCGTCGCCTCCTGATGACGTCACGCCGGAATTCCCCAGCCCCTGATTGGTTCAGGGCTCCCTGTTCCCGCCCAGACTCCTCCTTGAACCCTCCCCTTGCACCTGATTGGTTCACCAAACTGTCAAGGTCCGTTTGACGGATGTCTGCCCCCTGGTTGAACCTGCCCCTTGCCCCTGATTGGCTCACCAAACTGTCAAGGTCCGTTTGATGGATGTCTGCCCCCTGGTTGAACCCGCCCCACACCTGCTGGGTGAAATAAACTGTCAACGGTCCGTTTGATGGGTGTCTGACCACTGTTTGAACTCACCACCGTCCCCCTCTCCCAAAAGACAAGCCCGGGCGTGTTACTGCCTTTACCTCGACAAGCTCAGACATGCCCGGGGTCTGCCTCGGCTCCCCTGCCCTTTCTCTAGCACAAGCCCAGACATGCCCGTGGCGTGTCCTGACCAGATCAGACAAGCCCAAAGTCGTCTTGCACCGGGCCGAGGACATTCCCATCCGTACCCTGCCGGCCTGAAGGGGCCGAGGCAGCACCTGACAGTCGGCCTCCCCATACTTCCCAGTCCCCCACACTTCCTGGCCAGTTCTGAAAGGCCGATATAAAAAGCAAAGCATTTTGTTCGATCTACGATTTTAAGATGAGCACGCAATTAAAACATCTCATCTTTGCTTCAAACTAAGTCAAGCTGCTTTTTTCCCATCTCACAGACAGATTCTTTTGTCATCTTGTCAAAGCAATAGGCACATCCAGAGAGAAAGAAATGAGGTAGCCCCTGCTTTTAGCAGACCCCCTTGCAAGCAGGCCTGTGTGCTCTATCTCTCTCTCTCTCTCTCAGAGCGCAGACACGGGCTGAGACAGCCCCTGCTGCAGCGTGGAGTGCGATCGCCTTCACAAAGTTGTTTGCTTCGAGCACCCATTCCCCGCTGGGTGAGCCCCTGCGAGATCGCCCGCTTGTCAACAGCTGTCTGTAAACTCCCCTAACCCCATACGTCAGCGGGCTCGAGACCGCGCAGACCCTCTGTCTATGACGGATGGATCTTTTAAAGTTAAGGGATTTTTAAAGATTAGCTTGTAAAGCTTGAGATAACTACTAGTTCAGCCCTTTAAAAATCACACATAGTTAAATAATATGTAGTAGTTCCCTTTTAAATCACGTTTGAGACATCTAAAAAATCTAGCCTGGGCTGTATAATTTGTAATTATATTAATTAATATAATTATAATTTGTATGAAAATCGATCTAAAACAAGCCCTTTTTCTATTCAAACTCACCCCACATTTTAAATACAGGTATCTTCAGCTGACCCTAAGGAAACATCTTGTGGAAGCAAGTGGCTCGCATGGCTCAGGGAGGGGGTGATGGTTCCAGCAGGGGCCGATTTCACACTTCAGCTGTGTAAAGTGGTGGCTGATACCAAAAATGTTCACATATATACAGAGCTTAACCTTAGGGCTTTTGTTCCTGGATTCAAACTCACTAGGGTTTGATTTTAATTTTAAATAATCAAATACATGTATCTTCCATCTCACAGGAAATCCTCAAGCAGCAGGTTTGCCAGAGAGAGAAAGACCAAGTAGCATTTCACAACCCCAGCTTTTAGCCGGCAGCCCATGCGAGCAGCCCCTGTTCTCTCTCTACACACAGAAAGTAAAGTCAGGTATGGGAGGACTCTGTGAGTTTGCTTGCAAACAACTGAGCCCACCCGTTTCCAGCACCCATCCCCATAGCTTCTCACTTCAGCTGTACAATTCACAAGCTGACACCACTTAGGAAATTCTTTTAGGGCCTTTGAAGCACACGGATGTCATTTTTCATCTCTTGTAAGGGAGTTTAGGATCACCCTTTTCAGAGAGCCATCTCCACTCCAATTATTTTAGACCGATTTCTCAACTATCAACTTGCTGTCTGCAAGTTCCATTCCTACGGACTCAGCCTGTTCGTGAGCGCCCAGAACGTCTGTCCATGGAATGTACTTCACTTTTCAAGGTGATGCATGAGATAACTAGTTTGATATAAGCCTTGTAAAAATCACACAGATGTATGCCGCAGTTCCCTTTTAAATCATGTTTGAGACGTCTAAAAAATCTAGCCTGGGCTGATTGCTGGCTGATACCAAAAATGTTCACAAATATACAGAGCTTAACCTTAGGGCTTATTTTCCGGGGTCTGTCTAAAGTCAGACAAAAGACAGTTACTAAAAAAGAGCAAAACCCTAATTTCCTTAATTACACTGTCCTCCTGGCTGAGTAATGAACCACGTCCTGTACATGTCGAGATGCCGGCCCATACCTGCCGTCCCTTAAAAATATATAACATGTTTGGTTACTCTTTTTGTAAGTATAATATAATGAAGTTATTTTTAAAAGTACCCCCACACCGCACAAGAGAGACAGATTCCACGTGTGTTTTTGGATTTTGCTGCGGTCAGCGAGTTATAATTTTTTTGCTTACCTCATCTATCACCTAGGAGCCTTTTGACAAAGGAAAACTCTGTAAATACACTTGTGCATTTAAACGGAGATTTATAAGAAAGCACAGCAGGCTATAGTGAGGCCTTTAAAACAACCTTTGGCAAGCCACGAATATGTCGGTCATTTTTTCAACTGTTTCCAAAGCACATAGCCCCCACAGCG
>JANRMT010062822.1:7282232-7294383 GCA_026402145.1 Polypterus bichir lapradei
CTGTGGGGGCTATGTGCTTTGGAAACAGTTGAAAAAATGACCGACGTATTCGTGGCTTGCCAAAGGTTGTTTTAAAGGCCTCACTATAGCCTGCTGTGCTTTCTTATAAATCTCCGTTTAAATGCACAAGTGTATTTACAGAGTTTTCCTTTGTCAAAAGGCTCCTAGGTGATAGATGAGCTAAGCAAAAAAATTATAACTCACTGACCGCAGCAAAATCCAAAAACACACGTGGAATCTGTCTCTCTTGTGCGGTGTTGGGGTACTTTTAAAAATAACTTCATTATATTATACTTACAAAAAGAGTAACCAAACATGTTATATATTTTTAAGGGATGGCAGGTATGGGCCGGCATCTCGACATGTACAGGACATGGTTCATTACTCAGCCAGGAGGACAATGTAATTAAAGAAATTAGGGTTTTGCTCTTTTTAGTAACTGTCTTTTGTGTGACTTTAGACAGACCCCGGAAAATAAGCCCTAAGGTTAAGCTCTGTATATTTGTGAACATTTTTGGTATCAGCCAGCAATCAGCCCAGGCTAGATTTTTTAGACGTCTGAAACATGATTTAAAAGGGAACTGCGGCATACGTCTGTGTGATTTTTACAAGGCTTATATCAAACTAGTTATCTCATGCATCACCTTGAAAAGTGAAGTACATTCCATGGACAGACGTTCTGGGCGCTCACGAACAGGCTGAGTCCATAGGAAGGGAACTTGCAGACAGCAAGTTGATAGTTGAGAAATCGGTCTAAAATAATTGGAGTGGAGATGGCTCTCTGAAAAGGGTGATCCTAAACTCCCTTACAAGAGATGAAAAATGACATCCGTGTGCTTCAAAGGCCCTAAAAGAATTTCCTAAGCGGTGTGGGGGCAGTTTAGGGGTGGGAGATTACATCACTGTGTCAGCTTGTGAATTGTACAGCTGAAGTGAGAAGCTATGGGGATGGGTGCTGGAAACGGGTGGGCTCAGTTGTTTGCAAGCAAACTCACAGAGTCCTCCCATACCTGAGTGAGTTTGAATCCAGGAAAATAAGCCCTAAGGTTAAGCTCTGTATATATGTGAACATTTTTGGTATCAGCCACCACTTTACACAGCTGAAGTGTGAAATCGGCCCCTGCTGGAACCATCACCCCCTCCCTGAGCCATGCGGGCCGCTTGCTTCCACAAGATGTTTCCTTAAGGTCAGCTGAAGATACCTGTATTTAAAATGTGGGGTGAGTTTGAATAGAAAAAGGGCTTGTTTTAGATCGATTTTCATACAAATTATAATTATATTAATTAATATAATTACAAATTATACAGCCCAGGCTAGATTTTTTAGACGTCTCAAACGTGATTTAAAAGGGAACTACTGCATATTATTTATCTATGTGTGATTTTTAAAGGGCTGAACTAGTAGTTATCTCAAGTTTTACAAGCTAATCTTTAAAAATCCCTTAACTTTAAAAGATCCATCCGTCATAGACAGAGGGTCTGCGCGGTCTCGAGCCCGCTGACGTATGGGGTTAGGGGAGTTTACAGACAGCTGTTGACAAGCGGGCAATCTCGCAGGGGCTCACCCAGCGGGGAATGGGTGATCGAAGCAAACAACTTTGTGAAGGCGATCGCACTCCACGCTGCAGCAGGGCCTGTCTCAGCCCGTGTCTGCGCTCTGAGAGAGAGAGAGAGACAGAGCACACAGGCCTGCTGGCAAGGGGGTCTGCTAAAAGCAGGGGCTGCCTCATTTCTTTCTCTCTGGATGTGCCTATTGCTTTGGCAAGATGACAAAAGAATCTGTCTGTGAGATGGGAAAAAAGCAGCTTGACTTAGTTTGAAGCAAAGATGAGTTGTTTTAATTGCGTGCTCATCTTAAAATCGTAGATCGAACAAAATGCTTTGCTTTTTATATCGGCCTTTCAGAACTGGCCGGGAAGTGTGGGGGACTGGGAAGTGTGGGGAGGCCGACCGTCAGGTGCTGCCTCGGTCCCAGGGGCCGAGGCAGGCCCTTCAGGCCGGCAGGGTACGGATGGGAACGTCCTTGGACCGGTGCGAGACGACTTTGGGCTTGTCTGATCTGGTCAGGACACGCCACGGGCATGTTTGGGCTTGTGCTAGAGAAAGGGCGGTGGGGGGTTCCGAGGCAGACCCTGGGCATGTCTGAGCTTGTCGAGGTAAAGGCAGTAACACGCCCGGGCTTGTCTTTCGGGAGAGGGGGGCGGTGGTGAGTTCAAACAGCGGTCAGACACCCATCAAACGGACCGTTGACAGTTTATTTCACCCAGCAGGTGCGGGGCGGGTTCAATCAGGGGGCAGACATCCATCAAACGGACCTTGACAGTTTGGTGAACCAATCAGGGGCAAGGGGCGGGTTCAACCAGGGGACAGACATCCGTCAAACGGACCTTGACAGTTTGGTGAACCAATCAAGTGCAAGGGGAGGGTTCAAGGAGGAGTCTGGGCGGGAACAGGGAGTCCTGAACCAATCAGGGGCCGGGGAATTCCGGCGTGATGTCATCAGGAGGCGACGGGGTGGGACTTCCGGTCTTGCGTCGTCGGGGCAGGACTTCCAGTGTGACGTCATAGGGACGGGGCTTAAAAGTCATTAATCATTTTGATTGACAGCTCTAATTGCGATTTTGACAGTATGTCCCCGCCTATAACTACTGAGTATATACTTAAATGAAGTTGTAACAATTATTAAAGGAAAAGGACTGACGGTAAGTAAAGGGTTAACTTAACGCTTGGGCACATGAGGCTTGTTCCTCATCTAGAGGAGCCACCAAGGAGCATCTAGCTGATGCTAGTCAGCCACAGTGTTACTATCTGACCACTCAGAACTTACACTATTTCTTGACAGTTCTGGTTTAACTTAAAGATTATAGCCAAGCTTTTTAAAATGCAAGAATCACACCTAGGGCCAGTTGGCCAAACTTTGGCCACAAGGACACCAGACTGGGACCTTTCACCCTTGGTGTCACTGCATTCCTCAGCTTTCCACCACCTTATAAAAGTCAACAGCACTTAAACAGCTCTCCAGCTGACTGTCCTCTTAAAGGTTCAGCCCATTCAGAATTGGGACAAATGTGCTGCACTGTGTCAGCTTAGACATCCTACATCCTTTTTCCAAACCACCTTGAGGTTCAGGCAAATACTGGGTCATCTTCCCTGTGCCACCATTTCTTTGCCTACAAACCTTTCATCCACCAAGGCTGTACACCACATGGGACTCAAGCTCATATTGAGTTTAGTTTACCCTTTGTATGGAGTTTTCATATTTTCAGTTTGGATTTCCTCAAAGAGTGTGTTTTTCATCCAAATATCTGGTTTCAAAGGTAGCTTGAGAGAGGTCACTTCACTTTGGGAAATTTTGAATATAACATTTCTCTCTTTTACATGTCCAATAGACACTTGCTTTGGCAAACAGATCCTCAGCAGTTTGAAGATGCAGTGTGGCTATCTGAGCAAATCTCTCTCTCTCTCATGTCACACACTGTCCTGAGACAGAATATTTAATAAACAAAAATGTCTTTTTGACAAAGTAAATAAAAAAAATTAAAATGCTCCAACTTTGAAAACATTTAACCCAATCTCCTAATGTTACGCCATATTTACATTTTATAACATAACAAAGTGCTTATTTTAATACAATTATAATAATGTCAATTTATTTATGTAACTGCCATTGAGCCAAAGTGCTGTACAATAAAAAGCATAAATAATAAAAACATAAAATAATAAAAATAATCTTATATAAACATCTATGCATGGAAGTGTGTGTGTCTGTCCGGCACGGAAGTGAGAGGTGGAGTTGGGGTAAGGGCTCTGACTCTGAGGAAACAGAAAACTCACTTAGCTGCTAATAACACTAAGCGAGGCCAGAACATCAGCAAAAGAAAACCTCAGAAGAAAGACAAAGTCGCTTAGCCACTAACATCGGCAAAATGGTATCCCTTTTACTTTTCCTCCCGCCACTAATACACAAGCAAGGCCAGCACATCAGTAGAAACGAAACCTCAGAAGAAAGACGTCGCTTAGCCACAAACATCCACAAAACGGTATCCCTTTTACTTTTCCTTCAAGCAATGCGAGCACATCGGCAAATCGAATCCTCCTAGGAGAGCAGTAGTTTCTAGGACCCCGGGCTTTATACAGCATAGGCTTACACGTCTAGTAAATAATAATAAGTAAACAAACTAAAAGAACAAACAAACAAACAATGCTTTCTGTAACTTAAATATTGTTAACGTACGTGTATACTTTTTCATATGTGCAACATTTTTAAATTTGTTTTACACTGTAACTTTATATTATGAGTGATGCATAATATTCAACTTGGGAAGGAATGTAAATGATGAGCACTACAGTTGCGACTCTAAAAAATGCAATTATTTTTATGGCTTGTCTGGCACCCCATCTCAAAATGCCAAACCATGTTGGTAATTTATATTTTTACATATCAAGCTCAGTTTGTAATTTTTTTAGTAAGCTGTCTTTATAACACTTACAATTGGCTAACTAAAAGCTGAAGTTGTTTGTAGATTATAGGCATGAATTGTCTGAATTTTATTGTAACCATAACTATTCCTTATTTTTAGATTGCATTCATTGAACATGGTGACCAAGAAGCGATCCTTTGTGAAAAATGGGGCTTTAGCAGTTCAGATGTCAAAACTCTTCAAGACAAGTGAGCGGCTATATCTGTAATATTGTTGATTGATGTTTTTTTCTAATAAACAGTTATGAATCAGACTGTGTTGATTTAAATTTAGTGTGAAGCAGGAAGTGATTCATTACCTACAATCTACCGTAATATATTTTGTGTGCAAACGTCACAGCTACTGACTAACAGAGAGGCATACTACTTAACAATCATTTAGCTATTAGCCCATGATATAAAAAAAATATGCAGTAGTTTTTGGAAATCTTTCGTGACATGCCTTCTGACCCTTTCCATCTTTCAGCCAATATACAATTTGTTTTTCCATCTTTGAATGCATCAGTTGTCTAGGCATAAGAAATGGGTACAGCAATTTAGGTAAGTCTATGTGATTACTTCAGCATTTCTGTACTTAGTCAATGTGACCAGGTCAGAGTCATGTAAAAAACACGCTGTGGACAGTGAAGTGTCAGCCTTGCAGTTTTACAGTATAGCCCTTTAGCTGTTGAGCTAAGTGCTGCTTACTGCCTTTAAAAAGCAAAAACTACAATAAAAAAATGAAATTCTTGCATTGTTTTCCTCATTAAAATATGTCTTCAAAGAGGATAGCCACCCATTTCAGACTTTTTTTTTATTATTATAGCTGTTAGTAACTACTATTTAGTCATTTTTCCTGTGTCCTTCCATTAACTCTAATTATTTGCCTAAAATTATATACTAGCAGTTGATATGCAGTGTTTTTTGCCAGAAAATTAACTACAATTTTATTTTACTTATTCTTATTTAGCACATCATTGGACAGGCAAAAATGCAATCAAAATATATTTCAATTAACACCAAAAAAGTTCAATCCTCCATAATAAAAGAACAACTGTGTGTGTGTGTGTGCGACTGTGTTTCTGTGTGTCCATCTGGTTTATATGTTTTTGTTATATGGTATTTGCTATGGAATTCATAACAGCAGTGCTAATATTTATGATGAACCATCTGTTAGAATGAAAAATGCAACGCATTTAATATTTACATGGATTACAAAATACATTCCAGTTGATGGTGCACTGCAAATGTTAATGCCCGACAAACAGGAATTCAGCTTATCCACCTCAAAAAAAGGACAAGGGTCTGTGTATGTCTGTCTAGTTGCTAGAGTTATGGAGAGAAAATTTTAAATGGGCAAAACATGTACAAGAAGGGGTAAAAATGATAGTAAAAGTACAAGATAAGGGTCTAAAAATAAGAAAATTGGTCTTATTGGCCTATTCTGTTATATTCTGTATATGCCAGCAACAGCAGCATGGTAGCAACTTTCTTCCACCCACTCAGGACAAATGAACAAGATTTGTAGATGTAATGCTAAAAACTAATATGAGGGACTTTCAAAACGTTTCCGCACTTTTGTATTTCCCTTGGAAACGGTGAAGGCAGTAGTAGTAATTGGCCATTAAAAAGTTGGTACGATGCTATGAAAATCGCATCGCAAAGGAAGGTGACTGTGTAGAAAAGTGGTGTAATTTGTTTTTGAAATTCTTAATAAACTAGTGGGCTTCATTCCCTGCTCACTTTGCTCACCAACCCCTTCCCCCCTGCCAGCGCCGTTGTGAAGAGGGGGGGCTGAACGCACCCCAAGGAGACGTGGCCGCTCCTCCAAAACCTCTCTTAAATGGTAATACAATGGGAGACAAATACAGTTTTTATTTTTACCTTCTCTTTGCTCGATCAGCTGCCGGCTTGCTGCTGCCGTGCCGTGTGATTTGCACTTCTCTCACCTACCCCTCCCCCTGCCAGCATTACGCGCCGTTGTGAAGAGGGGGTCTGAACGCACCTGAAGAAGACGCGGGCGCTCCTCTGAAACCCCTCTTAAACCGGGATACAATGGGAAACAAATAGCAGTTGGTTTTTTTTTTTGCTCGATCAGCTGCTGGCTTGCTGCTACTGCCGTGCCGTGTGATCTGCATTTCATCATTCTTCTCCCACTGACATCCTCAAACACTATTCTAGCTCTTTTCGCTGTTACGTTATTTCACTGAGTGATATTTTCTGTTTGTTTGCGCTAATGCAATCTTTATTCTCCTTTTTTTGAGGCTTTTGAATTTTCTTACTTCCATTATCTCTAACCTGCTCTGCATGTGTATCACGGGACTTGCTTCCAAAGGCTGTAAGTATGTCGTGACTTGACCATCTCACGGGATGTGAAAGTGTCTCTATCTCTCTTCAAAAGATCACATCTTGTCACAAGTTTTTTTTTTTATAATAGAGAAAGAGAGTTAAAAAAAACTGTGGAAACTTTTTGCACGTTCCTCGTAACTTCATGTGGTGGGCAATGGATGAGTGAAAAGTAATAATAAATCGACTTATATATCAGGAAACCAAAGCCCCAACATGACAAGGTTAGAGAGTCACTAAACTACGTAAATGCATTAGTGACCACTTCTGCATTTTCCCAGCAAAACACTGATGTGTTCGATGAGTTGAAGCCAAGAGGAAGTGGCAGAAATGGGCTGTTCTCTCAGAAGAAGAAAAGGTTGCTGCGAGGGAAAGGGAGGCCAGGTATCAAATAATAAACATTAGGTCTACATTGATTGCTTAGATTTCAACCTGCCTTATATGGGTAGCACAGTATGTATTATCATGATGATGATGGTACAAGCTTTATCCTTCTTGGCACTCAACAAATTAGAAACACAGTCTATAAACAGACAATTACCAACCTACACCTAAAGAAACAACATATATTAAATTCTGTACCACAAGCACAAGTAAAAAACTGAGTACAACTAATCATTCACTTTAGAACCATTAAAGGACCTTATCTGTACAGTGTATCATAACTTAAGATTTACGAAACAGTAAATGTTGATGATACATAGTATTAAAGCATTTTATGATAGCAGATCGTGTCCAAAGTGTTTTGTTTTACATCCTAATTATCTGTCTTCTGTAACCAAAATGAACAAGAACAGATTCACATATTGGAAAGGCCAATATTACACAAGCAGTTACAAGCACAGTTAGTGGCAGATGTTGTACTCCTCCACTACAGCATGAGAGGGAGGGGGAGGTTAGGAGCATGTACTGATACAGTGCGCATCCACCTTAGGATCCAGATTAGGACTTGTGTGCAGCCATGTAATGGGTGATACCTCAGCATCACACTAGTTCAGATGGAATAGAACATTGTGAGGTTTTTTAAGGTGGCTGGAGTGCCAGACCTGCCACCATCCCCCAAGTTTTCCCTGCAGGTTGAGAGCCTACTTGCAGAGCTGGACGCAGGTTAACATCATACCCAGAGCAGAGCAATTGCAGGATAAGGGTCTTGCTCAAGGGCCCAATGGAGAGGAATCACTTCTGGTATTTACCAGATTTGAACCAGCAATCTTCTGATTGCCAGTGCAGATCCCTAGCCTCAGAGCCACCACTCCAGCCTAAAGCAAGCTACAGGACATAATGGGTCAAGTGTAGTGAATTGGAAGTAGTGTAGTAACAGAATTTTAACCCATAGTTCAGGGGTGTCAAACTCTGGTCCTGGTGGGCCAAGGTAGCTGCAGGTTTTCATTCTAACCATCTTCTTAATTAGTGAGCTGTTTTTGCTGCTGCATAACTTATTTTTTCTTAGTTTTAATTGACATGACTCAGACCCCTTAGTTGTTTCTTTTTCCTTAATGAGCAGCCAAACAATAATGAGACACAAAACAAGCCGTCACATGACAGGTAACCTGAAAATAAAGAAAGGTGAAGGTCTTGGTTATGTTGGTCTGCTCAGGTCACCAAAACATCTTGCTATTCAATAACGGCTTTAATTAACAGAAATAACTGGCTTCTCATTAAGACACTGGTTGGAGTGAAATTGGCTGGAGTTTGACATTTCAATTTAGCTGGTCATCTGTTGGCTCGTTTCACATCTCATTTCTGTTTGGTTGCCATTTAATGAAGAAACAAATCAATTCAGAAGTCTGAAGCCTTAAAACATGGCTATTAAAATGAAGGGAAAAGGAGTTGATTAGCATTGAAAACTGCTTGCTGATTAGGAAAAGGGTTAGAATGAAAACCTGCAGCCACTGTGGCCCACCAGAACCAAAGTTGGACACCCCTGCCCTAGTTAGTATGTGGCTGCAGACTAGATTTGTGCTACACCTTAAGATCAATTGCAGCAAACTTGGCTGCTCATCTTGTCTGCAGCGTCGTAACAAGCTTGTTGTTAACTGCAAAATATGTTCTCTAGAGGTTACTGACATAGCCAATTAACTTAACTTACCAACTTAGTAGTGGTTACTTAGTGAAGTAACTCTGCATCAAGTAACATCAGCACTACACACTTAATGTATGCATCTGTCGCTTGAAAAAATTTAGAAATATTTAACTAAAATTTCCACGCATTTATTAATAATGGTGGCATGGTGGCGTTGCTGCCTCGCAGTTAGGAGACCCGGGTTTGCTTCCTGGGTCCTCCCTGTGTGGAGTTTACATGTTCACCCCGTGTCTGTATGGGTTTCCTCCCACAGTCCAAAGGCATGCAGGTTAGGTGTATTGGCGATTCTAAATTGTGCTTGGTGTGTGTGCACGCCCTTCGGTGGGCTGGCGCCTTGCCCAAGGTTTGTTTCCTGCCTTGCGCCCTGTGTTGGCTGGGATTGGCTCCAGCAGACCCCCCTGACCCTGTAGTTAGGATATAGCGGGTTGGATAATGGATGGATTTACTAATAATGAAGTTCACTCATACAAGTGTATTTAAAAATGCTAATTTATTAATAATAAAATTAAATGTCAACCTTTTTTAGTAGAAATTAAATGCCATGGTTACTTTTAACAGAATTTTAACTCTTAAGTTTACTGGTCATTAGTATCTTTTGTAACATTTTAATAATAATAATTTGTTCACCTGTAAATCTGGAGTATCTCATTAAACAAATGAAATAAAAGCCTACTCTTTTTCAAACCTGCTGTGGTTCTCATTTCTTTTGTTACTAATTGCAATTGAGTATCTCATTAGTTAGTACCTGCCGTGTATATTTTAGATTAAATGAAGTCTAAAGGTTGCAAAGTAACATTAATCTTTCTGGACAGTTAGGTTAAATATAAAAGCGAAACAGACACAGTTATAATTATGTATTAACATAGCTTTTGTTTTACTTTACCAATTAGATGCACTGCTCCCTGCAGGTTATGTTAATTAATACAACAACAAGGCTAAGCTCTTGGAGTCATACTAAGCACAAGGTCAGCTTAGCTCCAACATGGGGCCACGCTGAGCTTAGAGATGAAGAAGAACCCCATAACTAACATGGGAAGAGCACACAGTCCATTTAACAACAATAGAAACAGAAACACATTTTGTTTAATGCACACTATAATAAGGCAGAGGAAAGCAAATTTTCTAACAGCCCACAATTTCAGATAATCTACTAGAAATAAAAAAATAATAACAACAGTCACACAAAAAGCAACAAAACAGATGTATGAGATCAATATGTAGCATACGACAAATGTTGCAGGTCATAGTGTTTTTTTCTTATTTATTTTGTTTTAATTTGATTCAATTATTTTCTTCTTTTCTTTGTTGATTAATTGATTGCCCAAATGAGACTGCAACCTAACTTTTGACAAGCTACTTTAGGTCAATATAGGAGGCTGCGCCAGGACAAGTAATGGACATCTCTAGAGACTGAGGAAGCTGGGTAAAGGCACTGACATTGCTGAAGACTAATAAACCTGATGGAAAAGAAGGACATTACCAGAGATAAGGAAATGTCAGGATACTGGCACCTTTAATTTATAAGGATTGGGAGTGTGGCAATGGTTGGGTGGGCCGCATGAGACTGGAGGATACAAGACAAATGTAAAAACTCAAGGACTGTTGCAGGTTTTTTGTTTATCTGGTGAAAAAAAACAGTGTCTGATGATGCTGCTAGAAGTATCTGAAATCAATATGAGAAATGTTTCTGCTTCCAATGAGATAACAACATTAGTAGATTTCAGCCAAGCTAATAAAAACAGAAATTAGTTTCCAACATGAACAGCAGAAAAAAAGCAGAAAAAGCAAAGTGTTTTGAGCGCTGTTAATGTGAGTGTAGGATAGGGACATTCATAGTAATAGCAACATTATTAAAACCTGCTTTACTCTTGAGAAAATGTGCAATAGTCATGTTTTCATTCTTTCTTTGCTTAATTCTTTGACATACATATTTGTCATTTTTTATGATCTTGTTAAATATACAGTTTACAGTCAGGTCCATGACTATATGGAGAGAGACACAATTTTCATAGTTTTTGCACTGTACACCATCACAATGGATTTGAAACAAAGCAATCAAGATATGACTGAAGTATAGACTTTCAGCTTTAATTCAAGGGTTTTAACAAAAATATTGTATGAGCTGTTTAGAAAAGACATTTTTATACTTGGACTTTTATACTTTATACAGGGGCTCAAAAGTATTTTGACAAACTAACATAATCATAAATACAACAATTTCAATATTTGGTTGAAAATCCTTTACAGTCAATGATTGCCTGAAGTCTGATCCCCTGGCCATCTCCAAATCTTGGGTTTTCTTTACTGCAGCTGACTTTCTGCCATCAGTTTTGCCATCAGCAAGTGAAATACATTTCCAATTGGATTGAGGTCAGTTGATTGACTTGGCTATTGAAGAATATTCCATTTCTTTGCCTTGAAAAGCACTTGGTTTACTTTCGCAGAACATTATGGCTCATTGTCCATCTGTACAGTGAAGCATCGTCCTATCAGTTTTGCAGCATTTGGCTGAAACTAAGCCCTGTACACTTCAGAATTCATCCTGCTACTTCTGCCAGCAGTCATATCATCAATAAACACTAGTGACTGACTTCTATTAGCAGCTATATGTGATGCCAGGGGAGTACAAAATGAGTTGCACGCGGAAAGGTCTGATGCACCCCACCAATGATGCCTGAAGGAGAAGGAAGCACAAAAAGTAAACAGAAGAGGAGTGGCAAGAAAAAAAGAAGGATGAGTCAGCATGTTGTGAGGGGCAGACATGTGCGTTGAGTACTGACTTTGATACGACGTTGAGAGGTGAAATCAGAAGCAGAACACAAGGAAACAGCACAGTTCCAGAGGACCACTCTGATAAAGAATGAGTGGCGGTCTGAAGCTGGATGAGATGTGTGCAGTAAAAGCGAGCTGAAGACTCAACGCTAGCAGTCCCAGTGAATCATTTCGGTACAAGGCACCGAGTGATATGTGGCAGGCTGAGACGGAATAAGAAATATATAAGAAAAGAAGTCATTAAGGAAGTACGAAATGGATGGAGAATAGAGTGTGATGTAGGAATGGAGAATTGTGACACCGTGGAACACAGAGCTTTTAAGAGGACTTCATACAGTGAACACTCCGGATGTAAGTTGTCCCAGTATGTGGGTGCCATGGAAAACGCTGACTACAGGTTGTTGAAACGTGACAGTGAGGTCGGAAAACAGACACAGTGGAGCGAGGATTTAAGACTAACGGGAGGCCCTGTGAGTAGGATAACAAAAAAA
>JANRMT010062822.1:7294393-7381386 GCA_026402145.1 Polypterus bichir lapradei
TGAAGTAGAAACTATGGTATCAAACTCTTATTTGTTTCGTTTTGTATCCTATATGTTTAGCCATATTAAAGGATATATTTAGGTATTGAGTTAAGATAGGTGCTATATGCAATTTCTAAAAAATGTTCAGAAATAATAAGACGTCATTTAGTTTTCTAACAAAAACTGAGAATGGAGTCAGGACAGTTAAGAAAAACAAATTGCTTTCATTGTTTATGGTCTTAATTATCAAAGTAAAAATATTACAAACTTATTAAAACACTATTTTGTCAGTCAGTCAGTCATTCTCCAAGCTGGGGTGAGTGTGTTAAATAAATGTTCATTTTTTCAGAATTGTAAAAGTAGGTCATTTGAACTGCCGGAAATTTTAATATTATACTTTTAAGTGTGCAGAAAGGGGGACAGCATTGCTCAGGGAAAAGGGTACTTTATAGTTCAAGAGAGGCGGCCACAGCCAAACAATTGGTGAGTGGCAGTAGGGCATTACATTTTTGGTGTCACAAACAGGATCTTACAGAAAGGGTTCAACAGATTTTTAGTGCTATGGTTAGGTTTGAGAGCATGGCAGAGCTGGAGGATCTAAGAAAACAACTAACAGATCTGCAGTGGTTAGAGGAGCAGCCAGATGCTGCAGCAGACAAGAACAGAACATAGTGAAGCTTTAACATTGGCAAAAACAGTTATTGAGCAACAGGCTTCAGCACAAAGAGTCCCATTAGCAGTCTATATTCCCAGGGACCATAGGCTTCCAGAATTCAGTGGAGGCCCATTAAAACCAGGGGAACAGAGTATAGAAAAGTGGGTTTCTACTATGAAATCAGCATTTAAGGTTTCCAAAGTATCAGAAGAAGATTGTGTTGAATTCTTAAAGCAGCACATGAAAGAAGAAATGAGGAAGAAACACATGCTGAAGAAATTTTTAAAATTGTATTAGAAACACATGGAGATAAAGTGCCAATTGGGACAAGACTGAAAGAGTTTTATGAAAGAAAGCAGGGGTCAAGTGAAACAATAAGAGCAGATGCGTATGACCTTCAAGAAAAATTAAATAGGATATTGCAGAGAGAACCGCAACGGGTCACAGATATCAATACAGTGTTGAAAGAGCAGCTGGTAATAGGATTCAAGGATGACTTTTTTAGATGGGAAATGACAAGAAAACTAAAAGAACAGGAAAGCTTAAGCTTTATTGAATTTATGCAGGCTGCTATTACATGGTCTGAAGAAGAAGAAGGGCTCACGCCAGGTGCTGGCCAAGCTAAGGGTATGGTGAATGCTTCAATGGCAGCAGAAAATGCTAGCTCTTTTACACTGGAAATGCTGCATGTTGAAATAAGGAAATTGGCAGATTACCAAAATGAGTTATTTGCAGTTGTTTGTAATGAAAATAAAGAGAGTCCTAAAAGGTGCAAATCCCAGAGGCTGCCATTGAAAGATGCTGAAGGAAGGTATATTTGTTACACATGCGACCAAGCCGGCCATACTAGCTCGTAGTGCCTAATAGGAGTCAAAACCACTGCAGGTAGACAACAAAACACCCAAAAGAGGAGCCTAACTGAAGAGGTGGATGGAGGCCCTGGCCCTTCAATGGTAAGTAGTTAGACAGTAAAGTGTGAGTTAAATGAGGGGAGGCACCACTTACACAGCGGTGCTTTTGGGTATTGTTTAATCATTGATGTTCTGATTGATGAAATTAAGACTGTTTGTTAGATACTGGCTCTGAAGTGACTACTATCACTGAATCTTATTTTAAAGGATAATTCGAAAAAAGAGATTCAACTCTGTTCACCGCTAAGTGGGTGAAACCTACTGCAGCAAATGGATTAGACATTACAGTCATCGG
Organism: Polypterus bichir lapradei; assembly: GCA_026402145.1. NCBI lineage: Eukaryota > Metazoa > Chordata > Cladistia > Polypteriformes > Polypteridae > Polypterus > Polypterus bichir. The sequence goes on from JANRMT010062822.1 coordinate 7,296,237, forward strand.
ATATCTGGAAGCCAACATTGAATGTATGGGACACATGTTACGTGGAATGTGTATATTTGTGCTGGCTGATGCTAAGCCTGGCATAGACGAATAGAAAGGAGTTTCTGGCATCATTGGCATAAATGTGGTGAGTGAACTCCAGGATCTTTGCATTCATGGATGTGGAGTTAAGAAATTGTACCATTATAATCCTCCAGAAAGAGAATCCATTAGACGTGTTCTAGCAAGAATATATAAGGAGGCACAGTTTGTGGGCAGCGATGGAAAATAGGAGTTGTTAAGGTGGCTGGGAAACAAGCAGTTACTATTCCTCCTTGGAGTGAAAATATCATTGAGGGTTGGTGTGGTGTGTCGAGTATTAGTGGAAGCAACACCAGGCTAAACCCTTCCACATGACATCCTGGTGGCAAATGTCCTGGCAGAAGCTAGAGCTAGATGAGACTGTTAAATCCTACTCAGAAGCCAGTGAGACTACTTCCCAGGACCCGAGTGGCAGAAGTGTGCAAGCCACTGGAAGTGCTTCCATAAGAGCAGGTTTCTTTTGAAGAAGGGATAGAACAAGAAGTTCTATATGTGCAAACACAACAGAGAAGGGAGAACCCTTCCTTAAATGAAGAGTTGGATGGCCTACCAGTTCCTGTACAAGTGGACATGTAAGGACTCTCCCAGGCCCAGCGTCAGGAGCTCAATATGATAGATAGATGTGTTCTCAAGTAGTGATAATGACTATGGATACACATAAACAGTTACTCACAGGATCCCCACTGGGGATGCACAGCCAATAAAACAAAGGCATCGCCGAGTGCCACCTCACATGTTTCAAGAATTTAAAAAACATATACAAGAGTTGGTTTCTCAGGGAGTTCTGCAAGAAAGTAACAGTCCTTGGGCATCTCCTGTTGTAATAGTAGTCAAGAAGGATGGTGGCATCCGATTTTGTTGTTACTACAGGCATTTGAACCAATTAACAATCAAGGATGCGTACCCATTTCCGAGAGTGGAAGAGTCCCTCGATGCACTGGGGGCAACTAATCTTTTTTCAACCCTGGATCTAACTTAGTAACCCAGTACGTGGATTCCGTAGAAAATGCTGACTACAGATTGGTGAAACGTGAGCAGTGAGGTTGGAACAGACACAGCGGAGCAAGGATTTAAGACTAACGGGAGGCCCTGTGAGTAGGATAACAAAAAAAGGAACCCTGCTACCCGATGACACCCAACTGCTGAAGTAGAAACTATGGTATCAAACTCTTATTTGTTTCGTTTTGTATGATTTCATTGTTTATGGTCTTAATTATCAAAGTAAAACTATTATGAACTTTTTTTTTTTTACTTAAAAAAACACTATTATGTGAGTGTGTTAAATAAATGTTCATTTTTTTCAGAATTGTAAAAGTGGGTCATTTGAACTGCCAGAAACTTGAATATTATACTTTTAAGTGTGCAGAAAAGGGGACAGCATTGCTCAGGGCAAAGGCTCCTTTATAGTTCAAGAGAGGCGGCCACAGCCAAACAATTGGTGAGTGGCAGTAGGGCATTTCATATGCATGATCATGCCATAAAACTGCCTCCTCCATGTTTCACAGATAATGTGGTAGTCATCAGATCATGAGCCATTTCTTCTCTTCTCCATACTCTTCTCCTTTCATCATTCTGGTATATATTCATCTCAGTTTCCTTTGTCCAAGAAAATTGTTTCAGAACTGGACAGGCGTTTAAAAATGTTTTCTGGCAAAGTCTAATCTGTCCTTCCTATGTTTGAGGTATTCCAGTGGTTTGCACTTTGTGGTAAACCCTCTGTCTTTACTTTCATGAAGTCTTCTCTTGATTGCAAACTTTGGCAATGAAAGGTCTTGGTTTGGCTAAATGTTGTGAAGGGGTTCTTCTTCACCAAGGACAGAAATCCACAGAACTGTTCTCTTCTGTGGATTTCCAGACCTTCTGATGCTGCTGAGTTCACCGGTGTGTTTCTTCTTTTTAAGAATGTACCAAATGGTTGATTTGGGCACTCCTTGTGTTTCTCCTATCTCTCTAAAGAGTTTGCTTTATTTTCTCTGCCTAATGATGGACAGTTTTTACTTGCATGGACAGCTCTTTGGACCTCATATTGAGAATTCACAATGAAAGTTCCCAAATGCAAATTCCACACTTGGAGTCAATTTCACACCTTTTACTTGCTTAATAGTTAATGAAATAATGAGGGAACTGCTCCCACCTGGTTATGGAACAGATTGTCAGTTGAATGTCCAAATACTTTTGAGCCCTTGGAAATGGGATGTTGCTATGCTAAAAAATGGCTGTCGTTCTTAAATGGCTCAGATGATATTTTTGGTAAACTCCTTAAATTAAACCTAAAATCTACACTTCAATCACATGATTGCTTAATTTCAAATCCATTGTGGTGGTGTACACAGCCAAAATTATGAAAATGGTGTCAATGGCCAAATAGTTATGAATCTAACTGTATGTTATCAAATGTTTTTTATTTATTTATTAAAGATCTGGCTTAGGAAATGGGTGGATGAATTAAAATGTAAGCTTGCATAGAAATAAAATGAAACATATCAAATCTTCTTGTACACTTTATATACACAACTCACATGGGAGAAATATACTCATTAAGGAGGTAATATGTCGTACTATGGATTCAGAAAGTATTCAGACCCCTTTACTTTTTTCACATTTTGCTGTGCTGCAGCCTTCTGCCAAAATCATTTAAGTTCATATTCCCCCACATCAAGCAACACTCAATACCTCAGAATGACAAAGCGAAAACCAGATTTTACAGCAGCCTTGGCATCTTCCTGTACCCAGGAGATCGATTATCATGAACTGAAGATGGACTACTGTGATAACAACACATAAGCAACAAGAGTGATGTCTCAAAACGTGCTTAGTGTATTCTAATCAGACCATAAGTGTCCGATAAATAAGTGTGGTGCCAATTTCATAAATAATCCAATAAATAATTCTCAAAGAATGTTAAAAGAACAAAATCTCTTGAGATACAAGCAGGTTGCTTTTCTCCATTCCCTGAGCCTTTCTTTCTTCCTGTCTTTGCTCTGCTCAACCATTGGGTTCTTGCAGCAGGGCAGAGATGGGGCCAACAGTTAAAATGGCTTTTGCCCCAGCCACCTCAGCTACTTAACACTGGGACTCCTAAGCCTGGCTTCATCATCCTGTCTCCATCCCAGGTGTCCACAGGATGATACCTTGATACCCTTCAACTGTCCCTTATCCCTGGGTGCTCAGCAGAGGCAACCCTACCCTAAGAGCACCATTCCTCTTTCCGATCACCGTAACTCCTGTCTGCTGCACCCACTCACAGTCCTGTTCTTACTCCTCTTTTCTCCAACTCATTTCTTTCTTTCTTTCTTTTGATCGTTATTCTTTTTTCCCCTCTGTCCTACTCTGGCTTATTTATCCTCTGTGGGTGCAGGTGCTTTGCCTAACAAGTTGCAGTGTGAATGAAGAACAGCTAAGCCAGTCGTGCCTGCACCTTAACAAGCAGTCAGCTAGCTTCCCCATTAAACATCCCACTGCCACACACGAGAGCCCATCTTGAGATACACTGGTTTTATTACTAAAACCTCTCACTGCCCTGGACCCCTAATGCATTTTACCACAAATGGAGAATTAGCAAAAAAAAAAAAAATAATAATCATCATCTGAGTGCTCACATCATAAGTTAGCGAATAAACAATGGAAACCACCAGAAAGAATTTCAGATGAAATTTGAATTCTGTTTAAATGTGTTGGCAGCCCTTAAGGATTTGTTAGATTTAAAAATACTTACATCTTTGGTATTTGGTATCTGATAATAAACTCCTACTGGATTCAGTAACATGTTTCAATAAAAGTTTGGTAAAATGTTCTGGAGCCTGAATAACATTTATTCTTAGCTAATAGAATTGTGAATTGTAAGCCCTAAGCTACTTATATAGATTATACACTTACACACAAGTGAAACATGAACAATTTCTGATAAATCAGGGTAGGATTAAATAAAGAGTGAATCAAACATGTTGCTTTGCATAGCGATAATAATAATGTTATGGTGATAAACATGAAGAGTAAATACAGTAGCCAGGGCAAGTAAGAACACCGGTGAATGAAATTTCAAGCTTGTTTATGTACGAAAGTGAAAGAAAGAAAAGAGTACAGTTTAACAAATGCGGTGCAAAGATCAATCCAATATATTTGAAGTTAGGGAGGGAATAAATGTGTATTCACTAATTTGAATGGCTTTGACAGATAAGGTTATTTAAGTAAAGAAGGTAAGCTTGCTCTTGGAGGTATAAGTCACATTATATGCATCCATAAAAAAGTAGGCCTTGGTCATTAAATATACCACATCTAAATTATTTTTCTTATCAGGTATTTCTGGTATGTTAACAAGAAGCCGGCTGTTGCACAGAAGGGAAGAAAGCTTTTGTGCATGGCAAGGCATTTTAACTTATATAAATAATGTAACCATACAATAAATCTAAATACAAGGTAGTCTAGCAACTGTATACACTGCATTTACTATAAAATGAAACCAATCAGATCCTCCAGGAACGTAAATAAAAAATAAAGATTACAAAAATGGAACTAAAAAGTGTGTATTAATTGTTACCCAGGTCATTGTTGTGCTGAAACATCCGTACTGTCTATAGCTTGAATATTATATACAGTATATACAGTATACCTATTATATATATATTTGTGATATATAAGTCTACAAAATAAATCCTTAAAGTGTTCTTTATATTTTCAGATAGAATTGCACTTTTACAGTAGAAATAATAGGATTTTTTTTCTTTTCACTGTTTATTAAGAAAGGCATCTTTGGTCATGAACAAACTGCATAAAGAAATGTTATCTTCACATTATTTGTCATTTAAATATCACTATCATTTATACAAAATATAAGGGTTATTTGCAAGAATCACAGTAGAATATTTTCATAATTTCCTAATGTTCACTTTAGAAAGCTCACCTATTAATCCTCATAATTAAAATTTTCTGCTAGACAGATATATTCTCCCCAACAAAAAACATTCCTGCTTGTTCTCTATTCAGAGATAAGTTGTAATTATCCATCCAGTCTTAACTCACTGACACAATTAATAAGGGACACAATTGGAGAAATGTCATTTGGTCTGAAAGAATGATATAGTCTGCCTGAGACTGAAAGTGAATGTTATGTTTTCTAATGATATTTCCCAAAGGAAGCATGTAAAGTTAAAACAGTAAAGGTCCAAGTAATGAGCCCTGTGGGGCACAATCTTTTAAATATAAAGATGGAGTACTGTTAGGATTTCTGTATGTCCTGGAATCAATTTGATAAATATGAACTAAACCGTGCAATGTCATTGTCTGACAGCCCAACCTAATTTTCCTCCTTATGTAGTAGATTACAGTGGTCAATGGTGCTGCACTTAAATCTAATAACATAATTACTGAGGAACGTCCTTCATCAAAGGATATTAGAATGTTCTTTACAACATTTGTTAGTGCTGTTTCTGTACTATGAAGCCAGACTGGAATTTCTTAGATAAATTGTGATGTGTAAGGTGAGACTAAAGCTGTGTGGTGACTATTTTTTGGAGTATTAAAGAAAGAAAGTGTAAATCTGAAATAGGTATATAATTGTTAAGCATATGGGAGTTTATCTCTGTGTTTTTTTTTTCAGTAATGCTCTTATAATTGACCCTTTTAGCGTGTTAGGAACTGTGCCAGTCAGTAACAAACTGCTGATAATGCTAAGAATGGGCTGTGCCAGAACAGCCATTAATCTTTTCACTAGTCGTGTTGGGACTGCATCTAAGGGGCAGGTAGTAAGTTTCATTTTAGAAATTCAAGTTAAAGCTTCCTGTTCTGTTATCAAACAAAAGTTACTAAAGTAATGTACACAAGGAGAAACAGGGCTTGACAATGCAATATTTAGTTTGTGAGATAACACTGCAATCTGCAATATTGTATTGTCAATTTTATAATTAAAGAAGTTCATAAAATCTGCACTGCTAATGCATGTAGGTATTTTAAATTGCCTTTCAGAATTCTCATTTGTTACATTAGCAGCTGTTCAAAACAGTGTATGTGGAAGATTTCTGTTACTGAGTAAAAATACAGAATAGAATAGTGGACCATAAACAGAGCTTTTTTATAACTTTTAATGCTGCCTGTTCTTGCTGTTTGGAAGACCTGCTCTCCACCTACACTCCACACTAATTTAAGAGTGTGAATACTCTCATTAAACCAGTGTGACTTTTGTTTTAAGGGAACAACACAATCTATGGCATTATAGGCAGATGTTGGCTGATCTACATTGTTTTCCATGATTACCGTAGATACTTGCGTATAAGTCGAAAAATTTATGCCTTAAAATTCATTCAAAAAAACAGTGTCAACTTATCCGCGGGGCAACACAATTTTCCATAGAATTTGGGTAATGGCACAGTGCACAGTGCTTTTATTTAAAACAGTCAATCAAAATCAGTGTTCAAAGTAAACAGTGCAGTGATTCAAAACAACTCTTCATTAAATAAATAATCCATAAAGCAAACGTGGAGGTTTAAAAATCAATAAAATAGAAAAACAATCCTTTAAAAACCTGGCCTAACACCCAGGCTACCACACAGCTGCCAGCGAGCGCTCGTTCGCTCGCTCGCCCACTCGCACACCCTCTCTCTCTCTCTCTCTCTCCTGCTTTCTCCAGCCCCCTCCGTCTTTCTGTCTCTTCCTTGTTTTTTGTTTTTTTTTTTTTACTCCGTTTTTCCTTCCTCTCTAACTGACTCGCGCTTCTCTTTATGTGCAGAGAGGACATAGCAGCTGCAGCACATTAGCCACAGTACCAATCACGGATGTGGGCAGTCCCTCACCTGTGCACTAGGTAAGAAACACCCACACCGCAGATCGCCCTGCAGCTTGCTAGCGCGGTGATTATTTATTTAAAAACTAAAACGGCCTTTGCTAAGAGATCTGTGGACCCTTAACACCACATAAGCCTTTGTTGGAATTTCAAGCATCGGCTGGCAGGTGTACGCAGTTTATGAACAGATATGGGCTGTGCCTTCGTCAGCGGACAAAAATCGTGCAGAAGCTGCCGAAAGATCTAGAAGAAAAGGTCAGTTCCTTTCATAAATTTATTATCAAGCAAAGACAAAGGCATGACTTTGATCTCAGTAACATTGGTAACATGGATGAAACGCCAATGACATTTGATATGGCGGGGAATCGAACTGTAGCAGGTATTGGTGAGAAGACCGTACTTATTAAGACAACGGGCCATGAAAAAACCCAAGTTTTACCCTCGACTTATACGCAGGTCATAACAAATTTCGTAATTTTCGGCTTAAAAAATACACTCAACTTATCTGCGAGATCAACTAATCCGCGAGTATCTACGGTAAGTCTCAAAATATCTACAAATTTTGATCTAAAGCTAGAAACCCAGATGTTATTGTATTAAATAGCAACTGTGTTGAAAAGGGCAAAAACAGATCAAATGAAATTAAGTAGTGATCAGAGATAACTTCATTTAATAATCTCAGATCTCAAAGTAACAATTAGATCTAATGAAAGTAACAATTAGATTTAATGAATGATTAAGACAGTGGCTCAGGCCATTGACTTAACTCCAGTGAGCTTAACAGAAAGCATTTGCTAAAACTGTCAGCTTCCATTTCTTGATGGATATTAAAATCCTGCATCAACACTACATGATCCTAATATACAGTATATCATAATACGATAAAAGGCTACCAAATTCAGCCATGAACAGTGAATATCACCCTGGTGGTCTGTAGACTAGTACTAGTGCCTCTAAAAGTTACCCACTAAATTTGCCAGTTAGGCCACAGAAAACAAGCGATCTTAAAGCCAACTAACGTTCGGTCAACGAGGATGTTAACACATTCAATTACCAGCCAACAACTCGCTAACGAGTCTTCCCTCAGAGATGCATGGATTTTGGGACATCACAAAAAAACATTCAGTGACGACAATCTTCACACATGCATGAGGATGGCACTGAAAACATTCCAGCCCAGAATTAAAATCCTGGCAGACCAAGCAAGAGCTTATTTCTCTCACTGAACAAGAGAAAGTAGGCAGTGGGATACGAGGGAAAGAAGGAGGGGAATATACGTTCAGTTATTTAAAGATGTTCAGATTTACTGTGAAACTGGTTATGCCTTTCAGTTGTGCACATATTAAAAACTCTTATATATTTTATTTTTATATAAGGCCAAGTCTTTTTTTTTGTTGAAACGTTAAAACCTCTTCTTCTTATTATTATTATTATGAAAGTACTTACTAATAAACGGCAAAGCCCTCACTCACTCACTTACTCACTCACTCACTCACTCACTCACTCACTCACTCACTCACTCACTCATCACTAATTCTCCAACTTCCCGTGTAGGTAGAAGGCTGAAATTTGGCAGGCTTATTCCTTACAGCTTACTTACAAAAGTTAAGCAGGTTTCATTTCGAAATTCTACACGTAACGGTCATAACGGTTGATAACGGTCGACAACATCTGCCATGTTGAACTTTCTTATTTATGGCCCCATCTTCACGAAATTTGGTAGGTGGCTTCCCTGCGCTAACCGAAACCAATGTACGTACTTATTTCGATGGTATGATGCCACTGTCGGCTGCCATATTGAACTTTCCAACGTCACTAATTCTCCAACTTCCCGTGTAGGTAGAAGGCTGACCCCATCTTCACAAAATTTGGTAGGCGGCTTCCCTGCGCTAACCGAAACCGATGTACGTACTTATTTTATTGGTATGACGCCACTGTCGGCTGCCATATTGAACTTTCCAACGTCACTAATTCTCCAACTTCCCGTGTAGGTAGAAGGCTGAAATTTGGCAGGCTCATTCCTTACAGCTTACTTACAAAAGTTAAGCAGGTTTCATTTCGAAATTCTACGCGTAACAGTCATAACTGTCAACAACGTCCGCCATGTTGAACTTTCTTATTTATGGCCCCATCTTTACGAAATTTGGTAGGCGGCTTCCCTGAGCTAACCAAAACCAATGTACGTACTTATTTCGGTGGTATGATGCCACTGTCAGCCGCCATATTGAACTTTCCAACGTCACTAATTCTCCAACTTCCCATGTAGGTAGAAGGCTGAAATTTGGCAGGCTCATTCCTTACAGCTTACTTACAAAAGTTAAGCAGGTTTCATTTTGAAATTCCACGCGTAACGGTCATAACGGTCGACAACGTCCACCATGTTAAACTTTCTTATTTATGGCCCCATCTTCACGAAATTTGGTAGGTGGCTTCCCTGCGCTAACCGAAACCAATGTACGAACTTATTTCGGTGGTATGATGCCACTGTCGGCCGCCATCTTGAACTTTTCAACAGCCTTTGTTACTTATGGGCCCATCTTCAAGAAATTTGGTACACGAGTTCCCAACGCTAACTGAATCCTACTTACGTACATATATACGTCCATAGCCTGCAACTTGGTCACCGTGTGAGGTGGCGTTGGGTCCCCCATCCCAACGCCTCCCACATTGTTGGCTGCCTGCCTATATAAGGCCGTCTGTAGCTCCAGTCTCTACATTCCCTTCCTTGCTTCGCCACGGGATTCACGTCTCCCTGCTGATAAATACAGCCTTTTTATTTAATCCACGGCTTCTCCGCTGTTTTATTGTTCGTTTATTACGATTATAGTTATTGTGTAGGTATTTTAGACTTACTTTACATTGCTCAGGTACCCATTTCCTTTATCATTCCAACCGTACCCCCATTACCATGTCTATCAAGGTGATCACCATCGATCAAAGAACTGTCACTTACCGAGTGGTTTCCATGCCCAGAGATGGCACCTACTTTTTCCATTCTCTTTGTTTCATACTGCACGGCCATATCAGGCTCACTCTTGATATCCGGAGGAACATTGTGTCTTATGTATTGAATGACTGGGACAGGATCAAGGAGTGGACTGATGACGGTACAGGAGATCATTATACTACATAGGAGCAATATAAGAGTGAAATGCTTAAGCCCTTCACCTATGGTTCTGCATGTGAGTTGATGGCTGCTGCTGAATTGTTCGGATGTCACTTTCAAGTGTACTGAAATGGCCAAATATTTTACACCTTTCGACAACCGCCAATGCCTCTTAAACATCTTAGATTCACAGGTGACGGTTTCAGTAGTGGACACTTTGATGTTTATGAATGTTTAAACTCTCAAAAGCTGGATGTGAAGTTATCGATGAAACCGGTTGTATGTTTACAACACTTGACAGATGCCGAATGTCACTTCAACACAAGTCCTGCAAATACTGTCGTAATTGAAACAAACCATGAAACTCAAACCGATTATGACAGCAGCAATCCAAGCTGTGAGATTTGAAACAAGATTACTGTTCACATGGCCAACTGTATGTTGCATGCTCAAGAGTAAGCTCAGCGCACAGCTTGGTCATATTACAACCGGAGGGCCGAACTCACAATGTGGTATACAAAGAGATCCTTAACAAATAATTATTGCCATATTTTCACTCAGTTTAAAAAGGTTTAATTTTCTTCTTAATAAAAATTTTAATGCAGTACTTCGCCGCTGCGAAGCGTGGGTATTTTGCTAGTTATTTATAATTCTCAGTTGAATGTCAAAGTTACCTTGCTTTTACTTACTTTTACTGTTATTTATTTTTTCTTATTTTATTGTATGTAGCCCTCCAGAGTCCAGAGTTGCACTGAAAATAAATATTGTTGAAATGGCATTGAACTTTCTTCATTTGATTTGAGTCATTGACTTCACACAGTGTAGATGTTGATGCAATGGCAATGCTACTTCAAAATATATAAATTAATTGTAATGTAAAAATTATAATGCAACTTAAACATGATGATTCTGCAGACCTGTACATGAGGAAATTTTCTCTATCCGGACCTCCTTAAATCATAATTGACTACCCTGTGATAGAGCCAGACACCACCTCTGCATTAGAGGAGTCCTGTGGTGTGCTCTGCATGGCATCGCAGTGCAGGGTTAGTGAAATGTGTTTGTGCAAGTTGCCACTACCATATGGCACCTTTAATGACACAATTGCTCTTTCAATTAATAGTACAGACCATATGATAAACCGTGGGTTCAGCCAGTTATCTTCCCAACAAGCCAGGCATCACATACAGTACCATGAGCAATCATCTGCCTCTAAATTAATGACTCAGGGACTGACCCAGGCCACCGAGCCACAACATTTGTCAGGCTCATCTTGCCATTGCAGCTGACTTGTGCATTAATGGAATGTCGCTATTCATGATTAACAAAAGCAGCATCATTCTTGCTAGGTGACCTTATTGCTTTGAAATATTGTCAACTGCCACAATTACATTAGGAAAAGCTAATGGCTTTTGGGAATCTAAATTGTCTCATAAGCTAGTCATCATCATAGACAAAATAAAATTCCTAAACGCTTGTTTTCTTTGTTTGTGGCTTTTTCCATAGTTTTTAAGCAGTACCAAACAAGCCATATCGTGTTAATCCATTAGGCTACGATTAGGCTATAGGGCATAAGATTTATAGCTTTTTGTACAAGGGAATGAATCACACCTGTGTTTTTACAGCACTCTGGTTTATAATCCTGAAAAGTGACAGTAGGTAGGCTATATAAAACTAACGAAAAAACTAAGTTAATAAGAGCTTAGTGATATGAATTATTATACACGTATACGTGTGAGTTATTACTTAGCTAATTTCACAGCATTTCCCTATGTAATCAAGGGTGTCATCATTTCCCACTTTTTCTGAAATGTCTGTTGGTTCAGAGTTACTGCTAATATATGCAAGATCTCCCGTCAATGTTTCTTTTCTAAATCCTGACTTTTACAAGGACAGTCATATACATGCATTTCAAGCTTCATTTTTGTGCATATGCAAGTGTTACAATTCTGACCCCAGGTCTCTAACCAGCATTGAAGGGAACACAATCTGCTATACACCATGTCCCCTGTTTATAATCTTGATAAGGGGCCAGACATAATTAGGTTCTGACATTTTCTTTGGGCATTGGTGCACAAAGATATGAAGACACACTTTAATATCTAAGATTGCTGCAAAGTCATATTGTTGCTGTCTACATGCAACAAGGTAAATACTTCATTGCCAGCCAGGAAGTTCGATTTAGCCCTGGTGTTAGGTACGTTTGTCCCTGTGAAGTGTTTAACTTTAACTACTAAGTTAATAAAGTTTGGAAATTTAACATTCAGCAGTATGGAATCATCAACTATGATGATCTATCTATCTTGTTCTCAGCCTCAACAGATGTGCTGATGAGGGCTGAATTTTGGTTTCTGGTCCAAGGCACTGAAATTTAATTTCTTAGATCCCCATCTCACAGTTACCCACTCACCCTGTGTCGCTGCTACATTTGACTGTGCACTGACGACAGTGGGGCCAGGAGAGACTGAAGCCAGATCAGAAATGGCCTCAATGTAAATAAAACAAGTCAATCCAGTTTTCCATTTCATAGTACTCCAAGTCGTACATTTTCCCTACCAACTCTAAATTAACTACATATTTTTGGCAGGTAGAGCTATTTGTACTGTCAGTTGGAAATGCTAAGGTGTACATGCTGCAGGACACACAACATATATAAACATGTATATTGGCTGATGTTAAGAGTGGTGTTCCACAGGGGTCAGTGCTAGGGCCCCTGCTATTTTTAATATATATATATAAATGACTTAGATAGGAATATAAGTAACAAGCTGGTTAAGTTTGCAGATGATACCAAGATAGGTGGATTGGCAGATAATTTGGAATCTGTTAAATCATTACAGAAGGACTTGGACAGCATTCAGGCTTGGGCAGATTTGTGGCAGATAAAATTTAATATCAGTAAATGTAAAGTATTACACATAGGACGTAAAAATGTTAGGTTTGAATACACAATGGGAGGTCTGAAAATTGAGAGTACACCTTATGAGAAGGATTTAGGAGTCATAGTGGACTCTGCGCTATCAACTTCCCGACAGTGTTCAGAAGCCATTAAGAAAAGCAAATACAGTGTTAGGTTATATAGCACCCTGATGTGTGGAGTACAAGTCCAAGGAGGTTATGCTGAAGCTTTATAATGCACTGGTGAGGCCTCATCTAGAATACTGTGTGCTGTTTTGGTTTGCAGGCTACAAAAAGGACATTGCAGTGCTAGAAAAGGTCCAGAGAAGGCTACAGGGGATGAATTATGAGGAAAGATTAAAAGAGCTGAGCCTTTTCAGTTTAAGCAAAAAAAGGTTAAGCAGTGACATGATTGAAGTGTTTATATTCATGAAGGGAATTAGTCCAGTGGGTCGAAAGGGTAAATTTCGCACTAATATTAGGAAGTTTTTCTTTGCACAGAGAACCATAGACACTTGGAATAGCATGGTGGACAGTAAGAGTTTAGGTACTTTAAAAACTAGACATGATGTTTTTTTAGAAGAATTAGGTGGATAGGACTTCTGAGCTTTGTTGGGCTGAATGGCCTGTTCTCATCTAAATTTTTCTAATGTTCTAAAAAAAACAGTACTAAACAATTGATAATAGCATGTACAGAATTACACAGACATTATTTTTAACACATTGAAAAACCTCTTAACATAGAACTGCTTCAGTTACTGTATTTCCTTGTACTGGTTGCCTGTTAAATATCAGATATATCATAAGAGTCTTCTGCTAACATGTAAAGCTCTTCGTGGTAGAGGTCCCGTCTTTATTTTGAACCTGGTGCAATATCATAAACTCATGTCATACAATGTAAAATTACTTATTGTACCACAAACTAAATGCAATAATTGCAACAAGCTTTCAGTACTGATGCTCCCATGTTATGGAACTCCATACATCTTTATATTCAACACTGTTATACAACTGCTGCTTTTATAAACAAATTTAAAGATATATGTTATTAAACAGCCTGATTTGTTTATGTGGTAATTTAACTGTCTTATTTATCTGTTTTTAATTTTGATTAATTTTATCTGTTTTATTTCTGTTTTTATTTTAACTTATTTTTGAACAGTGTCTTTCAGTGTCATGAAATGCATTTAGAAATAACACGTATTATTATTATTTTAAGTGCCTTTGACAGGTAGAGAACAGATCAAAAGTACATTTTGTACAAAGTTCTTCATTATCTATGTGTGCTCTCAGTAACTTCAGAGATAAATGGGGAGGGTTATGTCAGGAAGGGCATCCGGTGTAAAATTTTGCCAAATCAATATGCAGACAACAACACAAATTTCCATACCGGATCGGTCGAGCCCCGGGTTAACAACAACCGCCCCAAGTACTGTTAGCCAACAGGGTGCTGGCGGAAATTTGGCTACTGTTGTCCAAAAAAGAAGGAAAAGAAGAGGGGGGAGACGTGTCCGGATGCAAGAGGAGAGGAGGAAAGTAAAGAGAGTGGAACTGACGGTAGGAACTTTGAATGTTGGCAGTATGACTGGTAAGAGGAGAGAATTAGCAGATATGATGGAGAGAAGGAAGGTTGATATATTGTGCGTGAAAGAGACTAAATGGAAGGGGAGTAAGGCCAGGTGGATCGGAGGTGGATTCAAATTGTTCTATCATGGTGTAAATGGGAGGAGAAATGAAGTAGGGGTTATTCTGAAGGAACAGTATGTCAAGAGTGTTTTGGAGGTGAAAAGAGTGTCAGACAGAGTAATGATTATGAAGCTGGAAATTGGAGGTGTGATGATGAATGTTGTTAGTGCATATGCACCGCAAGTTGGGTGTGCAATGGGTGAGAAAAAATATTTTTGGAGTGAGTTGGATGAAGTGATAAACAGTGTACCCAAAGGACAGAAAGTGGTGATTGGAGCGGATTTCAATGGGCATGTTGGTGAAGGGAACAGTGGAGACAAGGAGGTGATGGGTAGGTAGTGTGTCAAGGAGAGGAATGAAGAAGGTCAGAGGATAGTGGATTTTGCCAAAACAATGGACATTGCTGTCGTGAATACGTATTTTAAGAAGAGGGAGAAACATAGGGTTACGTACAAGAGTGGAGGAAGATGCACACAGGTAGATTACATCCTATGCAGAAGAGTTGATCTGAAGGAGACTGAAGACTGCAAAGTGGTGGCAGGGGAAAGTGTAGTTAAGCAGCATAGGATGGTGGTCTGTAGGATGACGTTGGAGATCAAGAAGAGGAAGAGAGTGAGGGCAGAGCCAAGGATCAAATGGTGGAAGTTGAAAAAGGAAGACTGCAAGGTTGAGTTTAGGAAGGAGGTGAGACAGGCACTGGGTGGCAGTGAAGAGTTACCAGACAGCTGGGAAACTACAGCAGATGTAGTAAGGGTGACAGCAAGAAGGGTGCTTGGTGTGACATCTGGAAAGAGGAAGGAGGAAAAGGAAACCTGGTGGTGGAATGAGGAAATACAGGATAGTATACAGAGGAAGAGGATGGCAAAGAAGAAGTGGGATAGTCAGAGAGATGCAGAAAGTAGACAAGAATACAAGGAGATAAGGCGCTTAGTGAAGGGAGAGGTGGCGAAGGCTAAAAAAAAAGCGTATGATGAGTCGTATGAGAAATTGGACACTAAGGAGAGAGAAAAGGACCTGTACCGATTGGCTAGACAGAGGGACCAAGCTGGAAAAGATGTGCAGCAGGTTAGGGTGATAAAGGATAAAAATGGAAACATACTCACAAGTGAGGAGTGTGTGTTGAGCTGATGGAAAGAGTACTTTGAGTGGCTGATGAATGAAGAGAACGAGAGAGTGAAGAGGTTGGATGATGTGAAGATAGTGAATCAGGAAGTGCAACGGATTAGCAAGGAGGAGGTAAGGACAACTATGAAGAGGATGAAAAATGGAAAGGCCGTTGGTCCTGATGACATACCTATGGAAGCATGGAGGTGTTTAGGAGAGATGGCAGTGGCGTTTTTAACCAGATTGTTTAATGGAATCTTGGAAAGTGAGAGGATGCCTGAGGAGTGGAGAAGAAGTGTACTGGTGCCAATATTTAAGAATAAGGGGGATGTGCAGGACTGCTGTAACTACAGGGGAATAAAATTGATGAGCCACAGCATGAAGGTATGGGAAAGAGTAGTGGAAGCTAGGTTAAGAAGTGAGGTGATGATTAGTGAGCAGCAGTATGGTTTCATGCCAAGAAAGAGCACCACAGATGCAATGTTTGCTCTACGGATGTTGATGGAGAAGTTTAGAGAAGGCCAGAAGGAGTTGCATTGCGTCTTTGTGAACCCAGAGAAAGCATATGACAAGCTGCCTCGAGAGGAGCTGTGGTATTGTATGAGGAAGTCAGGAGTGGCAGAGAAGTACGTAACAGTTGTACAGGATATGTACGAGGGAAGTGTGACAGTGGTGAGGTCTGCAGTAGAAGCGACGGATGCATTCAAGTTGGAGGTGGGATTACATCAGGGATCGGCTCTGAGCCCTTTCTTATTTGCAATGGTGATGGTCAGGTTGACAGACGAGATTAGACAGGAGACCCCGTGGACTATGATGTTTGCTGATGACATTGTGATCTGTAGCAATAGTAGGGAGCAGGTTGAGGAAACCCTGGAGAGGTGGAGATATGCTCTAGAGAGGAAAGGAATGAAGGTCAGTAGGAAAAAGATAGAATACATGTGTGTAAATGAGAGGGAGGTCAGTGGAATGGTGAGGATGCAAGGAGTAGAGTTGGCAAAGGTGGATGAGTTTAAATACTTGAGATCAACAGTACAGAGTAATGGGGATGTGGAAGAGAGGTGAAATAGAGAGTGCAGACAGGGTGGAATGGGTGGAGAAGAGTGTCAGGAGTAATTTGTGATAGACGGGTATCAGCAAGAGTGAAAGTTAAGGTCTACATGATGGTAGTGAGACCAGCTATGTTATATGGGTTGGAGACGGTGGCACTGACCAGAAAGCAGGAGACAGAGCTGGAGGTGGCAGAGTTAAAGATGCTAAGATTTGCATTGGGCGTGACGAGGATGAACAGGATTACAAATGAGTACATTAGAGGGTCAGCTCACGTTGGACAGTTGGGAGACAAAGTCAGAGAGGTGAGATTGCATTGGTTTGGACATGTGCAGAGGGGGGATGCTGGGTATATTGGGAGAAGGATGCTAAGGACAGAGCTGCCAGGGAAGAGTAAAAGAGGAAGGCCTAAGCGAAGGTTTAAGGATGTGGTGAGAGAGGACATGCAGGTGATGGGTGTAAGAGAACAAGATGCAGAGGACAGAAACATATGGAAGAAGATGATCCACTGTGGCGACCCCTAATGGGAGCAGCCGAAAGAAGAAGAAGAAGCTCTCAGTAACTTCAGAGATGCCAGTCTTGTAGGGTAGCTCAGCTGGCTAGCTGCGAGACATTCACATTCAAGCTTACACTGTTGGCTGGAACACTGACTTTGCTCTACTGACTTCTTGTCTAGTTGGGTGTCAGCTTTTTACTCCAACTGGATTTAATTTAAATTATTTTTTATTATTTAGCTTATCACTCTCTTTTGATTAATGTTCTGCTCCTAGTAAATTACCAGATAATCTCCCTTGCTCCTGCTAAACATTTAGTCCATTCATGAGACATATAGGGGCGTAAAGGAGTAGCCACACAGGATGAGTTGCCCTGGACCCCACACCCTTCTAGGGCCTTCTTGTGCCTATTTCCAATCATCAGTAATAGTGACTCCAAGAAACTGAAAGCTGCTAACCCTCCTCACAGCACGCCCTCTGATGTAGATGAAAATGTGGTTTGCTTCCTGCTTCCACAATGTAGCATCTATACAGATCTCAAGATGAACCTTTCACAAAACTGATAGGACCATAGGAAAATTGTTAGGTTTTTTGTCAGCGTCTAACCTCGACAAATGACACTATTATTGATTCAAATCAGGATATAATCGTAAAAATCTTCACAACTTCATTTGGACTCTTTTTAAAGACCAAATTTTAAAAAATCACCATGGAGACATCCATAAATGATACATGAATGATCTCTGAGTCATTGAAGGAACTTTTCATAAAACACAGACAATGAAAGAAACCGTACAAGTCCTCAAGACCTTTGGAAGATTTCTCAAAACAGACTGGTGAAAGAAATAAACCCAGACAATACCCGGCCCAGTCAAATGAATTTAAAAGAATACTGGTATAATGACTCTTATTTATTGACAGTTACTATATTAGCCATTTTGATTCATTTTCGAAAATTGTGAACATGAATTTTGGATTTGATCCTGCCATGCACCTTGTGATTATTGGGATAGGCTCCAGCTGTCCAGCAATTCTGTCCTGCATAAGAAAGTTAGAATGATGGATAAATAAATTATTTTTACCATGCTGATCGTAATGTTACTGTGGCACCATTATGAAGGAGCTTTTGCTGTGGACAGTGCTATTTTGTGTTCCGTTTGATCGCTGTGGCCTTATGGGTTGTATACATTGCCAGCTGTTTGTCATGTGACTGTCACCAGTTATGTTTTAGCCACAGTTCTTTCCCTGGCTAATATTTATATTCTTTTTCATTGTTTTTTTTTTATATTAATTTTTCAGTATGGATCATTTGCTATGATCAGTTCTGTTAATATTGTCCTGTTCATTTATTATTTAGTAGCTATGTTTAATGTATTTTTTTTTTGTGTTTAAAGATACAGTAATTAGGTACTGTCCCTTTAATATAACTGTGTTCCTTGTATTTTGTGGGCTAAACCCTAAGAGGCCAGACCACCCCTTTCATCACTGCTAGTCAAGAGGTCTCAATTGATTGCAGTATAACTGCACCTTATCTGCAGATGTTTGAAAAGCACAAGTCCTGGGATGGAGACAAAAAATATACAAGTCACTGAATACCCATAGGAGTCCAGTTAAATCAGTCATTAAGAAATGGTAAGAGTAAAGCACAGCTGTAAATCTTCCCAGAACAAGTCATCCACAAAAGCAGAGTGCAAGAAGCAGACTACATAAGCAGAACACCAAGAGGCCAATGATCATTCTGAAGTAGTCACAAGCTACAGTGAAAAGACTGAGCAGACTCTGTATGCAAAAACTATTGTCCATGTGCTTCACCAGTCACAACTTTGTGGGAGAGTGGCAAAAAATGCACATGACATCCCAGCTAGTGTTTGCCAGAAAGCACATGGGAGACTCTGAAATCAGCTGGAAGAAGGTTCTGTGGTCTGATGAGATCAAAAGTGAGCTTTCTGGTCATCAGACAATAATTGTGTTTGAACACTACACATTATCAAAATAACAATATCCCTAGAATGAAGCATGGTGGTGGCAACATCATGCTGTCGGGATGCTTTTCTGCCACAGGCCCTGGATGGCTTGTGAGTGTAAGATGAATGCAAGAAAACATTAGGAAGTCCTGGAGGAAAGCCTGATGCACTCCACAAGAATCATGTGCTTTGGGAGAAGATTTGTATTCCAGCAAGACAAAGACCCCAAGTATAAAGCTAAAGTAAGACAGGAATGGCTTAAAAACAACAATGTTAATATTCTGGAGTGGCTGAGTAAGAGTCCGGATTTCAATCCAGTTGAAAATTTGTGGCTGGACTTGATAAACGCTGTTCATTCATGATCCCCATGCAACCTGACAGAGCTGGGTTGCAAACACGAATGGAAAATAAAAGAAGGAAAAATCGCAGTGTCCAGATATGCAAAGCTGATAGAGATGTGTGCATACAAACTCAAGGCTGTCATGGCTAACAAAGATACATCTACTAAGTACTGACATGGGGGATGGGAGGGGGGTGGTTTGTATATCTGTAATTAATTTAGGCCACTTTCCATAGTTATTCACTTTGACATTAAAGAATATTTTTCTCTTGATCAAGGTAAAAAATCCAAATTAAATTTACTGTGATTCAATATTGTATAAAAACAAAACATGAAAACTTCCAAGAGGGTGTATACTTTCCACAGGCATTGTATATGAGTGACATTATAAGAAGGCAATACTGTAGGATCAAGATTAGCACAGTTGGTAGAGAAAGCAAGCTAAGTTGTATTTTAAAATGTGATTTGAATGTGTCACTGGCAGCTTTTGGGAGTGACGTCCAAAGTGTAGAAATTCTAAATATAGGTATGCGGTGACAGAGAGTTCTGTAATAGGTTCTTTGATTTTGGGACATACTGGTGGCTGGCAGGTTACATAAAACAAGAAATGAGAACTGGTAATCTGGCAGGTTGTATTTGATGATTTCCTAAATTAGTAGCATGTTGAAGAAGAAAATTTAGTATGGTATCACAGAAAAAGCATGTGAGGTTGAACTATATGAAGGATAGTATGTTTACTATATGTAGATCTTATCAAAATTATTTCTGTATCATTTTGAAAGTGAAACTTTGGGAAACAATAGCGTGGTATTTCAACACAAAACTCCTCCTGTCATGCAGTGTTTGCTGTTGTAACATGATTCTAAGGTTGCTGATAATGGATAATGAGACTTTTCATGCTGAGCTAGATATTCTACAAAGGCACAGTTCAGGTTTTGGTACTCTCTTAACAAATGTTATTGAGGTAGCTTGTGAATTACTACTAGAAACCAGTGTGAGCACAAAAAAATTTGGATGTGAGCACCAGTAGGCATTGCACCCTAGGAACCAAGTTACCTGAACTATTCAATAACATTTCAGTAATTATTTACTGCTCTGATGCTAATCTTTCAGATAATAAAATAGGTCATTACAATAGCAACTGATGAGAAGAATTCATAAGTAATTGCAGAATTATGGTATTTGAGGGTGCCTCTAGAGTATCTCTTTCTCTTCCTCGATTTGGCTCAAAAATAAATCAGCACATCGTCATTTCATAACAGGTTTAAGTTTTGAGTCTGGTACTTTTTCGTCCAACCATTTTAGCTCTAGACCCTCCTCAAGAAACTGTGACACACAGACACACACACAGACAGACACACACACCCATCATTGAGATATCAATGTTTTTGGTACGGAGGACCCTAAAATATAGAGATCCATCGAAAACTGGAGATTGAAATTTTTGACGAATCCAAAGCTTTTGCTCCTCCATCATAGATGATAGGTTATGGTGGGAGAGGGCACAAAGCAAAAGAAAAAAAAAATCAAACAATCTGATATTCAGAGCCCTCATGAAGAAGTGCCAATAACAGCATACAGCAGAGTGGGAACTCTTCCAAGTCATCCGCACCTTGAATTTGTTATTAGTGCTACAACCATTCAGTAGTACAAATATACAGATCTTGTGAATGAAAAGAAATACCGTATTTTTCACACTAGAAGATGCACCTGACCATAAGACACACCTAGGTTTAGAGGAGGAAAACAAGAGAAAAAAATATTCTGAACCAAATGGTGCACTAATATATTTACCGTAATAAAATATAAGAGAATAATATTTCAACCATGTAAAGTCAACAACGGTATTAAGAACCATCATCACTGTCATTAACAAATGAGGAGAGACTTTAAGGATTTGGCACTCTTCTAGTTTTCTGGTAACCCATGAACTCCTCATCGCTAGTGTCAGAATTTATGAATCTCAGTTGCTCACAATCACTGATATCACTTTCTTTGCTGTCTTCATATATGATACTATCTTCAGTTCCATCTAAGGCATTGCTAATGGCAGCTTCCACCTGCAGCTATAGACTCTTCAGTACGCGAGCGACTCTCCACGTTAGTGTTTAGATCTGGATGGTGCATGTGCCCAAAACATTAACATTTATATGTTAATTACATAAAAGCCAGATCAAATGTTATTTACCTTGATTTATTTACTTACTTTCTACAGCGTAAAGTCACAAGTAGACTGCAGAGCTTCCTGTGTTTGATCAACACGGGCATGCTCAAAAAATACACGTGTAATGCTACGAAAAGTGCACGCTGACACTTCAGTTCGTAAGCAATGGTACGAGAATGTAGTCAGACTACACTAGCGTGGAGAGTCAGTCGCTCGCGTACTGAATAGTCTATAGCTGCAGGTGGAAGCTGCTGTCACTGTACTTTATATATAAGAGTCAGATTGAATGTTAATTTACCTATTTACCTTGATTTATGTACTTATGTTTCTACAGCATAAAGTCACAAGTAGACTGCAGAGCTTCCCGTGTATATATACAAAGTACTGTCAGGGCAAAAGTGCGATGTGCATTGTAAGAGCCAATCTTAGAAAGTTAAAGTATGAGTTAAACTTATATTAATGTTTGCTTAATTTAAATAGAATATAAATTTCTTTCATAGTTATAACTTATGGTATAGTCTTTCCCCCCTATAAGTTAGCAAGAGATAGAACCTTCTTACTATAACTGAGAAACAGTGTGATAATAAGCTTAGTTGTGGTAAGAACAAGTCCCAGTAAAGAGGGACTTGAAAGAACCATTTTCAAGTTAGAAATGGGATAAGCATACAGTTTTCTGACTGTTTAAAAATGGTTCGGAAACGTTTATAAATGGTTCAGAAACGTTTAGAAATGGTTCTGAAACATTTTGAAATGGTAATGATTTGAGATGTAACAAGATTAAACCTAGAACTGAACTTTTCTTAACATTATTTTTTCTTTTTTTTGCTATTTTAATTTTCTTTTTTGTGTGAACTGTTTTACTTTGAAACTTAACTAAACTTTTAAAAACGAAGATATTTTGTCTGTGGAATCATTTCTGCGCATCAGGCTTTTGTTGAATCCCATTTTTTGAGTTGAAACTGCAGAACTTTGGTAATTTTGGGAAAACGCAGCTACATGCATTCTTTCTCCGATGTAGAACCCTCATCATCATCTGAGTTCACCTCTGTTATAGGAAATCTTTATGTGAAAACAACAGTGTCAGATCAGGGGAAGTGTGAACGCGACTGAGAGAATAAAACTGAATAAAAAACAACAAAGCTAACCTTTACAAGTTGTAGACATGGAGCACACAAGAAATGCATATGTTCCAAATAACGATATAGTATTTATAAAAGGTGTCATTTTGCTTGACTTCTCACTCTATACAACTCTAAGCAACTGATACGCAGGTAAACAGACTTGAGCTGAGAAAACTGGGCGGTGGTAGGGAGATGTGAAAGCAGGCTGCTTCCTGCTTATCGATACATTTACAAGACAAAAGACACTGATGGAGAGGTGTAAAGGGATTTAAGGTAAGACGGATTTACAAGTTTTTTTGTAGGCTTTGGTAATTCTAGTGTTAAGCGTCCCCAGGGGTTTCTCGTGGGCCTACCACTTCCTCTCCTAACAGCTGTCACTACCAATGACAGGTCAGGTAATACACATCATGGTCTGTGATGCAATATTTGCTCCATTAGATGCACAGACATTTCCATCCACTTTTGGGGAAAAAAGGTGTGTCTTTATTTATATTTTACTCCACTGCAATTTAATGAATTGGTAAATAGGTAAGGAAAAAAAAACAAAATAAAGGTTTCATCATCTCTCAAATTATCATGGTTTGTATTTCACTGAATTAACTTGGCATCTATTCAGTAAACTGGTTAAGCATGCCAGAACAATAATATAATTTATAGCTGTAATATCAGAAAAACTAGGAATGTTTAGTAGACTGATTTGAGCTGTGAGAGAAGAATGAAGGAGCTGAATCTTCTCACCTAAAGGAAAGCATGATTGAATTTACTGAACTTTTAAAAGCTAGGATTGGTGTTAGTTAGGTTAATTAACTTTAAAATGTGTTCTTCATCAAGGACATGTATCTGCATTTCGACAATCGAAAATATCTTTAATATGGGTGAGCAAATTGCTTGTAATTTAATTGAATTGTTTATCTGGGAAGTAGACGTTTGGAGAAAATAGGAATCATAAAAGTTGGATAAGCTAGGGTGACTTGACAAAAGCTGAAATCATAATCAGGTGAATTGAATCAAAACATTCATCCATCCATTATCCATCCCGCTATATCCTAACACAGGGTCACGGGGGGTCTGCTGGAGCCAATCCCAGCTAACACAGGGCAAAAGGCAGGAAACAAACCCCGGGCAGGGCGCCAGCCCACCGCTGAATCATAAACATGTAGTTTTCAAACAAAGATATACTAATTATTTACTTCAGTTTTTAGACAATGTTCCAACAAGATGTTAACTCACCCCCACACTCTTAAATAGCAGAGCACCAGATAAGTCATCAGTTGAAACAGCAACAGGGAATGATCCACATAAGCAAAGTTCAAAGCAACACAATAACATCATCAACAAGGCAACACAACAGAATACAAACAATAAACAAAAATAAATTTCAAAGGTTTACACTAAATACAAATGCTCCATAATTCAACAGACTAGTACAACATTATTAGCACTCTCAAAACACAAGTTACAGTTTTTAAAAAGGGAAATTTGCATGAATTTTAGGAACCATTTCTTTGTACATATAACTTATATATGAAGAAGAAGCTTTCAAGTAGTGTAACTGAAAGGAAAACCTTGTGGCCCTTTAAATACTAAATTGACAATATTTCACAAGCATAATGTGAGTGGGGGTAGGTTTGAATGTCCTGTACTTATGTGAACGTTTCTTTTATTCTCATCTGGCATTTGTTGACGAGGGTTGTCTAAGACACAGGTATTGTGAGTCTCTTACACAGACTATATTTGGGGTATACATATTGTGCAATGGGATTGTGGAACACTTGTTTAAGCAGTCCCTGTTACCTTCTTTAGAATAGAGGAGCAGCACTCAGAAGATACCTGACATCACTTCACCTTCAAGCCCCACTCTCCCACTGCCAAAATAATGGAAAGGATGCAGCAGCTTCTCATTTGAGCATTAAAACTTGGTCTATATGAACGTTCTGGTTACCACTCATGTGTCCACTAGAGGGTGTCAAATCATCACTCTTGTGAATTATTTAAAGAGCTTAGTGTTAAATGCAATCTTTCAGCAGGAGCCCCAACTCTTCCTGGCTTACCTTGTCTATTCATTTCCTTTAGAGTGAAATATGAGAACTGAGTCACAGTAAAAAACTATGAAAATACAGCATGCTGAACAAAGATGGTGGACAGCTTTCTTGGGCAGTGACAAATAGAAGGAAAAATATAATTTTAAAATGTGATGGCAGGACACAATAAAATACTTAAGAAAGAAGTCTTGCAGTAGAAGTACTGTATCTTGAAGTACAACTTGCATCTATTGTTGTTGAGATTAATGCAATTTCTAATTTACAGACTGTTTTAATTGTACATTGTATTTCTAGATTGTCCAAACAGCCCTACACTAAATAAAATAATTGTCAGAATAAAGAGTTTTGAATCTATAAAGTTTATAAAGAATTAAATAACTACTGTATTATACTCGCATTACTATTTGCTTGTTAATTTATTTTTCAGGGACTTTTTCATTCCCGGCATGGTTGACACCCATATTCATGCATCTCAGTATACCTACGCTGGAACAGCTCGAGATTACCCTCTCATGCAGTGGCTAAAAGTGTACACCTTTCCAACAGAACTTAAATACGAAAGCAAAGACTTTGCTAAAGATGTCTACACCAAGCTAGTGGTAAGGTCAATCATAATTCCTAAGTCCGCTCACCTGTTTTTCTCTTAATGCAAATTTTTGAATTCATGTTTATCATCAACTTTGCCTTTGTATGTGACTTTGAAAAAAATCAACTTATAATAAATTATCTTAGTTAAACATTTGCATAAATTTAAAGAAGTTTTTAATGCAGTAAATGACATCTGTACCGAAACTTTATGTTACAACTGAGAGTTTGAGTTTCAGAAAAATAATAAATCATGTGAAAAAATCATAATAAATCATAGATTGCAAATAGTAAATTTGGGTACAACTAGTGAAATGAGATACATCCTGCCTATTAACAATTGCAGAGCTCTTTATGTTCCCCATCTCTTAATTGTCCATCCATTATTAAATCCACTTCATCCAGCTCCTGGTTGTCAATGTCAGAGCTTATCCCAGCAGCATGAGGTCCAAGGCATGAACCATCACTGGATGGAGTATCAATCTATTGCAGTGCATTTTTAATACTGTTAAGATAAATATAGACATTACAATATGTCTACATATATATCTATACTAATAAAAGGCAAAGCCCTCACTGACTCACTCACTCACTCACTGACTCACTCACTCACTCACTCATCACTAATTCAACTTCCCGTGTAGGTAGAAGGCTGAAATTTGGCAGGCTTATTCCTTACAGCTTACTTACAAAAGTTAAGCAGGTTTCATTTCGAAATTCTACACGTAATGGTCATAACGGTCCATAACGGTCAACAACATCCGCCATGTTGAACTTTCTTATTTATGGCCCCATCTTCACGAATTTGGTAGGCGGCTTCCCTGCGCTAACCGAAACCGATGTATGTACTTATTTCGATGGTATGATGCCACTGTCGGCCGCCATTTTGAACTTTCCAACGTCACTAATTTTCCAACTTCCCATGTAGGTAGAAGGCTTACCCCATCTTCACGAAATTTGGTAGGTGGCTTCCCTGCACTAACCAAAACCAATGTACGTACTTATTTCGGTGGTATGACGCCACTTTCGGCCGCCATATTGAACTTTCCAACGTCACTAATTCTCCAGCTTCCCGTGTAGGTAGAAGGCTGAAATTTGGCAGGCTTATTCCTTACAGCTTACTTACAAAAGTTAAGCAGGTTTCATTTCGAAATTCTACGCGTAACGGTCATAACGGTCAACAACATCCGCCATGTTGAACTTTCTTATTCATGGCCCCATCTTCACGAAATTTGGTAGGTGGCTTCCCTGCGCTAACCGAAACCAATGTATGTACTTATTTCGGTGGTATAATGCCACTGTCAGCCCCCATATTGAACTTTCCAACGTCACTAATTCTGCAACTTCCCGTGTAGGTGGAAGGCTGAAATTTGGCAGGCTCATTCCTTACAGCTTACTTACAAAAGTTAAGCAGGTTTCATTTCGAAATTCTATGCGTAACGGTCATAACGGTTGACAACGTTCACCATGTTGAACTTTCTTATTTATGGCCCCATCTTCACGAAATTTGGTAGGTGGCTTCCCTGCGCTAACCGAAACCAATGTACGTACTTATTTCGGTGGTATGACACCACTGTCAGCCGCCATATTGAACTTTCCAACGTCACTAATTCTCCAACTTCCCGTGTAGGTAGAAGGCTGAAATTTGGTACTTATTTTGGTGGTATGATGCCACTGTCGGCCGCCATATTGAACTTTTCAACGGTCTTTGTTACTTATAGGCCCATCTTCAAGAAATTTGGTACACGGGTTCCCAACGCTAACTGAATCCTACTTATGTACATATATACGTCCATAGCTTGCAGCTCGGTCACTGTGTCAGGCGGCGTTGGGTCCCCCATCCCAACGCCTCCCACGTTTTTGGCTGCCTGCCTATATAAGGCTGTCCGTTGCTCTAGTCTCTACATTCCCTTCCTTGCTTTGCCACGGGATTCACGTCTCCCTGCTGATAACTACAGCCTTTTTATTTAACCCCCATTACCATGTCTATCGAGGTGATCACTATCGATCAAAGAACTGTCACTTACCGAGTTGTTTTCTATGCCCAGAGATGGCACCTGCCTTTTCCATTCTCTTTGTTAGATATTGCGCGGCCATATCAGGCTCACTCTTGATATCCGGAGGAACATTGTGTCTTATGTATTGAATGACTGGGACAGGTTCAAGGTGTGGACTGATGACGGTACAGGAGATAATTATACTACACAGGAGCACTATAAGAGTGAAATGCTTAAGCCCTTCACCTATGCATCTGCATTTGAGTTGATGGCTGCCGCTGAATTGTTCAGTTGTCACTTTCAAGTGTACCGAAATGGCCAAATATTTTACACGTTTCGACAACCGCCAATGCCTCTTAAACATCTTAGATTGACAGGTGACGATTTCAGTAGTGGACACTTTGATGTTTATGAATGTTTAAACTCTCAAAAGCTGGATGTGAAGTTATCGATGAAACCGGTTGTATACTTACAACGCTTGACAGATGTCGAATGTCTCTTCAACACATGTCCTACAAATACTGTTGTAACTGAAACAAACCATGAAACTCAAACCGATTATGACAGCAGCAATCCAAGCTGTGAGATTTGAAACAAGATTACTGTTCACATGGCCAACTGTACGTTGCATACTCAAGAGTAAGCTCAGCGCACAGCTTGGTCATATTACAACCGGAGGGAAAACAATGTGGTATACAAAGAGATCCTTAACAAATAATTATTGGTATATTTTCCCTCAGTTTAAAAAGGTTTAATTTTCTTCTTAATAAAAATTTTAAGGCAGTACTTCGCCACTGCGAAGCGCAGGTATTTTGCTAGTTTATATATACCTGTATATTGTGACCTCCCAGGGGTTTAGCAGCACCACAAACCCTGGACACAATTGGCACTAACACAGTCACATGTTCAAATATATTGATTTAATTCTATTCAGTACATTTACAGGCCCATCCAGAATGCTCCTGCACAGCATGCCACAACAGTAAAGATCTTTCTTCTTCTCCTTCCTATTCCTCTTCCTCCAAGCAAGTGTTGTCCTCTGCTTTGTAACTCTGATTCTCTGAGGTGAAGCAGAGTGACTCCTTCTATCCAGGACCTGGGAATACTTCTGGAGCTTGGAGATGATCTGTTGGAAGTACTTCCATTTTACTGTCCCAGTCCCGTAAAATAGGGGTGGCAAATCCACATAGGTGATCTATGTTGAATTTCTTAATGTATGGTAGGGCAATAAGCTGAGAAACAGAGCAAACATGATCACATAGCAATGCACGGAGCTGTTTTCACTCAGCTTAGTGGGAAAAGATGCATCTGCCTGTTATTTAGTATGGTATTTAAATAAAGATCTCTAGTGGAAAAAAAATATTACACTTGTTTTTTGTCACGTATTGGCATTTGATTGAGCCATCAGATGTGTGTACTGGTTGTACTGGTTACAAGACAATTATGATGACTATATTAGCGATTACAATCCTAAAGATGCATGAGAGACAGAAATGAAACTCAAAGCTTCAAGGCGCATGAAGCATGCAAACCCTCAGCTGCAGCAATCAAGAAATAGAAAAGGGAGGTTGTTAGGTAACAAGGAGAGGAGTCTTACAGACAGCTTTTAATATAGAGAGGTTTACTGTGGAGAAAACACAGCAGTGTGAAGCAGCAATGATACATTTTGGTGTGTCTTTGTGTGAAAATATGCAGCAGGTGATATATTTACAAAATGCATCGCAACTCTGTAAGTAATGTTCACCACAGATATAAACAGACTTGATTTTACTGATTTGCAAGTGATTACCTGCATTATGCAGATGAAGAAAAAAAGGTAAGTGTGAATGAGTCTTCAGAGAGCAATATTCCTTGTTGTCTACCCCCAAAAAAACTTGAAAACCCACCAAAAACTCATATTTTGCAATTCTGAAATCGCCAGTGAAACTAACTTTAGTATCAGTATTGTAAAAATGTATGGGGATCGAAACTTCCATGTTTAATACACGCCTACATGACCCACCTGTCTGTTCTGATAACTGATACAGTGTTTCACGCTTACTTTCGTATTCATAATTTCTCACTGCTGTGTTTGGCTGATAACATATTACACATGCCACGAAGGTGACTGTGCTCTATCTAAAAAAATAAAGGAAAACCTCTTGTGAAAAGAATTAAATAAAGGCTTGTCTAGATTAATTATAGGTTTTCTGACTAACCATTGAACATCACAATTTTGAAAATGTTATTTTTATCGAAAACTTGTTTGATCATTTTATCCTTGTTTGTTCCAATACTATGATTTTTGATTAACATTTTCAAATCCATATCACCCGAGGATCAACTAACTAGAAAATACATATTTTATACACAGAAAGACATATTTCTTGGTCTCAATTGTAAGGTATGATGTTGATGGCCTATTCATGCATCCATTTACCATATTTGCTTCATACAATATTAGGATTGTAAATGAGTGCCTGAAGGGTACAACACTTTTTCTTAAATTTGCAGAAAAAAATCACTATTCTTAACAATTAGAAAGTATGCCATTGCAAAAGCTGATTTATCCTTATATCCGGTACAAAATTAATAACCAAAAGAGGTTAAGTGGAAATCATGGTAGGACATTGCTTTACACTACTGCCTCGCATTTGTTTACTTCTTAGCTTGCACCAATATCTAAGCAAAGTTTGCCTCTTCTGCCTGCTTACTAAGGATTATTCCCAAAGATATGCATAGTAGGGTGACCAGTGATTCTGAATTGACTTGGTATAAACAAGTGTGACTGTTCATGAGCATGCCTTGTAATCCCATTGTCCCATTCAGGGTTGATTACTTCCTTATGTTCGATGTTCTCAGCAACACAATAAAGGATAAAAAAAACAAACAAACAGATTAAACGAATGAACAGCTCTAGAGGTATTGTATGCCTAGACAGACTGGCAGCCATGACTGATACTTTTTTACCTTATTTAAGACAACTAGCCACCAATGCTGCATGAAAGGAAAATAAATTAAACAAACACCTTACACAAGGTGAGCCAAAAAGAAGTACCACATTTCAAATGTTTATTCTACAAAAATGTTACAAGATGAAATATATTTCATTACGACACAAGAAAGGGTATACAAAACAGATTTTTTTCACTGTGTTTTTAAAATGATGTCTTCAATGTGGTGGCCATCATTAGCGATACACTCTTCGAGATGATTTCTAAATGCTTGCATTACTCATTTGGCCACTTCAACAGGAATAGCGTCCTTTAGGGCTTCAAGGTTTTGAGGTCTGTGTGTGTATACCTTCAACTTGAGATAGCCCCACAAGAACAAATCGCTTGGAGCGAGATCATGCAAACGTGACGTTCCTGCACTACCATCATTTTGTATGGATGAAAATTAAGGTCCTCGTGCAAAATCCTCTTCAAAGACATGTTAGAAATGCCTAAGACAGAAGTATGTTTGCATGCTGAACGTCTAGGAGACCGCAAAATTGATGCCCTTACAGCTTGGCTGTTTTCAGGCGTTTGTACAGTCTGAGGATGGCCTTGAGATTTTCTGTTCAATGTTGTACCCATATGTCTAAATTTAGCCACCCACTGAAGAATTGTTTTGTGATTTGGGACGTCACCGTTAGGAGGAATGCTGAAGTGTGTTTGGAAGGCGCGTTGCGTAGTGATGATGGATTCATTGTTTTTGAACTCTTTGATAACAAAAGCACAGTGCGCACCGGACCAAGGCATGTTGCTAACTGAAAACTACAAGGGATCGCCTATCAAAGAACCCCTGTCCCAGCCCACTTGGCTGCCTCTATCTCGCACAATGACCTTGAGAAATGAGGTACTTCATTTTGGCTCACCCTGTAAATACATTGTATGTTTTTATATTCATGTTTCTACAATGGAAAATTCTCTGTCAAAACCTTTCTTTCTCTGGATTACCATAGAGCAATAGCTAATCATTTCACCATTATAACAGCAATATGATAATAATGCACAACTACTTTTCAGAGTCATTTACCAGTACACAGTATCCCAGGCTTCTGAGCTATACTTTAGTACTGAGTGATCTGGAAAAGATGCAAGGCATAGCATTCGCTGAAAGAAACTCCTGTTTTCTTACCTGTAAAGGAGTTTCCTTTCAGCTTGAGGGAAGCTTGATTAAATTTTTCTAACCATTGACTTCACATGCAGTTAATATAATGAAACAAAAAAGCTGTGTTATGAATGTTTTTGACTTTGAATTCTGGTCTGGTCACTGGCCATGTGAAATGTACGCATTCTTCCTGCGTCCCATGGTTTATCTCAGTATACTATAATTTTCTCACACATCCTGTAGACATGCAGTACAGAGTCAGGTTCTCTACAGACTCAGGAACTGGATGGATGGATTGATGAAAGAGGAATTTACTATAATACATTTTTGAAGCCTATAATGGGGAATAGTTTGAAAACAAAAACTCTAATTGATATTGGCTCATGTTTCATGTGTTGGTATCTGACTCAGGGACAAGACAGTATCAGCCATAGCAAATACAAAAAACTATTCAGTGCTGAGACTGAACACAAGCATTTCCATTTGGTGTTATTTCTCTTGTTAATAACAAAGGTAAAATCTTGAATAATTTTTTATTCTAGTAATATTTTATGTAGACAAACAGCATATGTTGTTGATATTTAATTTGCTAAGTTGTATATGAGGTAAACAAAATGACTGATTTGTGGCACATGGATTTTAATATACAGTACAGAACTAAGAACTGTTTCTATCCTTCAGAAAAGAACCCTGAAACATGGTACAACTACAGCATGCTATTTCGCAACTATTCATACAGATTCAACTTTGCTATTAGCAGACATTGCAGGTAAGGTGGTGGTGTCTTCAGTGTTTATATTTATATCAAATCATAGGTCTAAAAGTAATCTAAATTAAATGTAATATATCTGCAAACAGAATAGAGACATATTTTATGTATCACAATGGAAAAAAGGGCTGAAGTTTCTGCTCAACTCACTGTACCTGCTTAGCGTAGTAGGCAAGATCTACTTTAGCATCTTGCCCCAGTGGCTAATAGAGTTTCTCCTCTGAAATGACTACATTGACACATCTGTACAGAAGAGGAAGATTCGTGGAGTACCAGGCTTCCTAGTGTCACAGTCAACCCAGCTCAACCACAAAGCTTGCAGAGGAAGGGGAGACCTGGTAATACTGTGATTGGACCTGATCAATGCCTATGGGTCCATACCATACAGCTTGATCAAGATCACCTGGCAAAGACATCATGTGTCCAACAATATCAGAGACCTTATCGTAATAATTTCACTTCCGGACTCCTGACATCAGATTGGTGTAGACTAGATAAGGGGATGATAACAGGAGGAACCACTTTGGTTGTCAAATCTGCAGAGGTGGAATGCCGAGGCCGCATGCCAAAATCATTTGTGTGGCAACCACTGATTACAGCTTTCATGAATGATCTTACCATCACCACGACATTAGTGCGAGATGGATCTTCCAAAGCCTAGAGAAGCTTATCAAATGGACAAGAATGAGTTTCAAAACAAGCAAATCTAGGTCACTGGTGCTGAAGAAGGGGCAGATGGTAGATAAGTTCCACTTTGTACTATCTAGCGACATCATACCATTCATCTCTGAGCAGCCAGTAAGAATCTGAGGAAAGTATTTGATACTAGCCTCAAGGACTCCATTTCTATCAAACAAAAACACCAAAGACCAGGAAGAGTCGTTTATGAAGGTTGACAAATCAGGTCTACCAGAAAGATTTAGGGCCTGGGTCTACCAACATGCTATCCTGCCCAGGATCCTGTGGTTGCTGCTGGTATATGAGGTCCCTTTGACAACAGTCGAGTTCATGGAGAAGACGATTAACAGCTATCTGCAGAGGTGGCTTGGTGTTCCACACTGCCTTGGTAGTGTGGTACTTTATGGCAGCAGTAACACCTTGCAGCTGCCCTTCAGCAGCCTGAAAGAGGAGTTTATGATGTTATGCACAAGAGAGGCACTCCTATGTAGATATTCGAAAGACCCCAAAGTGGTTGCAGCAGGTATTGAAGTGAGAACAGGGAGGAAGTGGAAGGCAGGTGAGGCATTACAGGTGTCAGAATCTCGGCTGAAACAGAGGGAGCTAGTGAGGAATGTGGCCAAAACGCAAAACTAGAGAAGAAGTGAGTAATGTCATTCATTATTGATAAGAACAAAAAAAATTAAACACAGTTCTTCATTAGTGTGCATACATCCCTGGCCAAACTATTAAGGAGAATGCTACACAAAAATAAATATAATTGAATTATGCTTAACTGGTAATAATATTAAACATTTTAAATTGTGTTTCCTTATTGTTGACAACAACGAACAACTTTTCTCATGAGCAATGACTAAGAAAATGGTTGATGTGAATGTTTTAGTATAAAAAGAATACTTCATTTTTTAGAAAAGCTGGGACAACGAGCATTAGTTGGAAAGGTCTGCATGGATATAAATGATGCAGTAGGAAGTTACAGAGAAGAAACAAAGGAATGTATTGAGGAAACAAAAAGGTTAGTAAAACAGTTTTCACACAGACTTAAAGAATCACTTAATAATCACTGTAAAATGCAGTTTTGCTGGCATATAGCTATATGTGCCGTATATTTATTATTCTTTTTGTGAGAAAAATTACTTAATGGCTCATCAGTGTTTCTTGCCAACAGGTTTATTCAAGAATTTATTATCAGAAAGGTATGTTTTCATAAAATTGGAATATAATCTTCTGTCATAAAATATTGAAGCGTACATATGCACTGCAGTGCATTATAAGCATAACAAGTCAAAAGTTTTGAAAGACAATTTATCTAAATCAAAAAAAGTGTAGACTAATAGTACTTTTACAGGCAGATTGCATTATTATTTAGAAGAAACTGAAAAATGATGGAGGGCAACGCTGTGGCACAGCAGGGAACATTGATTCTCAATATCACTTGGACTCCTTATCAAATTCTGGCTATGGGTCAATATTTTTAGTCGGGAATTCTGATTTCGTCCCACAGACCAAAGATAGGAAATCAGGCCAATTGGTATCTCTTCACTGACCTATTGATAGAGTGTGAATGAGTGTGTTAGTTAGTGTGCCTTATGATGGAATGACTTCTCTTCCAGAACGTGCTGGGATAGACTTCTTCCTTCATGACCATGAGCTAGAAATTAAAAATGAAAAATTTAGAAGATAAGCGTGTCGCAAATTTTAGTCATGTTCAATGCGATAAAAATAACAAAGCAGTTCACTGAGTGACCCAAGACTGCTAGGAAGTACAGATAAATCAGGACCAGAAAACTGAGCCATGGATTAATTTGCCAGTTTTGAAATGAGCAATTCCCATGTTAATGTTTAGTTATCTTATATGTATGTTGAATGCAGTGAATCATCCCAGCGGTTGTGACAAAGAAATATGAGGCAATTTAAGTCTATTGATGAAATATTAATATATCTTCAAAATAGCATAACTGTTTGATTTGATCTATAATTCAATGTTCTTGGTTACATTTTATTTGTTGTATTTGTTCATCTATTAAAATTTCCATACCATATTCTGTTTCACTTGTACATACAGTATATTGCAGACAATAGTCACTTTCCTTTCCTTCTGAGTCTCATTTTTCTATGTGATGGGTTTAAGGATGCGGATTCTATCCTGACAGCACTGGATAAAACGATGGAAGAGATACCAGTCCATTTCATGCAGAGCACACTCAAGAACAAACCTCCACGCACTTATTGTATGCCAAGTCTATTTATGACACCAGTTCTATCAGTATCTTTTGTCTTTATATTTTATATGGTCTATTTAACCCATTGTTGTTATTTTCTGTTTATCTCAGTATTTAGAGGTCTGATTGTTAATTTCTTGCTCTGTTTCTTTTCTTTCACATTTTAAATTGTTCATTACACCACGGGTGTCGAACTCCAGTCCTGGAGGGCCACAGAGGCTGCAGGTTTTCATTCTTGCCATCTTCTTAATTAGTCTTCTTAATTAGTAATTTCTGCTAATTACTTCTTATAATTGACTTGACTCAAGCCCCTTAGTTGTTTCTTTTTCTTTAATTAGCAGCCAAACAATAATGAGACACAAAACAAGATGCCACATGACCGGCTCATATGTCCCCATCACATATTATCTGAAAATTAAGAAAGGTGATGGTCTCAGTAAGGTTGATCTCTCAGGTCACCAAAACATTTTGACAATGTTCTTAGAAAAAATAGAAAAATCAACAGTTTTGGAAATGTCTGCCGTGGCAGAATGAGAGCAGCAACAAGCCATGGGATTAGAGAATGATTTTAATTAACAGCAAAAATCGACTTCTAACTAAGAAACTGGCTGGAGTTAAAGTGGTCGGAGTTTAAAGCCCCAATTTAGCTGGCCATCTATTGGCTTCTTTCACATCTCATTTTTGTTTAGCTGTCATTTAATGAAGAAAAGAATCAATTCAGAGGGCTGAAATCTTCTAACAGGGCTATTAAAGTGATGGGGGAAAAAAGTTAATTAGCAGTGAGAACTTGTCACTGATTAGGAAAAAGGTTAGAATGAAAACCTGCAGCCACTGCGGCCCTCCAGGCCTGGAGTTTGACACCCCTGCATTACACAATCTCTGACTACAGTATTAAAGTTCAAATGAAAACTGATTCACTGAAAATCCAAAATTACTGAAAAACTATCATTCTTGATACCTGCCAAATCAAATAACATTTTTGTTACATAAAAGCTCTTCAGTTACACTGCTTTATAGTGAAAAAGTTTACAAAAGGAACTTTAACCACCAATGGTTCCTTTTTAATGGTGACAAGTTAATCCTGGAAATGCCTAAATTATTAGTCTTGCTCACATATACAGCTTGCAATACTTCCTTCTGAAATCCACATTAAAACTCTTAAATACCTCAACAAAGGCCAGAAGCCTATACTCTTCAGCACCTGCCAGGTTACATTTATCCTTTAGCTTCTGGATCACTGCTTTTGAGAGGACTACCTTGAAATATAGCAAAGGCCAGAGGTTTATATCCTTCAGATCTTGCTGGGTTATACTGTAAAACACAGGCTGCTCCCAGATTGGTAACTTTTAAAGGATTTTGAACAAATATGCCTAGCCAGGACTGGCTTTCCTCAACGGTTTGCAAGAAACTCACTAAAAGAGTCTAGAATAGCTGCTATTGCCAGGGTACAGAACACAGCCTGCTCCCAGATCACTACATTGGAATGAGTTTAACCTGAACGAGTACAGCTTACTATATTAAACTCATCATTTGAGGAAGAATTGTTGATGTCAGTAAAGAAAGTAGTATCAGTGATATAATACTCAAACTTTCTTTCATTTTAAACTTATGTCTTTGCAGAGAAACCAGGCATATCAAATACTAGAAGTCGAAATAGTAGAAAACATACAACCTGAATGATTCAAATCAATATCCATACAACATGCTTCACCTCAGTAAAACAGGAGATGTCCATGTAAATTGAGAGGACTTTCTTCTTCTGAAGGAGTTCTTTAGGAGTACATGCAATTGTGCAGACTTTACCCTCCTCTCTGTTGGGGAGTGTTTTCATTTTCTAGGAGGCACTGTACCTTCATCATAGGACAGCATGATGCATCACTGCATCTTCAAAACTGTCTCTGTCTCACATATGTCCTATTTCATCTCTGTCTCATACAAAACACTGTGTCTCACATCTCTTGTATCAAAAGCTGTGTGTCATCTCCTATGTATCAAAACTGAGTGTCATCAAGTATGCTCAAAACCCTTCTTATATCCAGCACCTTGGTAGTGGATTATGCACGATTTAATTAAATCAGCCTTAAGTCAGAGAACTGATCATTTCCCACGATCTGATTTTTTGTCAGTTAAGTTATTTTTATCCAACTCTGAGAAACCTGTTGACTTGCGCGGCTACTGCTTCACCACCTGAGGCCACAGGTCCGCTACACCCTCGAACCTCTGCAGTTCGCATACCAGGAGAAGGTGGGAGCGGAGGATGCCATCATCTACATGCCATACCGATCCCTCTCCCACTTGGACAGAGGCAGTGGGGCAATAAGAATTATGTTTCTGGACTTATCTAGCGCCTTCAACACCATCCAACCTCTGCTCCTTATAGACAAGCTGACAGAGATGGGAGTAGATTCATACATGGTGACATGGATTGTGAACTATATTACAGACAGACCTCAGTATGTGCATCTCAGGATCTGCAGCTCTGACATTGTGGTCAGCAGCACAGGAGCGTCGCAGGGGACTGTCCTTTCTCCGGTCCTGTTCAGCCTACTGTATATACATTGGACTTCCAACACAACTCAGAGTCCTGCCACGTGCAAAAGTTCGCTGACGACACTGCTATCGTGGGCTGCATCAGGAGTGGGCAGGAGGAGTTTATAGTAACCTAATCAAGGACTTTGTTAAATGGTGCGACTGATACCACGTACAACTGAACACCAGCAAAACCAAGGAGTTGTTGGTGGATTTTAGGAGGCCTGGTCCCTCATGGTCCCCGTGATTATCAGAGGTGACTATGTGCAGAGGGTAAAGACCTACAGTATAAATACCTGGGAGTGCAGCTGGATGATAAACTGGACTGGACTGCCAATACTGATACTCTGTGTAAGAGTGGACAGAGCCGACTACACTTCCTTAGAAGGCTGGCATCCTTCAACATCTGCAATAAGATGCTACAGATGTTCTGTCAGACGGTTGTGGTGAACATGCTCTTCTACGCGGTGGTGTGCTGGGGAGGCAGCATAAAGAATAGGGACGCCTCACGCCTGGACAAACTGGTGAGGAAGGCAGGCTCTATTGTAGGCACGGAGCTGGACAGTTTGACATCCGTGGCAGAGTGACGGGCACTGAGCAAGCTCCTGTCAATCATGGAGAATCCACTGCATCCACTGAACAGTATCATCTCCAGACAGAGGAGCAGCTTCAGCGACAGACTGCTGTCACTGTCCTGCTCCACTGACAGACTGAGAAGATCATTCCTCTATCTATCTATCTCTCTATCTATCTACTACAAAGTCCCAAAAGCCTATTTCCCAACTTCTTAAAATCATATACACACTGGTTAGTTTACCTAAGCTTAAGCATTCACATAGACATAAGAATTACAATCTTTTTAGTATTTGCTTTAACATTTACACTGCGGTGGGCTGGCGCTCTGCCCGGGGTTTGTTTCCAGCCTTGCACCCTGTGTTGGTTGGGATTGGCTCCAGCAGACCCCCATGACCCTGTAGTTAGGTTATAGAGGGTTGGATAATGGATGGATGGATGGATTTACATATCTTCTATCTATCTTACTTGCATACTTCCCAGAATTCTTTGTCTTTTGCAAAAACAATTGTCACTCTTATGACTCATAAAAATACACAAATTAAATTAAATAAAATTTACCCCCATTACAGCAGCTATCTCAGGTATATTACTCTGATTCCCAAGGCCCACGAGACACTCTTTTGTTTTTGAAAAAAAGCTTTAGACATGAAAGCGCTTCACCATCTCTTATAGTGCTGGAGTGATTACCTCACTTGTTACTAGCAATAGATGAAATTCAGGAAACAACACAGCAGTGTCAATGCCAACTACAAAATAAATGATGGTGGCTGCCAAACAAAATGACAGTATGATGGATAACATCACAAAACTAACGATAAAAAAGTTAACACAATAATAATAATTATTATTATAAATGTCACTTGAAGTGTCCCTAACAACTGTCTGTGAAGACAATACATGTTATTTCCACAAGTATGTGTTTTATCCATGATGCATCTTTTCTAAAAAAAGCAATTTCAATAATCAAATAGATCAGATTAAAACTGATTAATCTCTAATTATTTGGCTGACTGAGTAATCAAACAGGAGGATTATAGAGATAATATTGTCACATTGACTGCCATTTTGCATCTGAAATCCCCAAATTCGAGTAACCGTATAGTGTTTGTGTATATTTACATGATACACATTTAGCATTCAGAATCTG
This sequence comes from Polypterus bichir lapradei, assembly GCA_026402145.1. Lineage (NCBI taxonomy): Eukaryota > Metazoa > Chordata > Cladistia > Polypteriformes > Polypteridae > Polypterus > Polypterus bichir. Next base: position 7,335,636 of record JANRMT010062822.1, read on the forward strand.
AAGATTCTCTGAATTATACAAAATGCAATGGATTAGCCAATGTTATGTTTCGTGTAATAATATAAAGGATACAGAGTTGGAATTTTAGCTTTTTAACAGACATTTTTATTATAACCTGCAGTGTATTATTTTTGTGACTTTAATGTTTTTGCATGTCAATATATATTGAATGATTTGTGTTGTGTGTGCCAAACTATAATAATCAATAGGAAAGCAAATAATTCTAATGTATGCCTGAGCAAGAATGTCTAAGTCTCTGTTTTTCAGTATACTCTGGTGAAACCAATCGTAACTCCACGGTTTGCTCCATGCTGCTCCACTCAGCTGTTGAATGACCTTGGTCATATTGCGAAGGAGAATGATCTTCATATTCAGGTACTCTAACAGGCAGGTCACTATATAAGACATTTTCCAACATATGTTACAGTAGCACATCATGATGATGGACAATCCAACCTTCAGTTTCTTACTAATTCTACAGATTTGTCTAAAAAATTGCAATAGGTAATGTAACTTATAGTATAACTTACTACTTTTGAAAGCAATTTTATCTTTTGAAATAAATCTATACCTAAACCAAACCTTTTGATTTTATTTAATAATGTATTAATAAGAGCTACAGCAATTTTCTTACATTAAGAAAATATTTTAGAACTTGTCTATGTAATCACTTTATTTTTTTTAACAACAAAGACATTTGTTTATGGTATGCTTTTCACAAAATGTGTTTTAATAAAATTTGTAAAGGGCAAAGTTTATTATTTAAATATTGGAAATAGATCATATTTGTTACAATTGAACAACAGAAAATAACACAATATATATAATATGATGTTGTGTGTGAGGGTGGGGATGCTAGTGCCAGTTTTGTGATATATTGCATTGGTTCTAGGACTTCTTCAAATCTTGTAGTTTTATTTTACTGAAACTTATGTTTGATTGTCATAATATAAAACTTCTTTTGTAATGCACAGATATGGAACATTTACATTTTTTAACTAAAGAATTATTATTTGGTGTTATGTGTATTACAAGCCTGACCCAAGATAGTATCAGAGTGATCATTCTAACACTTTAACGAGCAGAATGTCCCCTCTTTAAAAAAGTGTCATTATGTTTAATTCATATAGTACTTTTTTCACTTCCAACTCTTCTAGAGTCATATAAGCGAAAACAAAGATGAGTTAAACATTGTGAAAGACATGTTTCCTGAGTGTGGCTGTTACACAGAAGTGTATGATAAGCACAACCTTCTCACAAGCAAGGTCAGTAAGTATAGGAAAGTAATAAATGTCAGAACTTCTGTCATTAACCTGCACATTCATTTCAATGTTTTCTTTATTAAGACACTTTCTTATTTGCAAGACTTTTTTATTTTAATAATTTATTGGTTATTTGGTCAGAACAGTAATTACTGCATTGTTATTTCTTTCTTAAATTCTAATTACTCCTGGTACAGACCTGAAGATTTTTCAGATTATACTATGACCAACAGGGGACAATCCAGAGCCTTAGACTACAGACACAAGTCCATATGCACAGCCAGTGATTCAAATAAAGTGAATATTATTATAACAAATACCTTTTTCAGGTCCTTTCTTCGAAACAAGTATTCACAATCACAACTCCCATATAAATTCTCCTGTACTCTGTCCTCTACCTCCTGACTCCAACTCACCAGGATGAAATCAAGTGGCTTGTTTTATACCAGAACCCAGAAGCACTTCTGGTGCTACATGATTACACCCTGGAAGCATGTTTGGGTTATACAGAACCACCTTAAAATATGTGAGTCCTCTCCCCAAAGCTCCCTCTGGCAGCACCTTTGTACCTCAACAGGACTGTCCATCAGGACTACAATTCCCAAGGTGCCTCATGCATGTACAAATGGGAGCTCAACCTGAGGGATGTTGCCACCTGGTATACAGGTGTACTACATGGCTACAAGGACAGTTTTTCCCTGTCCTTCCAATATGTCTTCCCGGTCACGACTTGTACCCGCAACCTACCCAAGCGGAACACCAATCCATCCAAATCCCTCCCTTATGGCCTCCTGTCTGGGTAAGGGACCACACTCCCTCCTGGTCAGAATACCTGGTCAGGAAAATCTGAGAGAGCTCACACTTAACAGATTTCACCAAATTTTTGTCATCCTTCAATGGAACACACACACACTAGGATTATGTCCACAAAGAGCATTGCATATTAATAGATTTATATTCGTGATTTGTAGAGTCCCAACTCTTTGAACTTGGAACTTAGCAAATTTAAAAAAAAAACAACTTGCTACATTAGTTTGTGCATTATTTTTTTAATGAAAAATGGAAAATAACTTAAAAAAAAAAGTGGATGAAACTATATCTGGAAGGCAGGGTCAGCATAGCTTGCACATCTGGCAGCATGGGTTCCTCTCATTGGCAATCAGTCTCTCACAAGTGATGCTGAGATGCATTGAATGCAAAGCAGTTGATGCCCCCCTATACTACAGGATTTGTAGCTATAGGTATTGAACATGTTTAATATTTATGATTTATAATTGAAATGGCTCAGACTGGCTTGTGTGAGCAAATCAAGAAGGCTAAAATTAATGACTGTACACCTTATTTTACAAGATAATCTGGAAATATAACTGTTTAAGACCAGTCTAAAATTGAGGCAATTTTTGTGAAAAATGTAACATGGCCCAAAATCAGTCCAATGATCCTAAAGTGTGTGTCTAATTAAGTTGGATTTTATCAATTTAAATATTTTATGTTTATTTAATTAAATTTCTCCTTTCCCCAAGTTTATTGTGTTACTCTAATTATTTGGTCAGTGCCATCAGCAGCAGCTTATTTTTCAGTATGTGAAGACAAAATTGAAAACATTTCTGATTTGGAGAATTAATAATTAATGAGTGTTAGAAGTATCGTATATACTCACGTAAAAATCGATCATTAAATCAGACCCCGACTTATACGCCTATTCAAAATTACGACATGTAATTTTTTTTTTTACATCTTCTTTCTTCCTCCAATATCACACCAGTTTCTCAGACACATTGAATTTTGTTGCAGCAGCGCAGTTACCAATTTCCTTCGCCACTTCAATGATTTTTAATTTAAAACCAGCTTCATATTTTCTTCTGATCGAACACTCCTTCGTAGATAAGGGATGCTCTTACGATAAAAGTGTATGAGGGTGTGAGATACAAAAAACACAAAACAGTGCAAACATTGCTTCAGAATAGTTCAGGTGTTATCGTGAGGTCACATAGGCACAATACATAGAAAATAAAAGGCAGTGTGCTCTGTGGTTACTCTCTCAGGTGGGTGTTAGCATATCGTAATCTCTTAGATCAATATTGTGAGTTTTCCGCATTCGACTTATACGACCGACATTATAAAATACTGGATATTATATGGTAAAATCAAGCCCCGACCTATCCGCAGGAGAACTAAAACGTGAGTATTTATGGTACTCCATCATATTTTTTTTATCTTTTGTTTTTTATTTTACTGTTATCACTGTAACTTCATTGTCTCTACCGTTTTATAGGAATATTTTTTCTTGGACACCTCCATTTTGTATTTTTCGCTTTGGCACTGCTATTTCATGCACCTGAATGTCATGATTCTGTGGTTGTTACTAGGCACTGTTCCGTGACATTGTGGTGCCCATGTTTATAGGACATCTGTGCAGACAATGTAGTGTCATGCATGTAAAATAATGGAATGACTTAGAGAAAAAAATATTCTGTTTTTGAATCTAGTTTTATGTAATTTAGAAATTTCCTTTAAAAATAATTCACACTCCTGACTTTTATTGTTTTTGACATTGGCTTCATCTAGATACCCTCATGTAATGTTCCAAAAATCTCTGCTATTTCATTAATAAACTTGTGTCCATTTATTCCTTTTATTTTATCTCCTAATGGTTAAATCTATAGCAGCGTTTCTCAACCTTTAAGTACTTGCGACCTGAGTTTTCATAACAGTTTTAATCGCACCCCCCCTAACATTTTTTTGAAATGTAGATGCATATTTTATTATACCTACTTAACTTTTATTGACATTTATCGAACTCTATATTTATTGTTCTAGTATCAGAATGTAGTTTAAGTTAATTTGTTTTGGTTTCAACAGATGTTTTTTTTCATATTTTTGATTCTTGTTTTTTTTTTTCACATCTTCGCGCCCCCCTTTTTGTTACTTCGCGCCCCCCTAGGGGGGGCCTGCCCCACAGGTTGAGAACCACTGATCTATAGGATGCAAAGTATGAATGAACACCACACATCATATCTCACAATGACTGACTACCACCGGTAATTTTATTAATAACAATAATAGCTATAAGTGGCGTAGATTATAACATCTGTGTAGCTTCTGTACAAAGCTGAAATCATTGTTTCAGAAACATAAAATCATTCCAGGAAGCACTGATTTTGGCACTGACTATGTTAGCTGAGTGGTTTGCATACATGGTTCCCTATCTTGAATAGTAAGCTATCAGTTTCAAGAGATTTAGGAAAGTATGTACTGAATCTAATATATTTAAGAAACTTGGTGAATAAATTGATTCCTAATAGATGTTTAATATATTGTTTACAAAGGCCCAAAATTTTATTATGAAAAATCCTATAGTATTAAAATTTGCCACAGGTGGGATGCACTTCTAGTGCAAGGACTGGGGGGGAGAGCGTGCACAGTGCATTATCTCCCCTGGATCACTAGGTGGCAGTCTCCCTGGGTTGCTACAGCGCCACGGATTCCCACAGGGCTTCCTGGGAGTTGGCATTCCGGGGATGCCGCTAGGGGATGCTGCAGGGGTTGTGGAGTCTACTTTGTTGGGCTTCCTACTTACATGAAAGTGCTTCTGGACCACGCTGTTGGGGCACTGGAAGTACTTCCGGGTACCTGAATAAAAGAAGCCAGCTGCCTCTATTCTGTGAGCCAGAGTCGAGAAGAGGTGGACAAAGCTTGCCAGAAGAGGAATGGAGGCAAAGAGACAGAAAAGAAAAAGACAAAAATAAAGTATTGTGTTGCTTTGTGCCTTGTTGGTGCTTTCTTGTAATATGTTGCAGAGGGGAACGATTGGGAAGTGCCTCCCCACTATAATAAACGTGTGTAGTGCAAAACTTGTGCCTGGTGTCTGCTTGTGTCGGGTTTGGGCTGCTGGGGTGCCCCCTGAAGATGACACATTGCTTCACTATCAAGCAAAGTAGAATGTAAGAAGATCAGGCTGTCAGTCAGTACACCCAGTGTTTAAGTAGCTTGTAGAATTGCCTTTAGCAGAAATAACTTGAAGTACTTGTTTTCTGTATGGATTTATAAATCTCTCAGTCCTCCTTAAAACCCAATTGAGTTCATTGATGTTTGAGAGCTTTCATTTTGTTATAGCCTATTAATGGGGTCAACTTGCCCATTCCAAAACTTTGTTTCTTTGCTTTTTCAGTCATTCAGCTGTGTGGCTAGCCTAATATTATTGCCCTGTTGAACTGCAGAATTCTAGTCAATCTTTAGTGGTTAGACAGATAATCTCACATTTCCATATAGAATACTCAGGAAAAAAAAGAGTATTTCATGGAGGATTAAATGATTAGAAAGTGTTCGGGTCCTGTGGTTATAAAAACCCACCCTAAATTATCATTCCTTTGCTAACATGCTGGGTGCTTGGTATGAGATTCTTGTGATGATGCACTGTGTTTGGCTTTTGCCAAAAATGACATGATGTACATGATGTTTCTTAATTGTCCAGACTTTGTTGTAGAATGGTTGATATGCACTGATATGGAAGCATTAAAGGGGAGCAGTCACATTTTTCACTTTTTTAATAGCAAAAAGTATTCTTTCATGTGGTTGCTTTGAAAAAATCACAGCAGGAAATAATATGGCCATCTTCTTATAATTCACCAGAGAAAAATTGGACCACTTGATGTCACTGCTTTAATATTGAGCTGATGGAACAATGCTGTATTTTTTTTTTCAATGCGCCCACATGAAAGAGTGCTTGTCGCTATTAAAAGATAGCAAAATGTGACTGTTCCCCATTAAATGCGTACTTTAATTGTTCTGCATGTCTTCTGCATATGGGCATATTTTTTGTTGAATAAACAATCTCTAAGGCACACAGAGAGGCGTTTCTAGATGCCTATGTGTCTGGGAAGGGATTTTAAAAGATCACCAAATTATTTGAAATCAATCATTCCATTGAAAGAAAAAATCATCTACTAGTGGCATATAATTCAAATGACTGATAAACTGTCCAGATTACTCTCACCAATGTTGGTGTTAAAGTGCATACATCTACAATCAGAAAGAGATTGCACAAATTTGACTTGCATGCGAGGTATATCAGGAAAAAAACCCTTTGCTGTCCAAAAAGAACTTTAGAACAAGACTACTGTTAGCCATTAAACATACAGGCAAAGACCATGCCTTCTGTGACAGTGTGCTCTGGACAGATGAATTAAAAATAGAATTGTTTGGCCATAGTAACGGCACACATGTTTGGCACAAACTGAAGACGGTATTTCAGGACAAGAACCTCATACCGGCTTTGAAGCATGGTGGTGGTAATTTTATGGTTTGGTTTAGTTTACTGCCATACAGTCTGCAGGCAGCTTGCAATCTTTGAGTCAGCTATGAATCCTGCATCATATCAAAGCAAGATTCATGAGAATGCAAGGCCTTCTGTCTGAAAGTTGAAGTTGAACTGGAGTTCAGCACTTACTAATCCAAAGCATGCTAGCAAATCCACCCAGGAATGGCTCATGAAGAAGATATGGAGGGCTATGGTCTGACCTAGTCAAAGCCCTGATTTGAATCCCATATACATGTGGTGGTGGTGCAAGAAAACAGGAAGTACATGCAAGAAAACCCACAAACATCTTGCAAGTGAAAGAATTTTTAATGGGGGTATGGATATTTTTGTTAAATAAATGATTGAAAAATGGCAAATTTTGCTTGTGTTTTTATTCTGGTATATCACCACCCATTGCATGGCTGCACTCTGGTCCGAATCTGGATCCTGAGTTGGTTTGTTGTGTGGTGGGTGCGGCAAAGCACTGTATCAATGTGTGCTCCTAAATCATCCTCCTCATATCACCTATATCTGTGGGCACTGTTAACATGTTTAGATATATTGAAAAAGTCAACAATTTCCATGGGGTGTACTTACATTTTCTCATTAATATATAGGGATTGGAAACAAGAAAAAATAAAGCAGAAGTCATTCTCAAGTCAGTATTCTTGAAATAACGTGACATACTCAATTGATAAAGCTGCTTTCAAATCTGACAAAATACTCCTAATATTTCCGTTAATTTTATATAATGTTGAGTGACAGCTCCTTATCGTGCTAAACAGAGGCTACTGTATATATTTCTGTTAAGCCAGCTCTCTAATGCCTAATAAAGGCTGATTTTGTTATTATTAAGCAGTCTTTTAGTTGTTTGATTTTGTGCTGTTACTCACGAATGATGTGGGAGCAGGCTTATATGTCTGTAGCTATTTAACTTCCCAGATGATTTTGTCCTTGATTTGTCTGTACGGATTGTCGACTCACAACCAGGAGGCAGCTGTGTTGTTTCTTCCTGTCTACACAGCTGACCTTTCTTCAACTTAAGCAGCAGCTGCTCTGTCGGACTTGTCTATTTTACTTAACAACAGCTGTGTTGTTTCTCTTTCCTGTTTACTTGCTAACCGTGAAACCCCATTTAGACAAATACGCAAGGAAAAGTCATGTATGTCATGACTGGTTCTACCTCTGGCATGTCCCTTGATTTGAAGTTCTGTGTCCTCCACCTTATGAAATACACTGACGTCTGGCTGTGACCTTTGCTTTTCCTCACATTGAATTCTGGTGGCCTTCAGAAGCTAATTACCATTGCTGAAAGAAACACTTGTTGCAGCTCTTATGGGCATTAAGAACATGAAAAAATAAATAAATAAAGAGTTGCTGCCACTGAGTCAGTAATGGAAACAAAATGAAGAAAAAAGTATGTGGTGCAGACAGTTCTAATAAGCTGAAAGTAGCCAGCTGAGCTACATAACTACGTAGAGCAGAACTTGCTTCATCTCCCAGACTCTAATCAGTCACTGAGGACAGCTGCCTTTTTAAACTATCTTCTAATTGAGTACTTAAACACTACAGTGCTAAAAAAATGAAAAAGAAATTATCTTAAACAGGTGTGCTAAACAACAAGCCATGTCATAAATACAAAGAAAAATAGTATTGAAAAGCATAGCCATAAATAGAAAATATTCTTCAAAAAGGGCAGGATCTACCTTCTCCAATGAAATTAGAAGCACTGATAATTTAACTGTTCTTTCTGGTTCATTTATACACTGACCATGCCTTGACATCAAACCGGTGCCGCATGGTCATGTATGGCACACTCCATGATGGATCCCTGGAAACAAAGGGAGGTCATCCGCCAACAAAACGTATAAAATAAATGACAAGAAATGTGCCCACTAGTTTGTAAAATGCAATACAGTGGCTGGATTGAACAGCAAAATTATTTTATTAGCCTTTAGGCTACATAACTTCTGCAACTCTAAAACAGCATTAAATGTATAGAGAAAAGTTTTAATTTCTGTTACTGTATATATGTTTATTCTCTGAGCTGGACTGTGAAAACTACTAAATCAAAAAGCAGATTGTGTGAACCTGATGGCTGCAGACTGGTTAGCTTAATTTGTATAACAGAGTAAATAAAGAAGATCACTGTAAAAATCAAGATGCAAAAGGGAGATCTAGCTTTACTAATAATGCTCTTGGAGTCCTGAATGAGGCACATTACCTGCATTGTGAGGGAGCGTCAGTTACGGGACTACGGCAATGTGCGCATTTCTCCAAGGGTGATCCGGCTCATTGTTGGGGACCCGAGTGGCTGGACTAGGCCAAGGTGCCGCCCATGTAACACCTGGCTGTGACAGATAGAGGGTCATTTCCAGAGGGTGGGGCTGGACCATGTGTCTGCCTGGGGGGTTGTAAACCAGGATCCCGAGTTGTTTCGTCATGTAGTGAGTATGGCAACGCACTGTACCAGTGCATGCTCCCCAACTTGACTTAACTTGACTTGTTTTCCAAACATTAAAAACTCTAAGTCTGAGAGGGTGGAAAAAGGTGGTTACCATATAGAGGTGCCACAGATAAAATATTCTCTGATTTGAAGTGCTTCCTATATTGGTTCCATATTCTGAGTGAATGAAGGACACTTCACTAATTCACTTTAGTATATTGATGATACCTTGTATTTACTGGTGTACAAAGGAAGGAATATAAAGAAGTATTGCAGGAGTTAATTTATATTGCAGACCAAACTAATGTGTGTTCATCTATTTGTGTCAATGTCCAGGTTTTTATGGCTTGTACATTTCCCACCCAGTAATAAAATTGAAAATTAGGTTGATCCTAACACCTTCTGATTTAGGTAATTATAGAGTTGCCCTTTGGATGCATGGATATTTCAAATTCCAAATAAATGAAGTTATGATTGAATCTAATTTTTAAAAAATGACTTGTTAATGTATATGGGGATGCTTTGAAATAGAAGCAGAAGCTTAGGGAGGATATTCATCTTGATAGCGTTAAGTTTCCTGCTAACGTAAGATGGAGGGTAGACCATCTATGCACGTCTTGTTTACATTTTTCCAAGCAGACAGCAAAATTTTGTTGAAAAAGAGCTTTATATTTACTTGTGATATTTACCTCTATGTATTTAAACTGATCTGCAATGATAAAAGCGAAGGTGTCCAATCAAATATTGTTTGCTCAAGAATTCACTGGAAAAAGCACTTTAAATGCTTTGAGTCCAGATATCTTTTGAAATTCTACTAGTGCAGTTAGAGCTGCAGGATTTGATATATATACAGTACTATATCATCTGCATATAGTGATATTTTCCGTTCAAGCCCATCTTTGAAAATCCCCTTTATCTCTGATGCATTTTCAAAGTGAAAAGACAATGGCGATTGCAAACAGCAGTGGTGACAGGGGATATCCTTGTCTTGTGATATTATCGAAGGGACCACCTTCTCCTTCCTTCTAGCTAGAACTTGGGAGAGTATCTTAACATCATTATTCAGAAGTGAAATTGGTCTGTATGATGCACATTATAATATGTCCTTATTTTTCTTAGGAAAAACAGTAATTAATGCTTGGCGAAAAGTTTGAGGTAGAATTTTATTGTCTCTGGATTCTATAAATGTTGCAATTAAAAGGGGAGCTAACATAATTGATTTTTTAAAATAAAAGGACCTGGTGCTTTCCCACTTTGAAGTGAGTTTATAGCGTCAAGTAATTCTATTAGTGTCAGAGGTTTATCCAATTCCTGTGCACTAAGAGCATCTAGCTGTGGTAAAAAAAACACATTAGATTGATACTTGAAATTTGGCTTAGGTGCTTGCCATTCTCTTGGTCATCATTGACATGTTTCTACACCTTGTTTGAAGTCCAACTATGGACTTCAGTTGATTGGATTGATTAAAAAAGGAACACACCTGTCTTTATAAGGTCCCACAGCTAACAATGTGTATCAGAACAAAAATCAAACCATGAGGTCAAAAGAATTGCTGCAGAGTTTAGAGACAGGATTATATTGAGGCAAAGGTCTGTAGAAAGCTGCAAAAAGTTTATGCAGCATTGAATGTTCCCAAGTGCACAGTTGCCTTCAAAATTCTTAAATGGAAGAAGTTGGGAACAACTATGACTCTAAGGAGGGCGGACCACCTGGCCAAACTGAGCAGTCATGTGGGAGGGGCATGGTAAGAGAACCTGTGTGGAGACTGGAGAAACTTCCAGAAGGACAATCCTTGTAGCAACACTCCACTGATCTGGGCTTTAGGAAGAGTTGCCAGATAGAAGCTTCTCGTCAGTAAAAGATGTACTTGGAAGTCTTCTTGGAATTTACAAAAAGACACATAAAAGGATTCTCAGACTGTGAAAAAAAAGATTCTCTGGTCCAATGAAACTAAGATTAACGTCATGTCTTGTGGAAACCAGACACTGGTCATCACCTGTGCAATACCATTCTAATGCTGAAGCATGGTTGTAGCTGTGGGGTTGTCCTTTAGTGGCAGGGACTGGGAGATTAGATAGGGTTGAGGAAAAGGTGAACAGTGCAAAATGTGGAGATTTCCTGAATAAAAACCTGCTCAAGATTGCTTTGGACCTCAGTTTCTGGTTCTGAGGTTTACTTTCCAGCAGGACAATGACCCTAGGCTCAAAGCAAAAACAACACAGCAGTGGCTTAGGGACAACTGTGAGAGTGTCCTTAAGTTACCAAATCAGAACCTGGACTTGAAACCAATCAAACATCTCTGGAGAGCCCTGAAAACAGTCTCTATCCAACCTGACACAGCTTGAGATGACCTGCAGAGAAGGATGGCAGATAATCCCCAAATCCAGGTGTGCGAAGCTTGTCATGTCATACCAAAGAAGACTCCAGGCTGTAATAGCTGTCGAAAGTGCTTCATCTCTTAGTAGAGGACCTGGAAACGTGTGTTGATGAGATATTTCAGTGCTTTACTTTTAATAAACTTGCAGACATTTCTATAATTCTGTTTTCACTTTGACATTCTGGGTGTTGCCTGATGTGGGAAAAAAATGTAAATGGTTTTTTGCACGTAACAATATGCGAAAAGAGTCAAGGGGGTTTGAATACTTTCTGAATCCATTTAATTTTTTTTCCATTGAGAATCATAGACACTTGGAACAAGTGACCCAGAGCTGTAGCTCATAGATTCTTAAATGTCCATCTGTTGATATTTTGGATGCATTAGGTTAATAACCACTCTGGGATACATAACTGTTTGTATGTTATACCTTTCAAGTTGTTAGAATGAAATTGAATGTCTGTGGATTAAGTTTATTGAAAAGTCTTTAGAGCCTTGCCAGTATTTATTTATACGTATTTTACAAGGGAGTAGTTTTCTTATCTCTAGGGAGAGATCAGACAAGACTTTGGATCTCCAGCAAGAGGTTCTGTGCTTTTTTATAACCTCTGGAATTTAGACCCAGTAAGGACACACCAGTGATCACATTCATTATAATATATTAAAATTTCATAAATACTTAAAAAGATGCTAAAATGAATTTTTTAAATGCTGAGGTCATGAGTCTTTTGGTCTTTCTGTGGTCATGCTACCTATTAGAAACTGAATAATGATCTTGACCATTACGTTTAGATCAATTCTGACTTCTATTACTGTTTGTTCAATTTATGTCTTTACCAGGTTTAATCACCAACTAATATAAAAACAGTTAACTAATTAAGTCAAAAGTACTGACAGTACTAAAGTACTAAATATAAATTAGTCAAAACTGTAGCATGATAAAAATGAAAATAATTTTGAATGACTTATATATTGAATTCTGTAAAATGTATTTCATGATGGGTTTTAACTTTTTTTAACAGACTGTGATGGCTCATGGATGTTATCTTAGTAATAAAGAACTGGAAATATTCTGTTCAAAAGGGTCTGCAGTTTCTCACTGTCCAAATTCTAATATTTCGTGAGTACAATTTATCGATTCTATGTTCATCTTTGATATGTGCTTTACCTTTCTTATTCTAAAGCTCTAAAGCCATTTGCTCCAGTTTTCCTTCTATGCTCAGCGATTATTTAATTAGTGGTATGAGTAAATGATTCATTTGAAATTAAGTGCTAAATCCAAGGTATTTGTAGCAAATAATCAGTTAGCTACTAATGTTTATAATTAATGGGTATCAGTCCGCACATGCCATTTGCATTATATACAGTGCAGCACAGATCCACTGTCCTGGGTTTAAATCTCACATGTGGTTGTTGTCTAGTTGTTTCTTGCTGATTTTTCTCCCACATCCCCCAAATTTCTGTAGGTAAGTTGACTTTTGATTCTAAATTGACCAACTTGTAAGTGTATATGTGAGTGGTCCTTACCATGGACTGGTATCCTTTTCAGAGCTGTTTCCTGTCTTATGCTCAGTTCTAGCAATTATAGACCCTGGTACCCCACAACCCTGAATGTGATCAAGCAGACTTCAGAATGTCAAATTGCCTTATATATTGAGAAATCTGTTTAATTTTGTTTAAAGTGGAAAGTCTACACCTTTTCTCGTGTTTCTTTTCTCTAAGTATTATTGTGGTTTTCCTGTTGTGTTTTCTAAGGTTATTGCTGACAATATACTGGCCCAGTGTGAGTAAGTGTGGTTGGTTACACCCTACAAAGGACTGGTGTCCCTTCAAAGTTCCTGCTCCCATTTTGGATTTTGGAAGTGGATTTAATGATGCATGGAAGAATGTTTAGCATGGAGCTTATCATTGAACTCTAAAGGTGTTTAGAATCCATTTTGAATCCTGCAACAGACTGGTGCACCATACAGAAATTAATCCTGCCAGGGCAGTGTCCAGGCTCTTGTGACTGTCAATAGCATTTTGGAGAGATGAGAATGTTCATTTTTAATTATATTTAGAACCACAAAAACTTTGAAAGTCTCAGTAACAAGAAGAGCAGTGAATGCCTGGACTTTTAAAATTGAATTTTGAAGCATTTACTATATCAGTCTAAAGAAGTAGACATTAAACACATTTTTCAAGAATGGCCTAAAACAGGAAGAATACTGCTAATAAATCAACTTTAGCAAAGGTATTTACTTCACACCACTAAGCAAAATGAAGAATATGATACAATAAATTTGCATTTTGCCTGTTGTACACAGAAAAATTCACAACTATAGTACAAAATAGAGATATACCTGGTAAATATGTGTTACTTTTAGAAGTATAACTGATAATGGATAACTTGAAAGGATAAGAACATTAGTTAAATTTAGAGGCTTATTTTAAAAATCTGCACTATTTAAAATGTAATTTTCCAAACATAATCCTAATAAATACTGTACTGTAGTCAGATTCAGAAGATTGTTGCCAGCTTAAAGAATGTTTTCAAAAATTATCCCTGCAGAAAACTAAGATATTCTGAAACTCTAACAGAGCTGATTTTGTAAACAAAAAGTGATATTCTTCACAAATAACACAGTATCAGCAGTAAAGCAAAACCCAGTTTCACACTCTGTTGAAACATACTGTAGAAGTGTGTACAATTTGATTTTTATTCTGTTCTTGTAGACATAAGTGTAGACAATATACTGCTAGAGGGGTTCAACATTTGTCTGATTTACTTTAGTGATATGAGAATCAGCAAGTCAAGATGTAGGTAGTGAAAAACAAATCAGGTAGTTTATGCATAAGTTTCAAACATTGTCTGCAAGATTTTACTTTATTTACTTTTACTGAACCTGGTTTTGTCAGCATTTGTATTTATGTGTTTTTGTTTTTTGAACAAAGATTTATTTGATTTGTTTTTCCTCTTCTCATCTGTCTCTGTTTACTGGCTTCTGTCAGTACTTTTTTTTATATATATTTTTCTAAGTTTAGAATTTTCTTTTTCATTTAGTATTTCAAAGTTTACTTAGAGTTTACATCTTTGTCTACCATGTCTGATTCCTACTAATAGTGGTTTTCTGTCACCTTTTCTGTATTGGCAATCTACCTTTTTTTACCGTGAAGTCTTCAAGGTTGGCTCAGAAGTTTTTTTTGATCATATATACAGTATGTTGTCACAAACTCCACAAAGAGCCATAGCAAGGTTTGGGGCAGCGTATATTTGGTTTCCTCGCTGTAAATTGATGATTAGTGATAGCACTGCTTTGCACAAAACCAGGTCCAAAACAGAACTGAAGAAATAGGGAAAAAGTGGAGGCTTTTAAAGGGGAGGACAGGAAGTGAGGTTAAAGGGATCAGGCTCGTGAGGGTCTTCAACCATAGGCTCGAGCCCGGACGTGACATCACAGGGGCCGGAGCCGGCAAGGTCTCCTTCCAGAGGCTCGGACTCAGAAGTGACGTCAAGAGGGCCAGGTGGAATCTCCCGTGAATGGTCTGCAGGAAAGGGAGAAAAAGAGTCAGTGCACTCTGTCACATCCTGGTCTGATTCGGAATTGCCCTTACTCAAGCCCTTTAGCTGCCTCCCATGCGCACGTGTGTGACAATGTCCATAGAAAACTAAACAGAAAAAATGAAATCAGTATTGGAAGTGACCACTCTTTGCCAGTTCTTTTAGGTTCTTTCTCTTGCAGTTTCTGAAGGTGCTCAAGTGGCTGGGTGCTTCAAGCCTCTTGGAGAACTTGCCACATATCCGCTACAGATTTTGCTTGCTTCAGGCTTTGCATGTAAACCTAGATTTGCTCCATGATGTTGAGAGACCATCTGTTGCAGGATTCCCTGTTCCTCTCTTCACAGCAGATAGGTTTTTATGATTTTTCCCATGTGTTGGAGTCATTGTCATGCTACAGAATGCATGTGAGATCAATCAGACTATGGTAATGTATGATGAATAAGGATCTATCTGCACTCATCAGCTCACCAACTTTGTTGGAGGAAATTCAGCCCCAATTCTGGAGAGAACCTCCACCATACTTCACTGTTGATTGCAGGCATGCATCAATATGCTGTTCTCCAGCTCTTTAGTGGACAAAATGCCTTCAAACTGTTAGAGCCAGCAATTTCAAATTTTAACTTATTGGTCCAGAGCATCTGCTGCCATTTGGCTGCACTTCCTGTCCTTGTGTTTTAGTATGCAGGCAAGTGGTTTGGCTTTATTTCCACCTCAGAGGAATGGCTATTTTGTAACAACACTTCCCTTCTAATAAAACTTCTCTGCACTGTAAATGGGTGGAGCAGCGTCCCAATGGGTTTCCGCTAGTTCGAAGTTGACAGCAGTGCTGGATATCTTCCAATTTCAAACGGAAGTACACTAGGTGTATTCCTCACTTGGCACACTAAGTTTTTGTGATCTGTTACTGCATTGCTGGTTGTTAACCTTGTCTGTTTGTTTGTGCATCTGCAGAAGAACTTGGACAGAAATCTGAAAAGACCTTTCTGCCATTAAATTTCTGCTTAGGAGATACCTTGATGATACAGGAGGAGCACCTTGTGTCTTGTCGCTATGCTCACTTTTGCCATGGTGTAGTGTTTACAGGTTAAACAGCCACATCTACTTCAGCCTCACCCTTTTAGTCTGGTTGTCCCTTACCCAGCAGCTTTGTTCCCTCTACACTGCTATTTCTATTTCAGCTAATCATTCTGGTTCAGCCCACACATGATGTCATTGATCATTAGCATCTTAATCAAGCACTGGGATTTATGCCTACAAAGACCTCACGCTTTTTAACCACAAAGTGGTCTATTACTGTGTTATTTTCTTTCTTTGAGAACAATCAAATATCTTATTGTATTCACTTTTAGCAGCAAAGATTTTTGGAACTCTAAAATGCACTCTTTTCTATTGACACACTAATACAGATGGCATAAAATAACTGTCTATGGCACATATTTTTGTGAGCTTTCTAAAGTACCTAAGACTTTAGCATGATACAATATATCCATATGGACTGTCTATCTATCTATCTATCTATCTATCTATCTATCTATCTATCTATCTATCTATCTATCTATCTATCTATCTATCTATCTATCTATCTATCTATCTATCTATCTATCTATCTATCTATCTATCTGTCTGTCGAACTGTATAGTAACTAGTAAAGAGAAAAGAAAACACAAGAAGATACCTCATTTAATGAAACCAAAAATTAAGAAAAAATGATCAAGGATAAATCTTGAACATCTCACGACCAAGGCAGCTTCAGCTTGCCAGTGCTCTGTGGCTCTCAAAATAAGTATCTTCATCAGAGCTCTGTAATTTTCATAAGCAGGTTCCCAAATGAACGGCAACTTTTGATGTCATTGTTCTTTAAATAGTCCCCAGAACAAAAGGGGTAGAGGCTTTGGACAAAACCAGAAGTGTTGTCACGGACCATCTTGGGTCCATCTCCAGTCTGCGCGAAAAGCCAAACTGAGGACAAGTAGCTTACCTCACTAGATAAATGCCCCCTCTGCATGCAATAGAGAAGAGAACAATATAGGGTGTTCTTGACCTGACTTCAGTCAAAAATCAAGCTAATGTGGCCAAAGCATATAAGAAAAATGGCTCTATTTCTTTAGAATAATACAGGATATTGGGCACTACAGTATACAACTAGGAGAACACTAAAAGGCCTTAATACTTGAGCTGTATCTTTTGGGTACCATGGCTGGTCCTCATATAGTGTCCTGCTCAGTCACTCTTGCTTTTCTCCTTCCTTTAGCCTTTATTCCTCCCTTCATTTAATTTCTTGTCATACAATATTATAAAGTTCACTTAACCCCTTAGCTTCCAGGTGCAATCCTGGACCTCAATTCTCCCTTAAAAAGCCAGGCTAGTCTGAGATCACCTAAAGAAGAGCAGTAAGACACATATACTGTAGACTACTGCACCTGCATCCTGCCACCCATCAGCCTGCATCAGTCCTCTTCTACTGTATTTCCCATGATCATCTCCTGTCTTTTTACTATATCAGTATGGCAGGAGAGCTGTGTCATTATGTTGTAGCCTAGCATACAGTACCTAATGGTGCTCTAATGACATATAGGATGTGCTTAAAAAAGTAAATTAGCTTTTAAGGTTAAGAAAAAACAAAAATTATAGCTACTGTAAATAAAATAATAATTACTAGAAAAATGATTTGGCTATGTAATCCTACATGTAACTTTGAGCTCTGAAAATATACTTTGTTACAATCAAGATTAGGGACTTTCCCTCAAGAATGTAAAATATGTTTTTAGCATGGAAGTAGTTAGTATGATTCAATTCTTTTTCTAATACCTTCTATAAAATTAAAATGATAATATTGATAAAATTGAGAATATCCAAAAAAAAATTCAAAGCAATCAAAGAATAACTAGGTTGAAATGTCTACATTATAAGCAAAGATCCTTCATCTTTATTTTCAAAGATTCATATGTTGTTATGTCATAAAGTGCACCTATAACCAGAATTTCAAAAGACCAAATAAACAGTCCAGTCTGTGTTTGTAAAACTAGGAGACGGTGCTTAAAATTTCATGCACTCTTTCAAAATTGCACTGCCAATAAATATTGAGTATTTCACAATTAATTCCAGTGATTCATAATAAATAATTCTGCTTTTTGCATCTTATGTAGCATGACAACTGGATAACATATAACACAAAGAGATATTGGTCACGATTTTTATTGTGTCCCGAGCTAGTGTGTGGTGGGTATTTGCCTGGTTCCCTCTTGCTCTTTGAATACCACACAGACAGGAGTACACTTCTGTATGACTCATTCAGATTCTTAATATAAATCTGCTCTGTACTTCTTTTTTTAAGGCTTTGCAGTGGAATTCTTGATGTACGTAATGTACTAAACCACAAAGTAAAGATTGGACTTGGCACAGGTTTGAATTTTTTTTCTGATTATTTTACTATAGTGTTATAGTTTCAAATATATTTAACATTTTTGTTGTTATGATAGAGTGTGATGAAAGGTCTATAAACAAAGATAATTCATCTTCATTTTCAAACATTCGTATGCTCTAATGTCATAAAATGTAACAGCCACCTATAACCAGGATTTCAAAAGATTGAAATGATGAGATAATTAAGGAATTAGTATAAGAAGAAGTCCCAGAGTTTTTAGGTCTGGAATCCATTGACCTGTCAACTAAAAGTTCATAGAAGGATTTACTGACTAACAATGGAAAATATGCAGTATACTGTATATAAACTGATCAGCCAGAAGATCAAAACCCATAAAAGGTGACATGAATAACATTGATTACCTCAGTACAAAGGCACCTGTCAAGGCGTGGAATATATTAGGCAGCAAGTGAACAGTCAGTTCTTGAAGGTGATGTGTTGGAAGTAGGAAAAATGGGCATGCAGAAGGATCTGAGCACCTTTGACAAGGGCCAGAGTATGATGGCTAGATGCCTGGATCAGAGTATCTCCAAAATATGAGGTGCTGTGGGGGTGTTCCTGGTGTGCAGTGGATAGTACTTTCCAAAAGAAGGACAGCCATCTGGCGACTGGGTCATGGGTGCCCAAAGCTCATTGATGCACATGGGGAAGGAGGGATGACCCATTTGGTTTGATCCCACAGAAGAGCTACTATAGCACAAATTGCTGAAAATGTAATATTGGCCAGAATGGTATTAAAATAGACCATGCAGACCAGTCAGAGTGGCCATGCTGACCCCTGTACACTACAGACAGTGCCTACAATTGGCACGTGAGTGTCAGAACTGGACCATGAAGTAATGAAATAAGGTGACGTGGTCTGATAAATTACATTTTCTTTTAGGTCACATGGATGGTACATGTACATTGTTTAATTGGGGAATATTTGGCAGCAAGGTGCACTATGGGAAGAAGGCAAACTAGCAGAGGCAGTGTGATGCTCTGGCAATGTTCTTTCTGCTGGGAAAACTTGGGTCCTGGCATTCATGTGGATGTTACTTTGACACATACCATCTAACTTAACACTGTTTCTGATCACACACAGCCCTTCATGACAGTGGTATTCCTTGATGGCAGTGGCCTCTTTCAGCATGACAATGCACCCTGCCACACTGCAAAAATTGTTCAGGAATGACTTGAAAATCATGACAAAGAGTTCAAGATATTGACTTGGTCTCTCTATATAATGATGCATCAGTGGGATGTGTTAGAAAAACAAGTCTGATTTATGAAGGCCACCTTGCAACTTACAGGACTTCAAGGATCTGCGGCTAACGTCTTGCCAGATACCACAGGACACTTTCAGAGATCTTGTGGAGACCATGCCTCAATGGGTCAGAGCTGTTTTGGCAGCATAAGGAGGATCTACACAATATTAGGGAGGTTTTACTGCTGTGGCTGGTGTATATATAATCTCATCTCTTTATTTCAGCATTGTGTAATGCTGCCCAGAATAATGCTAAGATATTTAATTTTAATTTCTGTCCAGAATAATAGTGCTAGAAATACAAATTACCCCTCAAAAGATAATCTATTTACATGCTACATTTAACCACACATCTCTGTCAGATCCAAGGCACTCATTACCAAAGGAGAGTATTTCTCTTTATTATTAAACTACAGAAAAATATAAATAAGATACTAAATAGAACATCACATAAAAGCAGGCCCTTAATCTTCATGCTTTAATAGAACTATTCATAAAATATATTATGTGAGTGTGAAGAGCATTTCTTGAAATCTAACAGAGGATTTAGAAAGTAACCGATTATTTTTGCTTTAAATTTTTTATCAGATCAATCATAATAATCTTAAACTGCAAAACAAAACATAGGAGAATAACTCCAAATACAAATTCCCATTTAAGTGCATTCATCATTTTTCTCTATTTGCAAAATCCATCAAAAGACATTGTTTACTTAAAAAAAAACACTGAAGAACATAATGAAACCAGAGTAGATAGGAAAAGAAATAAAATTTGAATATCTAAATTGGAAATGTTATCACTGTAAAGAATTGCAAAAGGATGTTTGCCGCACTCGTCATGGTTCACTCACCTCAAGGATTCAAAGTTGTGTCCATGGTTTGATTCTTGATTTGTAGCTTACCTGGTTAAAGTACAGTAACTAAAGTAATATTTCTTTATTGAGATGGTGACATCTCTGCACTTGTTGTAAAACAATCTTAACTGTTAAAGTAAAAACAAATTACTAGGCATCTGAAAAATGCTTCACGCTTGGACATTGACATTGATCTGGTCTACACAGATGAAACACTATAAACTTTATCAAAAGCATGATTCATCTTATCAAAATTTTCTGACCAGTTTTTGTAGTGTACAACAATTTCTAAGAAGAAAACTATTCAGTAACTCTCCTGCTTATGAACAACCAGTACACATTTGATTCAGAGCGACTTTTCAAAAGACTACTAAGAATAATGTTTATGAAGACAAGAAGTTCATAAAAGTAACACATTACCCTGGTGCTGACCAAAGGTCGTCAAAAATTACAAAACATAATGACTAAAAAGATTTATAAGAAGCACAGAGGTACAGAATTGCAAAACATTTTAATTAAAATGAACGCATAACATAACATTCTCAAACCCACCTAATCAAAATTGGGATTTGGGGGACTGGAGCCTGTCCCAACAGCACTAGGTTCAAGGCTTGAGGCAAACCTGAACAGGGCTTCAATCCATCCCAGGGTCCTCTCACACACACGCCCCCACTTACATGGGGCAATTAAGAGTCACCAATTAACCTGACTGGCATGCATTTGGGGACATGGTAGGAAAACCTGAACACCAAGAGAAAAACAAAAACCAGACACACACAGAAAGAGCATCATTAAGGCTGGGTACAAGATTAAAACAGAGGGTGCTGGATCTGTGAGGCAGCAGAACTACCCAGTGCATCAGCCAGATTTGCACATATATAAATAAAAACGACTTTTTGAATGCTGTGACATTGTAAGTTAAAGAACTGCACGTTTGCTAAATATGAATTTGTCACATGTCAATTTACATATGGGTAGCACAGATGTGCAGTAGCTGAGTGGTTAGGGCTGATGCCTTGCAGCTCCATAGTCCTGAAATCTCAGCCCAGACACTGTACATGTAGAGGGCGTGCATTCTCACCGTTCTCAAAAACAGTGCAAAAACAGCTACAGTATCAACAGCTCTAAAAAAAAGAAACTGGTTGGATGTTTCAGTACATAACATGTTGAAAATTATTCAATCCCAGATTAGTAAAAAGACATTAGTAAATGATACAAAAATCTCATATTTAAAATCCACATTTTCTCCATAAAACTTTGTAGTACTAGGGTGTTGTACCTTGTTAGCCATTCTCTACATCCATAAAACTCTGAAAGGGGACCAGTAGTCTCAAACATCCAGCCATACATCCCAAAGCTGTTGGAGAAGTGCAGCTCAGCATAACTCAAGTGAATTACAATTTTAATACTGAAAAACATTACATAATACTTAATATTTATACAGGAAAATTATTACTTTAGAACAAAATGTGACTTTCTGTGCAACATATATTAAATAATGGCCCTGCATTAGAGAATCAGTCTGAAATGATTATGTCCAGAAAGTAAAAAATATACATTTTATTAAGAAATAAATTGACAAAAGAATTTTACTTTATGTGATTTCTACTAAATCTTATGTTGTCTAATTTAAATCTAAAGCAAATGTTTTTCACCAAGTCTGCAGCAGCCTTATCCCATTATTTACTGGGGAATTCCTTAACACTCCCAGATCGGTTGAGAAATACTATTTTGCCATCATATTCAGGATCTACTCCCATTCACTTCCTATGACAAATACCCACAGACAGACTACATTCTCAAACCACCTTTACTGGTACCTCATAATCTGTACCCTAGAACTGTGTTTGAACCATGTAGGTATGTGGAGGAATCTCGTTTTGGATTCTTATCTGCAGGCTGATTACTAGCAAAGGATTATATTACTGATTTATTTATTCATAACTAGGGGGCTTTGCCCCCTGCTCGTCAACCCCCATGGCCTGCGCTACACGCCAGCCACTTCACATCTCTGCCACTCGCATATGTGAATTTCACTTTCACCAAACAACAAATTGTTTAATTCTCACAGATACACCTCTTTATTGGGAGGAAACACTACTTTTCCCTGATGGCAACACGAATTAGACAATCTACAAGTCTCCGACTTAAAGTTTAAATCCGAACAATATATTAGTTCTCTTTTCACTGTTCTGTTATTTCACCGAGTAATAATTTCCATTTGTTTGGACTAATGCGCTCTTTACTATCATTTTTTTGAGACTTTTAGTACTTTCATTATCTCTAACCTGCTCTGCATGTGTATGGCGCCATTTTTTAATTCTTTATGATGTTCTACTATGTCATATACTGTTTGTCTTTTATTTCCGGCCCTGGGCGTGATTAAATCTTTTGGCACAAAGTCTCGTCTCGTGGGACTTGAAAGTATCTCTCTGAAATAGTCACTCCTCGTCCCAGGCTAAAAGGTTTTGTCTCGTCACAGGACATTTTTATTATAATAGGGAGATATAAATACAATACAGTATCAACAAATTTATATTTGAATATATTCATTGTTTGTTTTAAATAGTTTATTATGAAATTTTTTTAGAACAGAACATATCATCATAAGTTCACCAAACAAAAAAATTAGCAACCACCTGCTAGAGAGGTGATACCTATTTCAGACTTCAAAAGAAGAGACCCATATATGAATACTGTCCTACAAATAGCTATGTCATGAGTTACAGGATTGGCTGAGTGAAGAGGAGTAGTGTTCTGCTATGTGTGTTTCATTCCCTCCATGAAAAATGGGTTTCACAACAGATGTGAATGATTGGAAAAAAAGGGGTTGTTGCATCTGGCTCTGCCAAAGGGCATAGTATACAGAAAGTTGCCTTCTTTGTGGGTGTGTCTAAGCATATTGTCCAACGGGTTTTCCAACAATGACGTACATTGCAGTAAACTGCTAATCACTGCCAAAACTGCTGTCGAAGGATGGTGTACTCAGACAGGGATCTTTGCTGTGTCTCACACTTCGTGACAACAAACAATTTCTACAGGTGATGCAACATTTGTTGATTACTCACAAACCCTCTGTTTGTGTAAAAGCAGTGTTGGAAAAATTGTGTTACCTTTTGTGCTTCATCTCCAGGGTGAACATAGAATGTTCCCCAGTCTTACAAGACAACCGTTGTTGCAGGTACAGGGCTGGAACTGTTTGTGATTGGCACAAAGAATATTCTGAAGCTTTCTTGCAAGTCAACTGACTCACAAAATCCTCAATTTAATTCCCATAGAAAATCTGTGGGGCAATTTGAGGCAACAAGCAAAATGTCACTCACCAATCTGGTCAATCTGTGGCATTTGATGCTAGAATAGTGAAAGTAAACAGGTGTTGCCTATTTCTGCAGACTGGTGGTGTCAGTGCCAGACAGAACTCCAGCTGTTCTGCAGTCTCGTAAAGGTGTTATGTACTATTAGATTAGCCAGGGGTTACTCATTTTTTGTCTGGTGAGCTTAATATTAAACTAATGTTTTTATGTCCTTTTGTATATTTGATAAATTATTTACACAAAATTGAACTTTACAAAAATATTCTAATTTCTAATAATCATTTGCTTTCAATCTTATTTTAACACACACTATTTTATGGCTCATTGACTGCACTTGGGTATATGTCATTCAGTGATTCTTTTCAGTTCAAAGTGAATCATTATTGTTCAAAAGAATCAAATCAGTAAAGTAAATTGAAATGCCCATCACTACAGGCCACGGGAAATGCCTGCTAAAACAACAAATAAGAGCAGGTTATGTTCCACAAATAAAGCAGGTGAGCCCCTTATAGAGATGTGCCCTCTGAATTACCCATTATTAAACAATAAAGCTGTCGAAAGTTCATTAAAAGTGGAAACGTACTAAATCGGTGATAGTAGTTCACCAGCTCTCAGATCATGAGGCCAACCAACTCTAATAGGAAAGGACATTTCATACAAAAGTAAAGGTATCCCTTACCTTGAGATCCAGATAGGCTTTCTCCTGTTAGATAGACCACCCACAGCAGGGGCAGCTGGATGAACTCTATCCCACTGCAGACACCAAACTGTGGAGACAATTCACAGCTTTATTAGAGAAAGGCATCAAAGAGCCATGGCAGGATGACAAGCATTTCTGAGCAGTTCATCAAAGAAACTTTTTATGTATAGATGATGTAACTTAGACAAGAACATTTTTTAAAAATCAACTTTTCCTTTAGCAGCAGAGTCAACTATTCATTTTTGTGACCTATTGTCCTGTTCTTTTAACATTAGTAATTTTAGAAAGCAGTGCATATTTAATTAAACTTTCTTGAGATGACTTTAATCAGCCTTAAATCAAATGCAGTTAGGCCCAAAAGCCTTGCAATAATTAGACAATAATTTTGAATATGGTCTTAAAATGCTTAGAAAGTGTGACAAATTGCTTTTTTTAAATTTGTGTATGCAAAGTAATTTAGGATGCTATTAAAGTAAAAATACAATACTCATCTAAATATAGGAAGAGCCAAAAAGAAGTACCATATTTCAAACATTTATTCTACAAAAATGTTACAAGATAAAATAAATTTCATTACGACACAAGAAAGGGTATACAAAATAGATTTGTTTCACTGTGTTTTAAAAATGATGTCTTCAAGGTGCTGGCCATTATTAGTGATACATTCTTTGAGGTGATTTCTGAAAGCTCACATGACTTATTCGGCCATTTCAAGGGGAATAGTGGAGGTTTTGTGGCGAGTAGCATCCTTGAGGGCTTCAAGGTTTTGAGGTTGGTATGTGTATACCTTCTACTTGAGATAGCCCCACAAAAGGAAATTGCATGGAGCGAGATCGGGCAAATGTGAAGGCCACCCGACATCCGCATGCAGAGAGATCAACTTCCCTGGAAACATCTCCCACAAAACTTGCATGGATCTCCGCACCATATGAGCTGTTGCTCCATCCTGTTGAAACCAGAAATCCACCACATGTATGTCTTCCAGTTGGGGTTGCAAAAAGTTCTCTAGCATTTCAGTGTAATGTTCTGAGGTGACAGTGACTATTGCTCCTCACTCCTCAAAAAAATAAGAGCCTACAATGCCAAATTCTGCAACGCCACACCAAACTGTAACATGCTCACCGTGCAGCGGGGTCTCTGATGAAGTTCACGAGGATTGGTTTCAGCCCAAAAGTGAAAGTTTTGCTTATTTACGTAACCATTCAAATGAAAATGTGCCTCGTCGCTGCACGTGACGATGGCATCTCAATGAGCAGTTTGCAGAATGTTCACGCACAACTCTCTACGGCTCTCCCAGTCTCTCTCAGTGAGTTCCTGCACTACCATCATTTTGTATGGATGGAAATTAAGGTCCTCATGCAAAGTCCTCCACAAAGACATGTTGGAAATGCCTAAGGCAGAAGCATGTTTGCACGCTCAACGTCTAGGAACCTGCAAAATTGATGCCCTTACAGCTTGGATGTTTTCAGGCGTTTGTACAATCTGAGGACGGCCTGGAGATTTTCTGTTCAATGTTGTACCTGTCTGTCTAAATTTAGCCACCCACTGAAGAATTGTTTTCTGATATGGGACATCACCATTAGGAGGAATTCTGAAGTGAGTTCGTAAGGCGTGTCACGTAGTGATGATGGATTCGTTGTTTTTGAAGAATGCTTCGACAGTGAAAGCATGGTGCGCACCAGAGCAAGGCATGTTGCCGAATGAAAGCTACAAGGGATCGCCTATCAAAGGACCCATACCTCAACCCACTCGGCTGCCTCTACCTCGCACAATGACCTTGAGAATTATGGTACTTCATTTTTGCTTACCCTGTATTACATTTTTATGTAAAATTCCTTTAAGCTTATGAAGTTTTGTTAAGGACACTACAATATAGAAATGTCTCATTACAGTTTATAAACCACATTTTTATGTCTGTGCTACAGATGTTGCTGGAGGTTACTCCACTTCGATGCTTGATGCAGTAAGAAAAGCTATTGAAACATCAAAAATTCTTACAATCCAAAAACCTGGACATGAAACTCTTTCATATAAAGAAGCCTTTCAGCTGGCAACTCTTGGAGGGAGTCAAGGTAGACAAGTTTTAACTATGGATGTGAATAAATAATATCAATTACACTAATGGGTTGAAAACTTGGTTGTCTTTTAACATAATTTGTAATAATCTGACTTCATTTTTTGCCGTATACTGTATCTATTAATGCTAGCATAAAATAGATGGTACAAAATACTGTACTTATTACTTGCAGCAACAACAAAAAGCAACATAGTACATGTTAGATAAATCAACCAATAAATAAATATAATTATTCTAATACCCACATGCCAAATACATACAAGTATATGTTGTATTTTAACTAAGAATTCTTCACAGCATTCTGCACCTGCACTCAATGAAGAGCACTATACCAAAAATAAGTTGTTTTGTAAGTTGTATTAGTCTTTATGTACTGAAGTTGCCTATGCTTGGAATTTTAAGGGAGGATAAAATATTTTGAATAGACCACAGAATCAAGTAAGTAATCATTATTGTAAGAATTGACACTATTTTAAGTCATCTCAAATTGTGAATTTTTTTACCATGTTGCCATTTGTTTATTGACCCAAGATGTACAGTACATAGGTTCTGAATGTTGGTCGATTTTTATGTGAGGAACTAAAATAAGAAAAATATAAATTAATTGAACAAAAGAGGGTCTTTAATAACTTGGAAATCTTCCCCCCAACTCTTGCCATTCCATCAATCAATGCCAACCTGCTTAATTCATATCAGCAAGAGTTAGGTCATGTCTAGTGACCCTTAGTTAGCAAACATTTATGAGTTTTATCGCTTATAGAGATCATTAATTGTCTTATCAGTAACTGCCTGTCCTGGAAACTCCTTTACCTTCACAGACCTCTACTGACCCTCTGTGGAAACATTTTATAGGTATGATATACTTAATAAGAAGTACATATAAAGATATAGGTTTGGTTGCAACTTAAACAAAATAACAAGCATTAAACTATGTAAAATATGTGAAACCCAGTTCATGACTTATTATTTAACAACATATATTTTCCTAGTGATAGGATTTAAAGTTAACAGAGAAGAATACAAATCCTGAAAAGACATACAAATTGAGCGTATATTCTTCCACACATGTTTAAAATATTTTCTGTTATTCAGAAAATCTTTTGTCATTTGTGTATTGAGGAGTCAGAAGAAATTGTCATGAATATTATTACCATTCTTTTTTGTTATTATTAGATTTTATTAATAATGATAAAATTGTATTTTATTTTTTGACACCATTTTATATGTATCTTTAGTAGCAATCAGCACCATTTTCAGGCTTGCTTTTCATAGTAGTGGCCACGTTGTTTATGATCCTTGTGTGCTTGGGGAGTTTGTTTAGATTTTCAGGTTTCCTTTCACATCCTAAACTTGTTCCTCTAACTTGTAATTCTAAATTGACCCAGTATGTGTGATTATGCCCTTTGATGCTTTGTCAAGGGTATCTAACCTGAGCCTTAAAGTGTATTTTATTGAACAAATTAAAACAATGTATTAATGAATGAATGCATATGGAATACGTGGCATATCCAGACTGTGCATACAGGAGACAGTGTGCTTTGTGTACATATATCCACATGATTTTATTTCTGTGCATTTTCAGTTGTACACAATTTAATATTCTAAATCTATACATTTCTCTGGAAATAAGATTATACTCAACAAAGTTTTTTTGCCAAATAATCCTTAAATATATATGGTATTTTAATAGTTACTTCTTCCTTAACACCTCTGGATTGTTGATCTCTTTGATATAGTGGAGCAGACTAATTTTTCCATATGTGTTGTTTCAGCTTTGGCTTTGGAGGACACCATTGGAAATTTTGAGGTTGGCAAGGACTTTGATGCAGTGCTGATTAGCCCAACTACCAATGACAGTTCCTTTGATGTCTTTGCTGGCGATACAAAAGAGGTAAGAGTAACTTCGATTATTCATCTTAAAGTAATAATTCCTAATAATCATACCTGTTTTGTTGTTCATTAGGAAACATTTAGTTATGAGCAACAAATCTCAACACCTTCTTGAATGTCTCAGTCTAGCATGTTAAGTAATTCTATATACAGTTATGTTCAGAATTGAATGTTGTGTTTGTTTAAGAGTTGGGTAGATAGTTGATTAAGTAAAAGACAAGTTGGTGGGATTGCGGATATGTGGGTGTAGTTAATTGGAGGTACTACTGATTTGGCTTCATTTTTGGGTATGACAAGTTATTACCTTCATTTTCTACCACATTATACTGACACTACAGCTCTGCTGAAGGCCCTTTTGAAAGAGGATGCTAAAAAGCAACTCATGATATAAAGAACAGCTCACACAGTCGCTGACACTAGCCTGTTTCAGGCTTGCTCTCCCTACTCTGGTCATATATGATGCCTCAGCTGTGCCGCTGGGTGCTGTTCTCTCCCAGATAGTTAAAGGTGTGGGGCATCCAGTTGCTTTTGCCTCCCATGCCGTCACAGAAGCTGAGCAAAAGTACTCAGTGGGGGAAAGAGAAACACTGGCTTGCCTGTGGGCCTGTGAACGTTGGCATATTTATCTTTATGGCTAGCATTTGACCTTGCACACTCACCACCAGGCATTAACCACCCTTCTTTCAGGTTACAAGCCACTCAGGCTTCTCCAGTGGGCAGATCAGTTAAAACACTACAACTTCAAACTACAGGGCACACTTGACTCTGAAAATAAAGTGGCTGATTTACTCTCTAGGGTTGTTTCCTTATCCCTGCCTATGGGTTTGGTCTTAGAAGAGGAGGGTGCCTGGATTTATATGCTGCAGGAACTACTTAAAATCATAGTTACAATGTAGGAGTTACTGTATGTCAACCTTCCCGTCATGATAAGCTGCTCTGTCTGGTACAAAGATATATTGTGGAGTAATGGCTGAAAGATGTGGAGCCAGCGTTTCTTCCTTTTGCGAGATGAACTCTCTTGTCGGGAGGAGGAGGAATGTGTAGCAAGGGGCCACCAAAAACTAATCCCAGAGTCTCTCCAGACAAGATTGCTTCACATGGCTAATGAAGACCATCTGGGGATTGTGAAAGTAAAACAACACTTCAGGGA
The DNA here is from genome assembly GCA_026402145.1 of Polypterus bichir lapradei. Lineage (NCBI taxonomy): Eukaryota > Metazoa > Chordata > Cladistia > Polypteriformes > Polypteridae > Polypterus > Polypterus bichir. The sequence goes on from JANRMT010062822.1 coordinate 7,365,212, forward strand.
CACAGTCTGGTGGCCAAATATTGACCATGATGTGGAACTACTAGTGTAGGACTGTTCAGCGTATCTATTAAGTGACAAGACACTGAGACCAACACCAGCTTCTTTGAGACCTGTGGCCTGGCCAGAATCACCTTGGGGACACTTAGTTGTTTAGAACTCCACGGGGCACCAGGTCATGCAAGGTATCTTCTGGTTGTGCATGACTTATATTCAAAATGGCCTAAGGCGATCATGCTAAGCTCCACCATAACACAATCTATCATACACTGACTAAGCCACCTGCTCAGCCAGTGGAGTTTGCTAAGTGTTATTACAACAGAGGATGGACCCCAGTTTTCATCAGCGGAGTTTACTTATTTTTCTGAAAGGGAATGGTGTTACACATCTCAGAACAGCAGCGTACCACCCAGAAGCAAATGGGGGAGTGGAACGCCCGAACCGAAGACTGAAACAGAACATCAAAACATACTTCATGGAAGGAAGGAATCTCCACTTAACCCTGTTGCATACAACTGCTTTCTTGCATGCTACTACATGCATCTTCCCTCCTTCTTAAATGATAGGCTGGGAAATAAAATGGCCTTTAACTCGACTAGCACCAAAGTCCAAACCTGGTATAGGACCCTGACATCCACAAAAACAGCTTAAAAAGTAATACAGGCACAGAACCAAATGAAGCTAGACTGGCTGTGTCTGAATAGGTAAGAGTAAAGCATGTAAATTGCAAGAACAAGCTACAATCTTACTGGCCAGATCCCATTCAAATTCTAAAGAAACTGGGTCCTACCACTTTCCAGCTTACAGATGGGTCCCATTGGCATGCCAACCGTCTGTGTGGAGTGCCACCACCTTTATCAGGCAGCACTACACCTCGGAGATTCTGTCCTCACCTGGCAGTCCCCTTGCACCAGAAGCTATCTCTTTCGGGGTATCGTCTCTGAGTGTTCCTGCTTTTTCACAGGGTTATCCTCATCCCGAAAGAGCTCTTGCTCCTCCATGATGGTGCAGTGACTATGTAACAGAAGGTTAAGGGAGAAGAGAGGAAAATAGCTGTTAAAGAGTTGGGTAGATAGTTGATTACGTAAAACATACATTGGTGGGATTGGGGGTAAGGAGGTGTGGTTAACTGGGGTTAGAAAAGAAAGAAAGAAAGAAAGAAAGAAAGAAAGAAAGAAAGAAAGAATATTTGGAGCCAAAAAGTGTCTAGCAAGTATTTTTTGGATACAACAACAATATATACTCATTTGTACTAAGCAACGAAAATAATTGTGTAATTGCTCTTGCTAAAAACCTCTAGTATCACTCTGTTTCTATTACTCGGGAGTAAAAATCATTTTACCCTTTACTTGGCTTTCTGGAATATTTTGCTAGTCAAAAATATAAAATAGTCTTAAATTATATACCCTTTATAACAGTTAGAAGTCAAACAATGTTTTAAACAATAACTTTTTTTTTATTTCAGGTCATTTTTGAAAAGTTTATAAACTTAGGTGAGTATCAGTTTTTACAAAACAATGTAAGAAAAAATGGTAAGGTGAGGAACCAAACATATTCTGCATAAACAGTTCAAATACTTTTTACCTTTACCCAAATACCTTTTACCTTTATGAATAAAAAAGCTGTAGAACTACATCCGTCCATCCATTATCCAACCCGCTATATCCTAACTACAGGGTCACGGGGGTCTGCTGGAGCCAGTCCCAGTCAACACAGGGCGCAAGGCAGGAAACAAACCCCGGGCAGGGCGCCAGCCCACCACAGGGCGCACACACACCCAGCAGCCAATTTAGAATCGCCAATGCACCTAACCTGCATGTCTTTGGACTGTGGGAGGAAACTGGAGTACCTGGAGGAAACCCACGCAGACACGGGGAGAAGCGAACCCGGGTCTCCTAACTGTGAGGCAGCAGCGCTACCTACTGCACCACCGTAGAACTACATTTCAGTTAAAATTTCTTAATGTTTTGGTATTTAAGTTATATCCACTTTGTAGTACCTTTATTCTTTTAACATTATTGTAAACAATTATTGTAAAATTATTGTAAAAAATATAAACTGCTTTATCATTGTTGTTGTTTACTGAAAAGTGTCACTGCCACTTTTAACTATGGTATGTCTCCTCATTTATTTAATGAAATTCCCTTATTTTACTTGCTAAAGTGCTCCTTTATAAGTGTCTTCATAATTCCTCTGTAATGGATTCACATTCCATTCATTGGTATGTATTTTCATTCCATCCACAACACTTAACATGTTCTGCTGCATTAAGTGGCTACTCTCAGATGTTGCAGGGCATTTCAGTTGCAAATTTATTTGGGCCAGATTTTCAGTGACCAGTAAGCAGTAGATAATGACAAATTTTAAATCAACACAAATGAATGTATTGAAAAACAAGTACTGTTTATTCATTATTTCCCTTTTAAAGTTGGTAAAATCTAACACATGCAGATCAAAAAGCGCAAAAAAAATAATAAAAAACTGTAACTGAACATAATGTGTGGTAGTAGCAATACTCTTTTCCACTTTTGAAATAAGAAGACAAATATTTTGGACATATGTGATCCAGGCACATCTCAAAGTCCATAAAATTAAAAAAAAAGTACACATTACTACCAATAACATTTGTTTATCTTTTGAAATAAAATAAATTTTTTGGTCATATATGACCCAGGTATATTACAAAGTGCATTTAACAGAATAAAAAAGAACTATCAGTGCTATCAAAGCTACTGCACACTAAGGGAATAAAGGTTCATTTTAAATCACCACATTGTGGGTTGAATATTGCTTGGCTATGAGGAGTGTTACATTCATGGTCTGTAGCAGTGCTCCGCAACCGGTGTGCCACGTCACACTGGTGTGCCTTGAGCCGATACAGGTGTGACGCGGTCAAATAAGACAATTTTCTAACTAAATAATATTTCAATGGTCCTCCTTAGAAACACAATAACAACAATACGTGCAATGAAATATTTGCGTAAATAGCCTTTTAAAGGTTTCATAATTTTATGTGTCATTTCTCGAAATAATAAATCCCATCGCCTGGCACCTGTCGCCTACGACGTAGGCCCTACGTAGTCGCCAGACAACTGCGTAGTATGCTTTGATAGGCAGAGCGCTCCGTGCCCTCACCTAGAATCAATTCAAGCCGACGTATTAGTCGTGCTACGTCGCATTCACTCGTCTTGCGACAGTAGTTATCATTCATTACTATTAGTTGTGTTGCTGAATTGTGTATGGTTAACGTTCTTCGTGTGATTCATATTTAGTTTTATACCCCTTTAAATATGGATAAATTTTTACGTGGAAAAGATTCGTCTTCACGTACAGATGATGAAGAACCCAGCACAAGTGTTGCAAAAAAAACAAAGAAGATTGTGAAAAGGAAGTACAACGAAGACTACATTCGATATGGATTCTCGTGGTGTGGTGACAAAACAGCTCCAAAGCCACAATGCATCATTTGCGGCGATCAGCTATCAAACGAGGCAATGGCACCCAGTAAACTAAATCGCCATCTAAATTCAAACCATCCCAGTTACGCCAAAAAAGACAAACAATATTTTCAGAGGAGCTTAGAACAAAATCAAAAACAGAAGCAATTTATGAAATCGGCCGTTATGGTTTCTGAAAAGGCCTTAGAAGCTAGCTACCATGTTGCAAAATTAATTGCACATCAGAAAAGACCACATACTATCGGCGAAACACTTATTAAACCAGCATGCATGGAAATTGTTCGACTTATGCTTGGGCCCAATGAAGTTAAGGAAGTGAATAAAGTTTTGTTGTCTGCCGATACTGTTAAAAGACGTATTCACGACATGTCAAGCGATATTTTAGGAACACTGATTAGAAAACTGATATTGGCTGAAAAATTTGCGCTTCAAATCGATGAATCAACCGATATTAAAAATAAAGCACAACTGATAGCTATTGTACATTTCATTGACGAGGACTTTATTAAAGAACATTATTTATTTTGTAAGGAGGTTCCAGAGCGAACTACCGGTGAAGAAATTTTCCGAGTAACCGATGATTTTTTCAAAATATATAATATTCAATGGAGCAATTGCATTGCTATTTGCACGGATGGTGCTGCGGCAATGACGGGTAGTAAAAAAGGTTTTGTCTCTTGTGTAAAACAAAAAAATCCGATAATACAAATTACACACTGCTGCATACATCGAGAAGCATTGATGGTCAAGAATTTGCCAGAGGAACTTTTGAACACGATGAATGAATGCATTAAAATCATAAACATAATTAAATCGAGAGCCCTAAATTCGCGAATCTTTGGAATACTCTCTGCAGAAATGGGAGCCAAATATGAATCCTTATTGTTTTATACTGAAGTTCGTTGGCTATCCCGAGGCAAAGTTTTGGCTAGATTGTTTGAACTTCGCTACGAGGTGCATGAGTTTCTTTTAGATCAAAATATGCCCGAACTATACCAGCACCCCGATGACGATTACTGGATAGCCAAACTTGCATACATGGCTGATATATTCGAGCATCTGAATGAACTTAATAAAAAAATGCAAGGACGGAATGAGAATATATTGACGTGCTCCGATAAATTACAGGGGTTCAAAAAAAAAACTCAAACTTTGGCAGGAAGAGTTACGAAAAGGATGTTTAGAAATGTACCAAAGGACCAACCATAGTACGACTGAAAACAAGCAATTAATTGTGGATTTGGCCCAACAACATTTAAGTATGCTTCAGCAGAAATTTGATCACTATTTTTATTTATTAATACGGAACAATACAATTGGATTCAAAATCCTTTTGCAACCAATGCAATAAATTCTACGGAAGCACTGTCACTGCAAATTCAAGAGGAATTTATAGAATTAAGTAATGACGGGACGTTAAAACTTCATTTCGCCGAAGTTCCATTAGATGTTTTCTGGATTTCCGTTAAGAAAGAATATCCTTGCATTTCCGACATGGCCATCCTAACACTACTTCCATTTTCGACAACATATTCATATGAGCAGTGTTTTTCAACTCTTGTGTTAATTAAAAATGATAAGCGGTCATGCTTAAAAGATCTTGACCAAGAACTTCGGGTTGCGCTGTCAAATATTGAGCCGAATATAAAACTTTTGTGTTCATTGAAACAAGCGCAGGTATCACATTAATCAGTCATTATGTTATAATAATTATTAAGATTGCATAAAAGTAAATATAGTATAGTTTTTATGTATGTATACTTATAATAAATGTATACTTATAATAAAAAATAAAAATTTATTGTAAAATTTGTATATTAAATTAATATCTATATATCAGTGGCATAGCTGGAGATCATGTTGCCCGGGGCGGTGAAAAATTTGATGCCCTAAAGCTGAAAAATAAATTGGAGTTCATGTTGTCTGGGGCGGTGAAAAAGCTGAAAGAAATTTTTTTCTTTCGGACCGCCCCCCATAGCTACGCCACTGCTATATATTTTAGGTTTTGACGTGCCACGGAATTCTAGGAAGAACTTTGGTGTGTCGTAGGTGAGAAAAGGTTGCGGAGCACTGGTCTGTAGTACTGTAGGAATTTATGTAGGAATTTCTAAAGGCTCACGAAATATGTTTTCCTCAGTTTTTCTGAGTTTCTGGCGGGACCATGGGCTGGGTCACTTGGAGGTTGCTTCTGGGCCACATGTGGCCCACAGGCTGCCATTTGAATAGTCCAACTGTAGTGTAAGTTAACTTCTTCTTTAACAAATGCTATCAGTATGATATTTTGAATAAAGATTTAGATACATTACTCACTATCAACACTTGAAACCCCACCCAAGCTAATGTGGTGAACAATTTGATAACAAAAAAGCCCATTTACCAGAAGTTAAACAAGAGTCTGGCACACTTATTTGACAATAACACTAATAGATTTTTTTTATGAAATTCTAAAAAAAATACCCCTAGAAATTTTGATTTTTTTCTAGTTTTAGCTACTAAAGCACTTACATACTCTTAATACCAGTGCTACTCATAATAGTGCTGTACAAAGATGAAGAAAATTGTAAATCCAGCACTATGTGATTAATGATCAAATAGGTTCCCTCAAAATGGTTTTAATTTGGGAGAATCCAAAACATATCACCTAGCAAGGCTGGAATTACATGGCATCATTCACAACAAGGAACTAGTGGACCCTGATATACAGTATGTTGGATGATTTTAATTTTGAAATATGTGTAGGATACAGAATTTTAAAATTAATCACAATATTATTGAATGCCCATCTGTGCCAGGGCTCAGTAGTTTCTCCTTGTTGTTATTGTTTACATCCCTCCTTGCGCAGACGTGGAGATAGCGTGTGACGTCATCCACTCCGCTGTTGCTAAACTACAAACACAGCACCCTGAGGCGCTTGTGCTAATCACTGGAGATTTTAACCATGATATGCTGGACAAAACATTACCTGCCTTCTCCCAGTATGTGGATTGTAACACCTGGAGAAATAGGATTATTGACCTACTTTATGCAAACGTTAAAGACGCATACAGCACCACCCCGCTGCCTGCGCTTGGGAAAGCAGATCATAACCTGGTTCTGCTTCAACCTCACTACAAACCAAGAGCGAGGGAGCTACCTACAACCACACGCTCATTCAGGAAGTGGTCCCCTGAGGCAGAGCAGGCTCTGAGAGCCTGCTTTGGAACTACGGACTGGGATATCCTGCAGGGGTCACATAGTGAGAACATTGAGGAGGTTGTTGACTGCACTACTGACTACATCAACTTCGGTACGGACATTGTAGTTCCAGTAAGAACAGTACGCTGCTATGCTAACAACAAGCTATGGATTACAAGTGACATCAAGGGCCTTTTGAACCAGAAGATAAAGGCTTGTAAATGCTCAGGGCGGTGAAAGAACAGTACAGGAGAAAACTGGAGCAAAAGTTGCAGAATAGCAGCAAGAAGGAAGTGTGGGATGGGATGAAGATCATCACTGGCTGCAGCTTGAAGCTGGGTGCCACCATTGAGAGAGACGTGGAGAGAGCAAACCTGATGAACAACTTCTTTAATAGGTTTGACCAAGCAGACACAGGTTAGAACATGCAAACTCCACGCAGGGAGGACCCAGGATGCGAAACCAGGCCACCGTGCCGCCCGAGTTCTTAAACCAGGAAATTAAATGATCTTTCATCATATCAAAACAAAACCCTAAATCAAAGTCAAAATAATGTTGCTGAAGATTCAAATACACAGGTACTATCTGTCAAACATAAACATGGCTGTTCAAGGCAACCTTTAAATCCTTTACCTCAGTAAACATGCCCCCAGCAACCGGAGGATGCATCATAGCAATGGGATCCCCAGAATGGCAGCACCCAAGAGCAAAAGAAACATGTGATTTAATTCTAACAATATAAAAATGAAAGTGAAACCAAAAAACTAACGTCAGAATTGGATTAAATATCCCAAAAAAACAGAATTCAAAAAGATGCCTCCAAAAAGGAGTCAAAAATATAAACATAATAAAAATAGGCCTCCAAAAAGGACGAAAAAATTATAAACATAACCACAACACATAAAATACTGATATTACACTAAAGCTAGTAAGATGGAATGTTTAAGGACTTATTTATGAGATTAAAAGAAAAAAGTACCTTGACTTCTTAATTCCTTGAGGGCAGATATAATAATTTTACAAAACATCCATTTAATTACAAGTGATTTATTTTGTTTGGAAAGTGGCTGGACTGGTCAAATTTTTCAGTCTATCTGTAACCAGAAGATTTGAGGACTGGGAATCCTTAACCACAGTAAAAGATTCCTTTATCACTACTGAGATACTGAGAGTCACAAATGGTGTGTTGTTGTGTTGTAGAATATAAAATCATTTAGGTTCTCATATATACACTGAACTTAAATGATCAAGAATTTATAAGTAAAGTTCTTATGTTAAATCCTAATGTGACTTCCCACAAGCTGGTAATGACAGGATACTTTAATTGCATATTAATCTCTGTTTTAGGCTGGTCAGAAACAGCTGCTATGATTGCACATTTCATTAAAGACCATAATCATTTGGACCCTTAGAGATTTCTTTACTTTTATGTAATGCAGTATTTGTTTTTTCGATAGTACATCTTTTCTATAAAGATTCTACTATTTCTTCATTGATAACAATCTCCTAACATTTTAAAATGTTGTAATTGTGATGTGATAAATATCTCAGACCACACTTCTCTTATTTTGGAGCTTAAATCATTATACCCTACTGATATAACTTATCATTATTGATTAAACCCTTTAATTGTTGCAGGTGAAGACATCATTAAATTAATTTCTTTACAAATGTACATATTCATCGAGATCAACTAAGCCCTGCAGTATCCTAGGCTGAAACATCTATTTATTCCAATATACATTGTGGGAAGAAGAAGCCAACTGTAGATTGAATGCCAGACCATCATAGAGCACAGTAACCCTCACACCAATCCTCAATCATATCAAGCCTATCTGCTGACTCCAGTTTATCGATTGTGCACATCTTTAGGAGGTTGAAAGAAAAAACATGGGGTAGCAGAGAGCTAATTCAATAGTTATGAAGAGGGGCCTAGCGATCAAACCCGTGCCCCATTATCTTTGAGACAGCAGCACTAAACTTAATATCCCACCACTCCCTTGTTTAAAGACAGTATTATTTTGTTTTATAAAAGAGAAAGAAACTTAATATAAAAAAAAATCTGCTTTCTTTCACATGTTTTCATTGTTGTTACATTTTAAAGCTATAGAACAGTTTGCTATTGTTTTTGAATATCTCTGTTTTACTACTTATAATATTTTTTATTTTTTCTTTAGGTGATGACCGCAATGTGAGAGAAGTATATGTTGCAGGGAAGCTGGTCTTTCCCTCAAGATTTTTTTTATAGTTCATTGATCATTCTGCATTATAGAAAGTTTTAAGAACTGAAAAGGTGTTGCACCGTATATTTTTAAAAAAGGTTTAATACTTTGTCCCTAGTGCACATGTTTAAGTCTCATTTGATATTTGTGTCCTCATCAGGATACTCTTGTTCACATGTGGATGTCATGGAGTTTCCTGTCAAAATTGTAATTTTACTTTTGTGCTGATTTTAAGGAATAAACTTTTTAATAAATATTGCAAACTACCACTCAGTTATTTATTAAAAGCAATAGTAATATTTAAAAAATTTTGTAAACCTTTTGTACACTCCTCATCTCTCAGATGTGTTTCCCACTGCATCAAGTGAACATGTAACAGATGAGCTTTAAATTTTTTGCAATATCACAAAATAAGAAATGCACCTGCTCTACCTCTTTTCACAATATAATGTAAGTATATTTTTCAAAAATCTATATTTAAATTATGGTTACATATGATTGGATGACTACTGTGTTTGATATAAATTATTGTACAATTTTACTAGCATTATGAAATTAATGTTTGTGTAAAACATTCTTGAGTTGGATTACTTCAGTCAGCAGCTCGATTACAATGCACACATCTAGGTGAGTTATTGCAGCTAACAAACTTGATAACAACACAAAGCAATGTTATATATTTCTAGAAACAAGTTAATTTAAATCTGGGACCATTGAATTCTAGTATATCAATTATTATGGTTTATTATATGCTAATTGAATTTATTGTGTACTTTACTTTTTTAATATTAATGGTCATGTTGCAAAATTGTGAAATTATATGCATAATAAGGTTTGAATGAAATTAAAAACATGCAGTTAATTATTTTACAAAAGCTACTGTGAATGCATGAACAATTGATTCATTACTGTACATTTGGGTATCAGTGGTATATTGCTGTCTAAATTAGACAAGTTATAATACATTTTGCTCACGTAGAATGTTCTAAAGAACATTAGTAGTAAATCAAAATAACCACTTTGTTTGAAAAAAACAACTGTTTTAAATGTGACAGCTGATGATGTTTAAGATGGAAGTAGTCTGACGCGATCTTTTCAAATAATAGCCAGTAGTTTCTTCTACCCTGTTTTGCATTAATGAGACAAAAGAAATTTTCAAACATCAAGTTGCCTTGAGAACAGAGTTTGGGAATTTAGCTCTGCTACTTCTAAATTTTGAAATCACTTTTCACTTCTCTTTTAACCCCTGATGATATGACCCCTGATAAAAAAAAACAGATAATTTTAATTAAATTATAATTATAGATATATAAACGTGTAATCTAAGTATATATGTAAATAAGTACAAATATACTGTAGAAGAGCATGGGTATGTTTGATATAACTTTTAACATGTATATATGTAATATATGTAAATAGAATGCAAATATGCAGATACGACCTACCGTATTAGTTGAAAAGTCTTTATCAGTATCACTTCACTTTCAAAACAAGTTACACATGAGCACATGTAGCCATGATGAGCACAAAAAATGACACAAACACACAATATACACGAACACACATGATTCAAACACTCGGATTCAGCTGACAGTTACGAATTTTATTCATAAAAGTTGGTACACCTGGCTATCTACAAAAATTTTGTGTGCCTCTTTAATTAGATATTTAATATAAAAATTGAATTAAGATTTTTTTCTACATACAATTTTTGCTCAATCAGGATTTTCAGATGCAATGCTAGACTTGGGATTTGTCTGTTAAACTTGGGACCGTCCCGCTCAAAACGGGACATCTGGCAACCCTGGTTCCTGCTAATTGTGATACTGGCAGTGATGTCCTCCTACTTGTTGGCAATTCCACTTAACAGAAAGGGGATAACTCTATATAACATGTGCCTTATGTAGAGCTGACGTTGGAGTGCTTGGGAACAGGCTGTTCAGTTGTCAAATTCATGTAGAGCTGTGCATGCAATACCAGTAGATATCTGTAACTGTCTTGGTTAGCTCCACACTCTCTTGTCGCATCCAGGAGCCTCTTCAACCCAGATGAACCAGGGAAATGAGGATACATTCAAACAGCAAGGGGTTGGTATATAAGTAGTCCTGTGCTTTTATTAAAAATCCAGCAAAATAGAAGTGCAAACAGTGCAGTGATTCAATCAGTCAATCAATAAATAAATAAATAACCCATATAAATATTGATAGTCCATGAATTAAAATCCAGGGTTAAAAGCAGAGTAAAACAAACATAATCATTGGTTCCTCAATGTTTCTGTCTAATCCCAGACAAGACTGGCACATGTCTCCAGCTCATCCCATAACTTGCTCACCCAGCAGCTACGGTCCTCACCACTGACCTTCGAGACTGGTTATCCTCCTTTCCACCTTCTTGCGCACCTGGCACACCTCAGACCTCTAGGGAGGACTCCATCGTGATTGCAACCACTTCTCTAAGAATAATCAATCTGCCCTCACACCTCCACTGGGCTAACAACAATATCTGACTCTCACTCACACACAGGTCGACTGGTCCTGCTTCACCACCCAATAGTGCTCTCACGGCTCTCTGTTTCTGTCTAAATTTCCTCTTCTCTGTTCGATCCCCTCTCTGCCATGTAGGCTCCTTTTATCTAGCAAGATTGGGACAATGCCTTCTCCAAGATGTGAATGAGGCACCTGGCTGATCTGCTCACATTTGCAAATGGATGCTTGTTTAGCCAAGCACCCCAATTATCCCCAGAGTGAAGCATGCTCACACAACATTGGCACCCAATTGGAGTCTGAACGCTCCAGGTCTCAATTAATTACTTAAAACTGCACTTTGCCACAGACCTCTCATCACAACATCTCTGTCTTTAACCTTTCCTCCCTACTGCTACTCTTTTGTTTTTCCATTTATAGATGCATAGTATGTCTGTGTAGTTAGCCACTAACTCTGGTGCCTCATGCAATGACACCGTTGCACAGTTTCAGACTCCAGGCACCTGAAATCCTAACCGAATGTTCAGAGGATGGGAGAATTGGGAGACACAGACAATGGTAACTATTAAAAAGAAAACTGAATTCTGGTTTATTCTGGAGGTGTCAATAACTATTTATATTAATGTCTTGCAAATATGCACAGGTCAATGCAAAACATTAACAAAAACAAGAAAAATAAGTGTAGGTGCTGTATACAATTTATTACAGTGACTCCAAAGCAAAAAGTGATGAGAAAATCCAACAAAAAGATTTTTCTCCCCCTACTTCTTTCACAGACAGACAGTTCATGAAGGATGGACAGAAAAATAAGAACAAAAGTGAAGAATATATCGGGCGGCTAATATACAAGCTATAAGGACCTGGAAATCGACACCAACCAATGAACATACACAACCCTGGTCTGCAATAAAATAAAATCTTGCTGTACTTCTTTATATGCCCTGCTTTGTGTCCCAGTAAATACAAATTATCGTCAATATACTGATAACCCAATTGTCCATCACTCACTCAGACTATTGAGTCAATGCAGGAAGCACTTTAAGACAGAGAAGTTCTTAGGCCGGAGTTATACTTCACGCGATGCGACACATGCTGCAGCGGACGCTCCTGCTACGCAAGCGTTGTAGTATTTATACTTGCGCGTGTACTTTACGTAAATCTGGAGGAATCCACCAGGTGGCAGTGCAATATATTATCATGGGGATAACATGTTTGGCTGTGTTGTGAATTGCCTGGAACACTCATTAAATTCTGATGACACCTTACCGCAATATCTCTGAAAATTATGTTTATTGATTAAATCCATCAATCCAGGGATGTGTCCATTCCAGCAAGCATTGGGCACGAGTGAGAAACAATCCCTGGACGAGGTCTCAGCTCATTGCAAGGTGAATACAAGCACTTGCATACACTAGCGTCATTTTAGCGGCACCAAATCCCCAAATCTGCATATCTTTGGAAGGAAACCGGAGCACAATGTGGAATACAAGCAGGAAATACCAGCAACATAACTCCCTGTGAGACAGCAGTGCTATTGCTCCACCACTGTGACACCCCCATGTGTGTAATTATTCTCCCCATATGTGTAATTATTAACAGTTTTCATTATTTAAACAAAATTATATGTAAAATGTAACTTACACACTTTAATGCATTTCATCATGAAAGTGGTATCAAGTACAAATGTAAAGATTCTAAATATGCAGAGAGTTGGAATATCATACATGTCATGTGTTCTGTGTGGTGATCTATTGCTGCTTGCCGCTGCTGTCAGGTCCAAGAAGCTTGTAGCGATTAAAAACTTGGTTGACACTTACAATGGTCTGCATTAATGATAAAGTAAACTACGAGGTTAAAGTGGACATTTCGAGATTAAAGCCGAAATTTCCACTTTAATCACAAAATACACGTTTTCACCGTGTCCTTTATTTTTTTCTCAGTGGCTCAAATACAGCGCTATACATTAAGTTGCTGTATTAAGTTGCAAAAAAAAAAAAAAAAGACGGCACAAAAGATGGTATGTGAGACTTTTAAAATGTATCGTGTCATTACGGTCGGGAATATGCGACGCTTGAATATAAAAGCACCATGAAAGCATCTGTATGTCGGCATTTTGCTTCACCACATCGAAGCATTCATCCTGTAGGATCTGCATAGAGGCTTTCTGTCACATGTAGATAGTAAACAGAGACACTGACGTCACGTTCCGACTTTTAGCACACTGTGCCCCCCAACTTTTTGCTGGTACTGCAACTCGTGCACGCGTCACGCTAATTTCTGAGGACCTGCTCAGAGGACGCGTGAAATGAACGATGGGAACGCGTGGCAGCCATGATGCGGACGCATACGCGTTCTGGGTGTAAAGTATAAATGAGCCCTTACCTGTTGCACCTTTACATGATAATCACCTTTTTCCACCCTCTCAAACCTACATGGTATTTAATGTTTGGAAAACTGAAAGATTTGTATATAGATCAGGGGTGCCACAGCAGCTATAGGTTTTCATTTTAACCTTTTTCCTAATCAGTGACAAGTTCTCACTGCTAATTAACTTTTTCCCCATCACTTTAATAGCACTGTGAGAAGAGTTCTGCCCTCTGAATTGATTCTTTTCTTCACTAAATGACAGCCAAACAAAAATGAGATGTGAAATGAGCAAATACGAGGGGGGACCCAAAAATAACAGGAAATATTTTTAAAAATTATAATTTAATTTCCTGTACAAACTACAATTAGTCTCCTTCAAAGTACTCTCCATTAGAGGAAATACACTTATCTAACCGTTTGTTCCATTGTTTGAAACATTTTTTAAATTCGTCTGCAGTAATGCCCATTAATGCTCTGGTGGTTTCTCGTTTTACCTCTTTGACGTCAGCAAAACACCTTCCTTTCAATTCTTTTTTCATCCAAGGGAACAAAAAGAAATCACACAGAGCTAAATCCGGTGAGTAGGGTGGGTGGTTCAGGGTTGTCATACCGTTTCAATAACAATAGTTTCTGCAACACTTTTTTCAAGAAGAAAACAAAATTTCACTGCCGCGCGTTGCTCATGATAATCGGCCATCGTAAAAAAACGACGCTTGCACAAAACTACTTTTACAAAATTCACTGAACACAAGCACAACCTTCCAGACTGATGGCATTTGGCACACTGACTTGTGAGGAGTGTAACTAGATCGCCCTAGCGGCCCAAACACGTACTACAAATACCAACCTAACAACAACAAAATTCCGGTTATTTTTGGGTCCCCCCTTGTAGATGACCAGCTAAACTGGAGCTTAAAACTCCAACCAATTTCTTAATGAGAAGCCGATTCTTGCTGTTAATTTAACCCGTTATTTAAATCCATGGCTTGTTGCTGCTCTCATTCTGCCACAGCACAGATTTTCAAAACTGTTTTCAAAATTGTTTTCTATTTTTTCTAAGAACATTGTCAAAATGTTTTGGTGACCTGAGAGATCAACCTTACCGAGACCTTCACCTTTCTTTATTTTCAGATACTAGCAAAATACCCGCGCTTCGCAGCGGAGAAGTAGTGTGTTAATGAAGTAATGAAAAAGAAAAGGAAACATTTTGAAAATAATGTAACATGATTGTCAATGTAATTGTTTTGTCACTGTTGTGAGTGATGAGTGTTGCTGTCATATATATATATATATATATATATATATATATATATATATATATATATTTACACACACACATATAAACATATATATATACATATCTATACATATACACATATATATACACACACACACATATATACATACATATATATATCTACATATATACTGTGAACGCTGGCCCCGGCACAGACAGACGGACAACATTTTTGCACCCACACAACGTTTATTTACAATATATACAATAATTTAAAGTCACGTGCACTCACAACCCCAGTGCCTCCAGCACCGATTCCCCCAATGTCCAGGGATCACAGTCCTTTTGCCTTCCTGGCTGCCTCCCGTCCTCTCTCTCCAGCTCAGTCTACTGCCTCCCGACTTCCACCACCTGACTGGAGAGAGGCGGCCCCTTTTATGGGGACCCGGATGAGCTCCAGCTGCTTCCCGGCACTTGATGTTGGCCACACCCCTGTGTGGCGGAAGTGCCGGCTGCGCACCCGGAAGCCGTCCGTGTATCCCCGGTCGTCTTCCCCCCGGCACTTCCTGGTGTGGCGGAAGTGCCGGGCTCCCGGGATAATTAGGCACTGGGGCGCCGCCTGGCGGTGGCCACGGGTCCCTACAGGGCTGGGCTTCCAAGCCCTGTACCCGAGGCCCCCTGCATAACCAGGACGGACTCCCCCACTCGGTCTGGAGGAGGCACAGGCCCTCCTCCGGTCCTCCAAGGCGTCCCGACCGGGCTCCAGCCCCGGCCGAGGACCAGATGGGATAAACCGGCATCGGGGCGCCGCCTGGCGGTGACCACGGGCCCCTACAGGGTAGGGCTTCCATGCCCTCGACCCGTGGTCCCCAACAGAACCAGAACGGACGCCCCCTCGTGGTCTGGAGGAGGCACAAGCCCTCCTCACGTCCTCCTGGGCGTCCCGGCCGGGCTCCAGCCCCGGCCGGGGACCACAATACACATACATATACATACACACATACATACATACACACACATATATACACACAAATACATATATATATACATACACACACACATATATAAACATATATATACATATACATACATATCTACATATATACACACACAGCTATTTCGTATCAGTGCAATACGCTGCTTGTTAAAACGGATAACTCCCGCTCTTACGTGCAAGTCTGCGTGGATATTATGAACAATCGTATCTGTTCAAGTTCTATTTAAAATTTAAATAGAA
>JANRMT010062822.1:7381786-7406963 GCA_026402145.1 Polypterus bichir lapradei
AAGTAGCAGAACTCATGAATATGGTTGTATATGTCACTCGCTCGCTTCTTATTGTTTCGCTGCCTTCTCAATTATATAATGCATGTTTTCTTCAGCGCTTTTTGGAGGTCTTCCTGGTTTTCTATGTACTGCGTGATTACGTGGGCGGCGTGATGATGTCACACGAAACTCCGCCCCCATGGCGTTCAAGCTCATCTCCATTACAGTAAATGGAGAAAAACAGCTTCCAGTTATGACCAGTTAGCGTAGAATTCCCAACTTTTGTAAGGAAGCTGTAAGGAATGAACCTGCCAAATTTCAGCCTTCCACCCACATGGGAAGTTGGAGAATTAGTGATGAGTCAGTCATTGAGTGAGTGAGGGCTTTGCCTTTTATTAGTATAGATTATGTGATGGGAACAGATGAGCTGGTCATGTGGTGGCTTGTTTTGTGTCTCATTGTTGTTTGGTTGCTAATTAAGGAAAAAGAAACAACTAAGGGCCTGAGTCAATTAGCATCAAAAACTGGTCACTAATTAAGAAGATGGTAAGAATGAAAACCTGCAGCCACTGTGGCCCTCTTGGACTGGAGTTCGACACCCCTGATATAGTTAATGTCTTTGCATCTTATGAACAATTACACTTCAAATTTAACTTCCCATCAACTCAATTTTTCCACTACTTTCAAATCAGAAACTTTGCTAAAAGGAACCTGCCCAATTTTTCGTCACCTCCCACCCATTTCTATTCCAGAGGCAATTCTGATCAGACTTGTAGACTCGGACAGCATTTCTATATTATATAAAACATCTTAAAGTCTCTTCCTATCAAAGATCCCAGAGTACAATGGGGAAATGATCTTTCACTTAACATCTCTGAAAAGGAGTGGAAGGCAGCCAAGCATAGAATACATTCCAACTACATATTTACAAAGCATTCAATCATCCAACTGAAAATCTTTTATCGAGCACATCCCGTTTAAAATTGTCCAAAATGTATCCATGGCAAGATTCAACATGCAAATGCTGCAATTTAGCTCCAGCCTCACTGGGCCGCAAGTTTTGGGTGTGTACCAAATTAACATAATTCTGAACAAAAATCTTTGAATGCCTATCAGACAGCCTTGGTGCCAAAATCACTCCTAACATAATAACAGTCACCTTTGGTGTACTTCCAGATGGGCTTAAAGTAGAGAAGAACAAATTTACTGTAATTGCTTACGCCACAATACTAGCACATATACTGGAAGAATCCCAGCCCACCTGTTATAAGAGATGTGGCCAATGAACTAAGGAATATAAATGCTGTGCTATGTGATATTCACCACAAATTAAATTAATTGGTTAAAAATTAAATGCGGCATCTGATTACCTATTTTTACATTCTGCTAATTACAGTCAATTGAAGTTGTAATGTTGTCTGATTTGGCTGATCATTTGGTGGGTCAAGGTCAGGTTCATCATACCGCATCTCTTCAGGTACGGGTAAGCCATGATTATGTGCCACATTAGGCAGCACACTACATGCTTGCACAATGCCACACATTTTCTCTGGACTAAAGAGCAGCACATTAATAGAGTTGAAAAGCTTTCTATTTACTTAAGCATATTCATTCTCTGCAGGTGCCTATACAGCAATGTGCATGTAGTAGACTGCGCTGCCTATACAGCTGGCATGGTGTGCCTCAGTGATGATTGAGAAATACCTGTTCGGTCAGACAGTTCACATTGAAAAGATCATGTGGCTAAATACCCAAGGGTAGACAGGAATTGCAAAGGAACAGGTAGAGCACAATTACTCAAAGTCTGCATTTATAAAGCTGACCCCAGTGCAATGCACCAGCTCCAAGAGGATAGCTCTTAGAAGTCTAAATCAACTTAGAAGCCAGTCATCATCATTGGACAAGAAATCGGTATGATCTCTAAATATACACTCTCTTCTAATTCTTCCATTTGCGATGTCTTCTAACAACACTAAAGCAACGGTGGTAATTGGAATAGTTTGTCCATTTTGTGCACCATTATATTGTTACAGATTGATTAAAATCAAGTGCCTTTAATTTGTAAATGATATGTAATTAATTTCGGTGTATTTGATAAAGGCCGCATCATGGATGTGAATCTAAAAAAGAAAGGAAAACCACACAGGAAAAGTAAAACTGCTTTGATGCTGTGTGCCATCCGTTTACAAAACCGAGCAGAAATGTGCATATGCATGGTCTGAGGCTGCCATGAAAATGTGTGTGGCTTTACGCCAAGTTTAATTTTTATACATCTCAATGTGAAATTAGAAACGGGTGTATGCAATATTTTTGTGCATTACACATTGTTTTTGCATAAGGCCCCTTTACTTCATTTTTATACTGCTAGCCCTCTTGCCTAGCCGATCCTAATGTCTTCCGGATTCCCAGAAAACCAAACAGTGTCGAGTCATGCACTCTACATCTGATCAGGTGTAGTTTCACCAATTTCAAACCTCCATCTTTCTGTGTGCATGCGTGATCACAACTGCACCTTGCTAGCTGCTCATTCACCTCTGCAGGTAAGTTATGCGGTGAACTTTCACTCCATCTTTCACCTTTCGTTTTATACACACCTATTCTCTACTGGCAAACTCTTGAACTCAGCACTCTGCTCTTTCCATCCCATAGTGGCCTCAGGAATGTGTCTCAGCAAGTCTTCAAAACAGTGGGGACACCAAAGGCTGATGTAACTAACTTTAAGAATACATTCGTGATAAATAGCTATTTTTAATTTGCCTCAGTACTAAACAAAACTAACCAAAATAGTTGCAATGAGAATTGTTTTCTGTACAGAGACATGGCTAATCAGTTTTAATATGCATCTAAGCTAAATTGCTAAACTAAAGTCAAAGTTAAAAAAACAGGCTGTGATATTCATAAACCAGAGTTATTTAGAAAACACAAGCACAGTAAAGGGTTACAGAAGTAGTCACAGTCATAAATGAAGTGCCTCGCATGATGCCAGCTTAAACAGAGTGCCCTCTAGTGTTGTCAGATAATGCAACTTCTGGGAATAGCCTAGCAAATGAGACATGTGTCCTAACAACTGTTACCAAAAATGGGTAGCACATAGTAAAAGATGGTGTCACAGGACTTTCAAAACATAACTCTAAAATAAATCAATAACTCCCAAAATAATGTATTTCTAGAAAATGAAGGTTCCATGGCATTAGCCCGTATTTCACAACTAAAATAAAATAAAAAATACAACAGAACAAAAAAATGTATTCATCCCAAATAAATTAATGTTGCAAAAGTGAACCTAACATTCAATGACACTACATTTTCCATGAAAAGATCAGGAAAAAAATAACAACTCACCTACTTCAGCCACTTCCGGATTACAAGCCTACATTTATTATGGAGAATGATAGGAGTACAAGGTCATCAGGAAAGCACTACATGACACTAAACAAATCCGTGTGATAGCAGGCATGCACCATCACTGAACAGTGATCCCCAAAACTTTTTTGGTCCGGTCTGGCTTTGAAATTCTACTGTAAATGGCGTGACTTTCCCACAGTGCATTTCCAAACAGTAAACTTTGTAGAGTTTATCCCTCCCTATATAATGCCTATGTCCTTCCAAGGTAAACTTTTTCTTAGTTAACTGAGAGATATGGATAAAAAGGAAACCAAAACAAAATCAAAAAATAGCAATTTACTTCAAACAAGAGACAAGAATCGAATTCAAGGACAGAGAAAGAGGCTAAGCCAAACTAAACTCACAAGAAGCAAAAATAGAAATTAGAATTTCTTTTAGAAGGGTTTCTTTTTGTATCCGGAAATAAACCTCCAACCAACCTTTTAATCCGTCGTGCTGATTACCTGCAGATTATAACCTAGAAAGCCATGCCCCTATAAACATGAGAAAAGGTGCTGATGACGATCACACAAAACACACAAACACATACTATTTAGCAGCACATTTTGATATTGAACAAATTATGATGAGAACTGGGTATTGGATACATTCGAATTCTTTCCTATGAGATCCTAGCAGCTCATGTGACACGTATTCATAAAAAGAAAAACAGAGTTGAACTATTTTTCTTGTACAAGGTTTCTACACTTGATGCTAACAATAGCAATATTCTTTTTCAGAAACCAAATTTATGAGAGAGATGTTTCATCTCTGTATTCTAAAATAATAAAAGAAAACATTATCAAATGTATCTGGTCGCTTACCAATACTTTATAGAAAAGATGAAGTCAACAGTCAACATCATCTCTTTGACTGCTGGTTGGAGACCTTTATTCAAAAGTATTGTAACATCCTTGGTCCAGATCTAAAAGGGACACATTTCTCAAGTGTCCACAAAATATCAGATAGGGGCACAGATACTTGGAGAAGCTGGGTATAAAAGAAGTTCCCGAGACTGTGGAATGAGAGGTGGCATGGATAGAGCACTTAAGGAAAGTACTTACAGAAGTGGACTTCTGACAGACACAGATTTTAAAGAAGATTACTCCTCTGCTACTAAAGCCTGGATGTGTGGCTTCCAGCAGACATCAGGTAGGATGCTGGGTTTGATTAGCTCATGTAGCTGGGGGAAAGTGTTGCAGATGGTGTTGACAATGACTCCAGATGAGCGATGTGAGGCAGTATCAGTGGTGTGTATGTGCAGACACCAGGTGAGGCAATAAGGAGCCAAAGAAGGAGACAATGGGCATGGTATGAGAAATGACTGTCTCAATATCTATTTGAAGTACCATTAGATCACAACCATTTTATTAACCATTTTTAGACATTTCAGTTGCATTTTTATTCTTCTTATCCTGATTAATTTGGGATGACACTGTTGAAACTATGCAGTTAATCTGAAAACCTGTCTCTGGAAAAATTGAGTGTTTTTTGAACTGCAGCCACTAACAAGTCAACAATTAGACCTCAAATTAAACTCAGATTTTCAAGAAAGGGATATTGTAATGTAAGTATTACTGTTACAGTTTGCTTCTCTTAATATCCACTAATGTGGGAATAAAAGAAATCTTGGTAATAGTTGTTTATGAGGTACAAATTTCTCTTCTAGTCTTAAAGATATATTTGCCATCCCACTGCCATCCAACTGTGGGTTTTAATTCTCTTCAGAATACTCAAAGACATAGCCTGCGTAGCATTTATTTTTAATTATACCATTCACGTCTCTTCTAAAACGCTCTTTTTGTTCTTTGAGACATAAGCACTGACTTTGCAGGCGCTACAGAAATCAAGTAATCTATTTTTTCATACAAGATATCACTAATGTTAAATATGACCTTCTTTTCTACAGAACAGAAAACAGAAAATAAAATTCCCAAGCAGTGTTGCTGGCTAAGTTGGCCATTAAAGGCTATATTTTTGTTAGAGCAAAAATTGAAATGAAAATAAACATTATTTATGGAAAAATGATACCAGGCTGAAAATATTGGAGAGAAGTAATACCCAGGATCAAAATCTCAAACAAACAGTGGTCCTGAATTAAACACTGACATGATTTGCTTACTGGTGGGTCCATTAAAAGTGGACACAAGAGACCTTATCAATTAAGGGCTTAAATCCATCCATCTATTTGCTGAACTTGCATATTGCTATTCACACAGAAACACATTTAATCAGAAACACCAGGCAAACAAATGGCCTTATTCAGGATCCAGTGGTTGCAATGCTAAAAGTACTCCTAAACTATGGCACTTCCAGAAAATGACATCTACATCATTTTCTATGATTCAAACCACCCTGAAGACCCTTCAGTACATCACAAACTTTCTATTGTTGGTGAGGCTAGTGAGTGTTGATTTAATTATACTGTTTGAGTACTGAGGCCATTACTAATCTGTTTTGATTTCTTACTGTGTTTAATATCTTGCACTCTGCATAGGCAAGTAAAGCATATATATATTTAGCTGTTTTACCTCTCTAACAAATAAGCCACAGCACACGCAAGAATGCCATTGGTTTAGTATTGTCTCAACTGAGAACATCACCATCTCAGACAATATCTTGTGCAGCTTGCCTGAAATTCCTGGACCGTTAATTTGTGGTTGTCATGCAGACGACAACGATTTTAACACTTGCATTTTAGCGTTGAGACAAAGACAAGGGGCAAACAGCAAGCAGAAAACTAATGAAGAGATGGATCGATTGCAGCAAGGAACATAAAGTGTCTATAAAAAGTATTCACCCTTTTGGAACTTTACATGTTTTATTTTTATTTAATATTGAATGACAGTGGATTTAATTTGGGTTTTTAGACAATGATAACAGTAAACGATTCTTTAACGTCAGCGTGAAAACAGATCTCTACAAAATGATTTAAATTAATTACAAATATAAAACACAAAATAATTCATTACTTAAGTATTCAGTGCCTTTAATGTGACACACCTAAATCATCACTGGTTCATTCAATTGGATTAAAAGTCACATAATTATGCTGCGTTCCATTTGAAGTGGGAATTGGTATTTCCAAGTTCCTAGTCAGAATTTTCAACTGGTATGCCCCCTTAAATCAGATTTCCAACTCGGAAACTTAGGGGCTTGTCTGAAAATCCGAGTGTGTCTGACTACACTTCCTAATGTCAATCCAAAATGGTGACATGTACCGAAAACTTTAGTGAACGCTATAGTATTATACTGTTCATTAGCACGTCTGTCTATTTGTGTCTCACTAAATCAGTCATACATACAGTACTGTTTATCTGTGGACATGTTTCTGTAGTGTTTAGGTATGCAAAATACCACATAGTGCATTACTATCAATTGCATTTATTCTGATAGATCAAGTACAGTACAGGTTGTCCTGGATGCGTCCATAGTGGTCTTTCAAATTTTTTGCTGGAATACAGTCAACTTGGTGTGATGTCATTCTCAGCTCCTACTTCCGAGGTAAATGGATTGCAGCATTAGTTCAATGGAGATCTCCTGTCTGTTGTCAAAGGGTTTCAATTGTCATATAACTGCACCTTATCTGGAAGATCCAACTTGTGGTGAGTCAATATGGTAGCCTAATCTACATAATGAAGACAAAAAGAACACTCCAAACAATTCCATGAGAAGGTGATCGAAAAGCCCCAGTCAGCAAGTGAAGATAAGAACATATCCAAGTCACTGAATATCCCTTGGAATCCAGTTAAATCAAACATTAAGAAGTGGAAAGAATATGGCATAGCTGTAAATCTGCCTAGAGCAGACTATCCACAAAAACTGAGTGATCATGCTAGAAGAAGACTAGTCAGAGAGCCCAACAAGAGACCTATGAGAACTCTGAAGAGCTACAAGTTATACACATTACAATAATTAAGGTTAGAGAGACTGTTTAGACAATAACTGTTGGCCAGTTGCTTTATCAGTCACAGCTTTATGGAAGAGTGGAACAGAGAAAGCCACTGTTAAAGAAATGCACAGATGGCACATGGGAGTCTCTGAAGACTGCTGGAAGGAGGTTCTATGGTTTGATGAAACCAAAACTGAGCTTTTTGACCATCAGACTAAATGCCATATTTTTTCTCCACCATGATGCAAGATGGTGGCAGCATCATGTTGCGAGGATGATTCTCTGCAGCTGACCCCTGGTAGGCTTGTGAAGGTGGAGAGTAAAACTCACAATCTCCATGCAATCTGACAGAGCTTGAGAAGTTTTGCATTGAAGAATGGGGGAAAATTGCAATGTGCTGATGTGCAAAGCCTACAGTCACCTGTGCACACAGACTCGAGGCTGTCATGGCTGACAAAGGTGCATCTACTAAATACTGACTTGAAGGAGAATACTAATGCAATCAATTATTTTCTGTTTTAGACGTTAATTCCTTTTGGCCAATTTGCAGAGATCTGTTTTTATCTCTTTGACAAAAAAATAGTATTTTTTTTGTTGATCATTGTCAGAAAATGACCAAGGGGTGAATACTTTTTATAGGCACTGTAGCTGAGAGACCTGCACTTACCAACAAACAGCAAGACATGGACAGCAGCAATAAGAAGACCCAACCCCAAAAAGTGGAAGAAGAAGATTTCAACTTAGGGACCCCATTAAGGAAGTATTGGCCAGACTTAATCCTACTTTGATATTGTCACTTGCTGTCTAGTCCATAGATTTTTTCACATCAAATCTGGCTTGTTTTTAACCAAAAATAACTGCCTCATTGCCATGAACTGATACTTGAACATAAATATTGGGCACATTCCCAGAACTGCAGATGTACATTTCAGTCAACTGAGATATTAAAAGTGAAAACAATAATTTCTAAAATATCCACATATATGTTAATGACAGAAAATGTACTCTTTTCCCTCTAATTTTTTTATTTCTTGTGTAAAGCAAACACTGTTATGTGTATTTGATATCACATTTATGACCTGTAATGGGCTTGCTCTGTCTTTTAACTTTTTATTATAATTTTCAGGACATTAAAACTAAATCTTTTTCCACTTTTTAGAAAAGAAGTACGAGCAATTGAGAATACAATATGTTCCAGTTTCAACTTCAGCAACATCCCCAGCCCTTCTGGAAAGGTGTGCAAGTAGATAGCCCATATGCTTGTCACTCAAAAGTTATGGAAACATCTCAAAGGTCAAAAGAGGTCCAGTATCCTTATATTAAGGACAACATTGATTAAGTCATTGAGTCCTCTACAGAAGCTCTGTATAGTCCACTGGATGGAATTTATTTGTTTCAAATTTTAAACAGGGCATTACTTTCCCACTGTGTTTTACTGGGTGAACTGAGATTTTTCAAATTAAATATAAGGACATAAGCAATGTCATAAAAGATATCATAACCAGTACTACTCCCAGTACTGCTGTAAATACTGTAGGTAAGGAGTAACAGTGGTTCCAGTACTGTCTAACGGACAGACAAAAGTTTTTTCCTAGGATGGTCTGAGTGTGGGACACTACCAAAACATATGACCAAACTAGACTGGCGCAAAACAACATTATTATGAATCAGAGTCTTAGCCTGGGTTCAACTGTGTACAAACCATGATTTGTACAGACTGATGAGAATGCATTAAATCAATGGCTTAATTAAATTCATGATCTAAAATTTTGATTTAAAATTTCAATCCCTAGCACTGTCTCAAATCATCTGAGGTGAAGTTTTTGAAAAAGTGGTAGAAAAAGAGTACAGAAATAATGCATTTCAAGGTTCATGGTTTTTATTTATTCATGTTTACACAAGAAAACATTCAATTTGCCTTCTCATTGCACCCAATAGCAGAAAAACATAAAAACAAATACTTTTTTTTTGTTCTTTATTGCCCGTTATACAATTTCTTGTATTAGGAAATTGTTGGTTTTCACATGCTCCTTAGAGTCAGAGCGCAGGGTCAGCCATAATCCAGCACCCCTGGAGCAAGTACAGGTTAAGGGCCGTGCTCAAGGGTCCAGCAGAGTAAGATCTCTTTTGGCATTAATGAGGATTTGAACCGGCAACCTTCCAGATACCAGTGCAGATCCTTAGCCTCAGAGCCGCCATTCTGCCCTTATACAACATGGAATAAAAATGTAAAAAATACTTGCATTATTTGACAATAGACTAAAGAAATAATATATTTTTTTTTTTATTATATTTTTCTCAAACACTTTATTTTTCTCCTGGGCAACGCTGGGTATTTCAGCTAGTTACTAATAAGGAACAATTAAAAACAGTGAAAGCAGCTGTTTAAGACTAAAATAAGCAACCAAGGGTTCAAAATCATAACCTGGACAACTAAAAAGAAGTAGAAAAATATCACTTCAGCAAAAGGTGCTTCTTCAGCAAAAGTTAATTCTTATGATGAAACTGGGCTGGAACAAAAATCAGCAGCCACTGCAGCCCTCCAGGTGCAGCATTACTCAGCCCTGATTAAAAGGGTCAGAGTCTTAAAAAGCAAATCAAATAAATTAAGTTAATTAGCAGCAAAAACTGGTTGCTAATTAAGAAAATGGTTAGAATAAACCAGAATCTGAGCTGGGTACACCTGCTTTAAGAAGTACAGTATCTGGATAAGCTATTGGGACAGCTTAGCTATTAGCTGAACAATCAAGCCTTAATGAACTGAATGTTCTCCTCACATTTGTCTATATCAGATTTAGCGTAACATATGAAAAGGGCCTATATCCAAATTGAAAAGTTCTGATTAGGTGTTTTGCTGTATACACTTCTATATAGATCGTATGAGCGGAAAAGTCAGAATTGAGCTGCAGTGTGAACACAGCCTTAGTCTTGAGGTCTGCTTTTGACATTATAGATCAGGGGTTTCTCACAGGCTTTTGTTCCAACTATCTGCACAATCAGTGATAATAGCTGATCTCATTTAATTAGCTGGTCTTTTTTCTCTTATTCTACATTAAGAAAACCACAATAGTATCATTTTTATATTTATAAAATACTAACTGAAATACCCAGCGCTTCCTGGGAGGAAAATAAAGTGTTTTTTTTTTGTTTGAGAAAAATATAATAAAAAAAAAAACACAACTTTAAAAATAAAAATAAATTAACAAACAATGAAGACTCACTAATGTGCTTGTCTTGCGGTCTTGTATGTCTGTTATCATCCAATTGACACTCGGAACCGGCCAACACTTGGAACCGACACTTGGAACCGGCTCAAACATAAACAACGCTGGCGGTCACCTCCAGTTCGCCCTCTGCTGGTCGTTCCGAGTGTCAACTGGATGATAACATGCATACAAGACTGCAAGATCACCCCCCACTCTACCCAGAAGGGGGTGGGTTAGGGTTGATTTTAACCCTACAGTATTTTTAGTCAACCAATAAGAAACATGTGCCAAGTTTCAAGAAAATCTCTCCAGCCGTTCGGAAGTGATGCTGGAACATACATACATACATTGACTTTTATATATATAGATTTAGAAGTATTTCTATTTTTTCAATATCTTTAAAAGCTTAACTCATTTGTTTCTATTATTTTGATCTCTTCCTGTATAGTTTGCTTCTTTCATTGTATCCTAGTAATGATAATTAAAAAGAAGCAGAGAAGACAGCTGGGAAAATACAGTAACACAGAATGATGAAAAGCTGCAACTGCTTTAGCGTCAGACCCACTAATTAGTAAATAATAGATTAAATAACCAGAAAACCTGGAAAAAAACTATGAAAATCAGGATGAAAATATTGTTAAAAAGTAAAAAATACATTTCCCGTATAACTGTTTAGTTCATTTTAATAAAAATATGCCAAACTTAGTTTTGTAAACTTTACATTGACTCCAAAACACAGAAACTGTGTAATAACAGTTCACTTCATTAGGCTAGCAGTCCAACTAAAACAGAAGTTAGTTGGAACAAAAACCTGCAGCCTCGGTGGGTCCCTAGGACCGAGATTGAGAGCACCTGCTAGATCATAGTGTTAAGCTTAGCCTTAAAATTGGATTCAATCATATGTATGAGGAAGAACGTTTCTTGTAAGTCTTTATTACTGTGCTTAAAAACACATAATACTGTATGTGGTGTGCCTCAGGGAGAAATTGAAAGTCCTTTATTATTCTCTGTTTATGTTTTTAAACATTAGGTAAATTACCATTGCTATGGTGAACTGTTCAGCGACATGTCGAAAACCACACTGTTCCTCCTGAATCCAAAGTTCAACTATCTGACAACCCTCCTCTCCAGGGGCCTCATGTATAAATGATGCATACGCACAGAAATGTTGCGTAAGAACATTTCCACGTTCAAATCACAACGTATAAAACCTAAACTTGGCGTAAAGCCACGCACATTTCCACGGTATCTCATACCCTGTCGTACGCAAGTTCTGCACTCAGTTTTGCAGACTGGCGGCACCCAGTGTCAAAGCAGTGCTGCTGTTCCTGTGTGGTTATCCTTTCTTTTTTAGATCAACATCCCTGATGCAGCTTTATAAATACACTTAAATTAACCACATATTGTTTATTAGTTTAATGCATCTGATTGTAATTAACCAATAACAATATAATGGTCCACAGAATGGCCAAACTATTCTAAATACCATAGCTGCTTTAGCATTGTTACTCTCACTGCACCTTCTTCTTCTTTCAGCTGCTCCTGAGGTTAGGGGTTGCCACAGCGGATCATCTTTTTCCATATTACTCTTACTGCACCACTCAGAGTATTTATATCACTGTATCTGAATGAGGAATCAAAGATCTACAGAAGCTGAGAAAGAGAATTATCAGTATACAGCATCAAGCACATGCTGCCTTAGCCATACTGTCTATTAAACTGCTTTCACACAGCAAACGTTTCAAAGCCTTTCATGTACGGACACCTCGCGGTTCAGAAAGAGTTTCATCCCAAGAACTATAAACGCACTCAATCAAGTGCTCCTTGTAGAACTATCTGTACTTATAAGTAGAATTACCTCACTGTAAACTTGCACTACAGTTACAATATTGCACAACCTGAGGCACTTCATAAAGCGCTAATTTACATATGTTTGGCGCATACGCTCAAACAACAGTTAGGACCCATCCCACCACCCGAAGGCGGACAGAGGCTACCCTCTCGTCTACTGGGGTGAACCCTAATGAACAGGCTCCAAGTCGGGGGGCAATAAGTATGCCCACACACGCTCGGCGCCTCTCACCGGGGGCAACTCCAGAGTGGTAGAGGGTCTAGCCCCTCTCAAGGAGATAGGTTCCAGAGTCCACGATGTGCGTCGAGGTGAGCCCGACTATATCTAGCCAGAACCTCTCGACCTCGCACACTAGCTCAGGCTCCTTCCCCTTCAGAGAGGCCACATCCCAAGAGGCAGCTTCTGTAGTCGAGGATCAGACAGCCAAGGTCCCCACCTTCAGCTACCACCCGACTCACCTGACTAGGTTTTCGTCCTAGTTGCAGAACAGTGGACCAGCTCTACACCCTTAGCATGGTCCTGGAGGGTGTATGGGAGTTTGCCCAACAGTCTACATGTGTTTTGTGGACTTGGAAAAGGCGTTTGACCGCGTCCCTCTGGGAATCCTGTTGGGGTGCTCTGGGAGTATGGGGTACCGGACCTCCTGATAAATGCTATTTGGTTCCTGTACAACCGGTGTCAGAGCTTGGTTCGCATTGCCGGCAGTAAGTTGAACCCGTTTCCGGTGAGAGTTGGACTCCGCCATAGCTGCCCTTTGTCTCCAATTCTGTTCCTAACTTTTATGGACGGAATTTCTAGGTACAGCCAGGGCATTGAGGGGGTCTGGTTTGGTGGGCTCAGGATTGGGTCACTGCTGTTTGCAGATGATGTTGTCCTGTTTGCTTCATCAGGCCGTGATCTTCAACTCTCACTGGATCGGTTCACAGCCGAATTTGAAGCAGCTGGGTTGGGAATCAGCACCTCCAAATCTGAGACCATGGTCCTCAGTTGGAAAAGGGTGGAGTGCCCTCTCAGGGTGAGATCCTACCCCAAGTGGAGGAGTTCAAGTATCTCGGGGTCTTGTTCACGAGTGAGGGAAGAATGGAGCGGGATATCAACAGGCGAATCGGTGCAGCGTCCGCAATAGATGGAACATTGCTATGAAAACGACAAATATCTCCAGTGCCAGATGACTACAAGGCTCTGTGCCTCTTAAGTATCTTACTAGCATTATGGAAAGGATAAACATCAATTTCCTTAAACTATATAAGAAAAAACAAACTATTTATTGGCGATTTGGAAAAAAATATGTAACTTTGCAAATTAAGCCAGAAGTAAAGAATCTACTGCAGGTATTAATGTGGACAGGGCTTGAAATTTGATGTGGAACTGCAGGTATCCCGCAAAAATGTAGTTATTCCTGAAAATTCTAAATTTTCATGCATGAATTTCCCACACATATTTATTTGGTAGACAATCACTCTGCTTGCTGCAATAATACTCAATGTCTTTTTTAAATTATTATTTTTGAATTGTGTCTGATTTGTTACTGGAATTCATTTTTAAATTGTTTATGTTTCGTTAAGCATTCATGCATAGGATGTCACTGCTTTTTACATTTGCTCCTGACTGGAACAGGCAGCTGTGGAATTCAGCAACTGGCTGTTCAGTGAAGTTGTGTATACGTACAGCAGGAGTTGAAGACGTGGCCAACATGTGATGACAGATGTTTAAACTGTGCTTTAGGAGGAACTTGACTAAACTTCATTAAATTGAAGGCTAAAATATGCAGAGGTATGCTCTTGTGCTAAAACCAATACATAAATTCAGGAAATTGACTTGGATTGTTTAGTGAATTCATAATTACTTTTGTTTTTTTTCTTTGACAAGCTAACCAAGGTCATTTGTGTCCAAATTGTTACACGTAGATAACGTAGTATAATCATCATTTCTTTAATGTGTTAGTGGTGAACTGACAACCTTTAAACCTCAATCTGAAAAGAAAAATCAGTGACACACACAAATTAAACAATACTCTAGGACAACTTTCAGGAAAATCAGCCGTAGATACAGTATATCCATATTTAGACTACCACTTCTCTAAGGCCGGGCTTATACATCACACGACGCAACATATGCTGCAGTGGACGTTCCTGCTACGCAAGCGTTGTAGTGTTTATACTTGCGCGTGTACTTTACGTAAATCTGGAGGAATTCACCAGGTGGCAGTGCGAGATATTATCACGGTGAGAACATGTTCGGCTTCTCTATGTTGTGAATTGCATAGAACACCAGTTAAATTCCGATGACACCTTACTGCAATATCTCTGAAAATCATGTTTATTGATTAAATCCATCAATCCACCGTGTCACCCCCATGTGTGTAATTATTAACAGTATTCATTATTTAAACAAAATTAACGATTTATCTGTAAAATGTAACATACACACTTTAAAGCATTTCATCATGAAAGTGATATCAAGTATAAATCTAAAGATTCTAAATGTGCAGCGAGTTGGAATATCATACATTTAATGTGTTCTGTGTGGTGATCTATTGCTGCTTGCCTTAGCGATTAAAAACCGGGATGACATTTACGATGGTCTGCTTTAATGATAAAGTAAACTATGAGGTTAAAGTGGACATTTCGAGATTAAAGCCGAAATTTCCACTTTAATCACAAAATACACGTTTTTACCATCTTCTTAATTTTTTTTTTCTCAGTGGCTCAAATACAGCGCTGTACATTATCTTGCTGTTTTGAATTTGCAAAAAAAAAAAAGACGGCAAAGAAGACAGTATGTGAGACTTTTAAAATGTATCATGTCATTACGATAGGGAATATGCAACGCTTGAATATAAAGGCACTGCAAATGCATCTGTATGTTGGCATTTTGCTTCACCACATTGAACAATTCATGAAACATCGAAACCCACACACCGATCTCGTAGGATTTGCAAAGCGGCTTTCTGTCACATGTAGATAGTAAACAGAGCCTCTGACATCACATTCCAACTTTTAGCACACTGTGCCCCCCGACTTTTCGCTGGTACTGCAACTCACACACACGTCACGTTAATTTCTGAGGACCTGCTCAGAGGATGCATCAAATGAACGCTGAGAACGCGTGGCAGCCATGATGTGGGCGTGTAGCCGCGTACATGTTCTGAGCGTGAAGTATAAATGAGCCCTAATTCTGAAAAGGAGGTCATTTCAGCAGAAAAATCTAAACTTTTTAGGAAGCCTTCCCCTTTGATACCATAATTTATCTTTACATTCTTTTATGGTCCTTTGGTTTTGGGAACATTTTGTGATAATCTCAAAGCAAAAATGTTCACTGGCAAACTAATAAAGTCTTAATCATTCTCAAACCTGCTTTCAGAGGAGCAGTTGGGAGCCTGTCCTCACAGTACTGGGCATAATTCTGGAAAAGGGCCTGGTCAGGGTACCAGTTCATCACAGGTTCCGGTAATGTACACTCACACTGGGACTATTTAACCAAACCTGAAAGGCTTTGAGAAGGAGGAAAATGAAAATGAAAGGCTTTGAGAAGGAGGAAAAGTGGAGTACCCAGAAGAAAACCATAGAAGCAAAGAGAGAACATGCAAGCTCCACATGGTCTGGTGGTATATATATTAACTAATATCTCTATTATAAAAAAAAATCTTGGAAGGAGACGATACGTGATTTTCTTGGAGACACTTTAACGTCCCAAGAGACAAGGCAGTGAGACAAAAGGACAGCTGCTGTACAGGCTTTTAAATGATCGACGCACAGCGCGACAAGCAGAACACCCAGCTTGGCAGCAGCAGCAAGCCAGCAGCTGAACCGACCGCATCTCCTTAGCATGCGTTCTGCCCCCCCCTCCCCCCTTCACAACGCGAGCAGCAGAGATGCGGCAAGTGGCAGAGACGCGAAGTGGCTGGCCCGTAGCACGCTCCGGGTTCAAGCAAAGCGAGCAGTGGGAAAAGCCCATTAGTTTCCTAAATTAACAACATTTACACTTATAACCTTATGCTGACTCTTAATCTGTTTTAAGGCTGCAGAAAATTAAATTCTGAGTGAAGAAACAATCTAGTATATTATGGACAAATAAATTAAAATGCATGGTTTTCTCAGAATCTGTTTATTTTACATTCTCTAGATTTCTTGGTATTTCTTCTCTGATTCAGTTTTTCATCAGCAAGTCTGGCATTTTGCTAAATATAAGTT
Source organism: Polypterus bichir lapradei (assembly GCA_026402145.1). Classification (NCBI taxonomy): domain Eukaryota; kingdom Metazoa; phylum Chordata; class Cladistia; order Polypteriformes; family Polypteridae; genus Polypterus; species Polypterus bichir. Next base: position 7,398,293 of record JANRMT010062822.1, read on the forward strand.
AAAGTCTAGACATGCAAAATTAAAGAATTATTTATTTAAAGTTACAATAGCAGAAATATCAAATTATTTGAAAGATCTTCATTTTAAGCCCTGATGGAGCCTGACTTAATTTAAGAAACAATCTCTGCGTATTTCAGAATTCCTGCCACCTTACATCTCTAATCGTAGAATTTGTACACTCTCTTTGTTAATATTCCAAAAGTAAAGTATAAAAGAACTGCCGAGGTAGACTTTTGGTTTTATACATGGAAAATCTGAAATACTTTATGTTAGAGTAATATTTCTGCAAATTTCAAAAAAGTGCTGAAAACACACTTTTTAATTTTGGTCTTTTATTAATGTATTTATATTCTGTTAGGCTAGAAAATCCTGAATCATCCCACATTTCATATTTTGCATTTACTCACAGTGATTTCATTGTAATTATAAGTTAGTAATTATTATTGTTGTTACTAGAGTAGAGATAAAATTATTTATATTTAATTTTCCTATTACTAATCACTATTTCTATCTTTTGCTTTTTCTGGATGGCACCATACCCCATTGCTTTAACCAAGATAATACCTACTGCAAAAAAATCTTTAAGAACACTGAATTATATTTAGATATTAATTAATCATTTTATAACATTTAAGGGGCTGAGAGATCTTTTGGCACCGTGACCCCTAAAGGCTTATTTTCCCCAGTATCTTTGCTGGCTGGAGAATTTCTTTTCCTTTCCTCCCTGGTCATTTGACCATGACATATAGAATATTTCTCAAATGAGATAGTGACTTTTTCACTATAACCATGACAATCTTTTTTCTTTCAATTTGAACATATCTATTGTCACAGGTAAAACGCTTTGAGCTACACTTCTTTATGAAAATGTGCCATATGAATACATTTTGTTGATGTGCCTTATAGTCCTAAGATTTTGCTGTGAATTTCAAAAACTAAGCAGTGGTTGTTGCCGCTGTAGATTTAACATTAACTGACTTTCTCCCAGTACCATAGTTGTGAGTGTAGATGCTGGCTGGTGGGCTCTAAGACAGTATTTTTCCAAATTCGTTAAGGTTGTCTTGACATCATGATAAGAAAAATTGTTAATATTAATACATTGTTACTAAATACTAATACTAAAAATAATCACAAAATTTAATTCTGCAAGGTTATAATTCCCAGATCACGACATAGAGAGTAAGAGAAACAGTCAAAGTTTCCTCTTTGTTTCTGTGAAATCTGAAATGGGAGCCAAGGGAAAATACCTGGGGGGAAGGATAAAGAACTCCAGAGTCCTCAAGGCATGTTCTTCTCTCTTTTCAAAAGAGAACGGGAAGAAGAACATGGCCAACAACATCCCCAGTCCCCAGAAGTGAGTAATAGTTTTAATAGTAAAAAGATTGTTCAATACATAAATGAACTTTGCAGAGTCTACTTAAGTAAAGAAGAAGGGGAGTACTGTACTATGATATATGAATATATTAAAATGTAGTGTTTATTTGAATATAGCTACTGATGGAGCTTCGCAAACGTTGGAAGTAAGATTCAGAGGATAAGCTAAACAAGTGTTCACCAAGAATTATGTAAGAATGCTTTGGGCCCGGAGGTCAGCCTCAGTGAATCTCGGGCATCTGACAGCTATGATGAGGCAAAGAGGATGAGAAATCTATCTGGGTAATTGTCTTGAATAAGACACTAGGGCTGCCTTGCCTCGCTTAGATACTGGAAGGCTGTTGGTGGAGAAAATTTAGAAATATCAGGGAAATGGGCAACATAATTTAATACTATTAATATTATGGGAGGGCCATACTAAAAAAAGCTACACTTTAAGCAAAGTGGAGAATGTGCTTCATTTATTTTCCATTATTTGGTTTTGTCTTTCAATCAGCAAGTTATTATGTAACATAGCAATTTTGTTGTTGCAACTGAAAATAATGTTAATATAGTTACACTTTTAGATATGTACAATGCATGTATTTGTACATTGCACACTAAAAAATTGAGATGTATGAATTTGTTATATATTTAATTGTTTGGGCTTTATCATCTTATACGTTTGAACCTTTCACAGATGTTAATTCATATGGCATGATTGCAATATTCTACATTTATTGTGCTTTTTATCAGAAGTTCTAGGGTTTATGTCCTCTTCAGTTTGAAAATACCACTGGGTATTGTATAAATGTGTAAATAAAGCAACTGTATAACAGTACGATTAGCTCCCTCCTGTGGCCATCCAAAATCATTCCTCATAAGATGCTTAAGTCAGTTTCAATTGTGTAGGCAGTATCTTGGAAATTATTTTTGGAAATATTGTTCAAGTGCAGAGTATATAGGTAATCCAAATGCACACAGATACATGGAAAAATAATGATTTTCTGTACTGTCACTCGCAGGTCACACCAATGCACAAATGCATGCTTATTGAAATAGGGATTTTATAAATTCCCAGATGGGCTATTTGCACTTTTGTGAACTAAGCAGTGAGGTTGCTGTGACTGGAGTTTGTGGTGGAAACTGATGCTAACATTCAATCACCACGCAAAAGGCACTTCTGCTGAGTGTAATGAGGCGGTGCTGTCTGCTGTGCCACTGTAATGCCATACACATACAAACACTCTATTATAATAGCAAAATCTTGGGAGATGAGACTTTTTATCCTGCGACAAGACGTGATCTTTTGAAGAGACTTTTTGGAATGAAGTTCCCCGAGATGAAGGTAATGTAGTACATCTCCCGTGGATGACATTAGACACCAAAGGAGATCTTGATATGCCATACGTATTAAAACGTTAACAGTTTCCTGTTAGAATAGCTTTTGCAAAGACAATTAACAAATCACAGAGCCAAACATTCGAAAAAGTCATTTTATTTACATGATTACATCCCACCAGGAGAAGGGGCCTGAGTTGCCTTGAAAGCTTACATATTGTAATCTTTCTAGTTAGCCAATAAAAGGTGCCATTTTGCTTGACTTCTCACTACATCCATAATCGCTAACACTTTACAACACCCTAGTGTGGACGAAAACTCAGACCAGACAGCAGGTGCGGTTATAAAGCAGCTTTATTTTTCAGAGTCACGGTGAGAAGAGTTTCAGAAAAGCAGACAATCAAATATACATGACAGCGTCAGGGCTCTTCTGAACCCCGTCTGTTGGGTGGGGTCCCGTTTTATACCCCTAGAATGCGTGATTTAATATCATTATAAAATGCAACAGTCACCATATTTATTATACACAATCCTTGAGCCCATTTAACGTCCCTTGTAAAACTTGATTTCTTGGCCCCTTTTGTTATGGCGTTCAGATGTAAGCTAAGGGAAAACGTGATAAGGCAGACTCATGTGTGGAATGCTCAGACCTTGAGTCCTTTGCACAAATATTTTTCTGTTTGCTAAAACAAAGCATGCTATTACATGGTTTTGTAAAGCTTACTTCTCAGATATGAATTAGTACAAGGGAACAAAGAGAACATTCGTCTTCCACACTAGTACTAGCTTTTATGTGTTAATTAAACCAAGTGATAACAGGAGCTGTTCTTTCAAGACTAATCAGACTTGGTATGGAGAGTCACATAGTGAGCCTCCACCATTTGGTATAAACAAAGGACAGTTTTGGATTTCATATAGAAGCATGACTCAAGACTTTTTTATTTACTAAGCATTTTCCGCATCACATAACCAGTGACTAGAAGTTTTGTAATTGGCTTTAGGCACAATTTCATCACAACATTATAACCCTTGTGAGAAGTGCATCAAGTGTAAAATTCAATTATGTTCAGAAAAGTTTAATATAAAATTTAAAAATTTGGAATCCAGAAAATAACCTGAAAGATGCTTTGTGGATTGTCACCCTCCCTTTGAAAAAATAAACTTGCTAGTGCCAGTGCATTCATTTGTATCATATGTTGCTATGCAGCAGACCAAGCTAGTCCTGATGGGAGTGATGACAAATGGCTCGCCCATCATGAAGAAACTCAGCTTGATTGGTAGCAATTATTTTGCTTTTGATAGAAGCCCACAAATTGAGTGTTTTTCAAATCTTTCAAGAATTTACTATTAATTAAAATCCAATTTTTCCATAAACAAAGTAAGGCGTACAATTATCATAATTATCATTAATTTCCATTTGCATTTTCATATAAACAACAGAAAGTTTTACAAATAACATCAATCATTCAGACACTCTGCAATCAACATGCATTCTGGAATCACATTAGCATGGCTTGTTAATAATGAGAAATGGATAAGAGCCCACTGAAAATTTCCACGCCATAAATTTGTTTGAAGTTAGCACATTAATGATATTGACTTGATTTGCCAGCTAACTATGACAAGAGATTTTTTCAGACTTCTGGTTTTGTCTTCAAGCAGGGCTGAAATAGTCTGAAAATTACTAGTTGTACAACAAGCTCTCTCAGGGGAAGTACATTAGCACAATTACATAAGAACATACAAATGCAGCGATTAAGAACAGTCTGTTCATCATGGGTCTCTGTTTCAAAGAATCCCTTCATTAGTAACAAAAATGTGGGGTAAAAAAAAGTCATTGTTTTGCTGTTCTAGAAAATAGGAACTGTCATGTTAAATGCTACAGTGTGCATTTCTTCCAGAGATAAGGACAAATAAATAGTTCTGTGCTTTATAGCTTAAAGAAGGTAGGTGGAGCATTTCAAACACTGTCTCCGAAATTGGTTCAGTTTTTGGACTTGTGCCGCTACATGTTTATGAAAAAGACAATACAATTTGCCCTATCAAAAAAGAGTTTTAAAATCCTTGTAATTCAGCAATAGAGAAAATGTGCTGAAGCTAGGATAGGATGCAATTGTCCCATAGTTAGATGTCACTGGGCCAGTGGTCATGCCGTGCCTTTTAGGTGTGCTCTGTCATCAAGCAACATCTGGCGACTGTGTGCTTTGTGATATCTGAATGCTGAAAGTAAAAAAGCAGAGTGGATTGGCAGGAATTATTGTCTTTTTCAGCATCCTAAGCTTAGTACTCAAGGATACTAAGCTTAGTTTTGTAATAATTTTGTTTGGGTTGGCTGTGAAGGTTTCCCATGCACATGTTGAAATATGGTGTGCCTGTGCTCACAGTGTGAGACATGTGAATTCTTTGAGACCCTCCCCAATGGGACGACAAGCAGAAGTGCGACTGCTGTGTCTGTTGAGGGTTGCTTGTTCATCACCAAGGCAACCGCAGATTCGAGGCACAAAAGAAACAACTACAAGCTGACCGCTGCCATGCGCCAGGCACCAGTCGTGCAATGGGTGATGCAGGGAACATTATAACTTGGCCACTGACCTGGCCCCGACCCTGCCTGTTTGCTGTCTATGTATAGTAGAATGGTAGATCCCGCTATAATAAATAACCTTGCTGTTCCCGTTTTGAAATGAATAAAGATGGTTTTACTAAAGTACTGAGACTCAGCCACATCTTTGGGGTGCAAGACACCGACTCACGTGTCACAACAGAGTTAAACATTCAGCCTTGATCAGTCACTTTCTGTTGTTGTTTTCTAGGTTTAAACATGGTCGCTCCACTCTGTTTGCACTAAAGAAGGATGTTGTACATAATCCTCTTTTTATGGGCAGAAGGTGTATCAGGGGCCAAAATCTACAGTATACAAGACTTTCTTCACAATATGGTGACATTGTCTTACCACGGCGAACTGCTAATAAATGGATTGAGAAGTTCATAAATGGTGGGACAAGTGTTAAATGGGAAGAAGGAGTGGGGCATCCATCCATATCCACTAAAGACTGCAACACTGAGCAAATTCATACCATGATTCTTATGAACCTACAAGGATTACAGCTCAGTTACTCCTTCAGTTCCTGGCACTTCATTTCAAACCTATCTAGGAATTTCAAGTTTACTTGTGTGTGATTTACGGATTTTTTGACCTTCTGCTCTGTTGCCTTTGATTACATCTTTGGATTCTGTATTGGGACTTTATTCACTCCTTTTTGCCTTTTGTGCTCTCCGAAGCTGGCTTTTTGTTTGTAGTGCCTGGGATTCTTAGCCCACGAGTTATATTTTGAATATTGTTTTGTATATTAATTATTTTGTATATATGTTGTGATAAGAAAGAGTCAAAGAAATCATAAAGGTTTGGGGCGCCACCCATATATTGTTTTCCCGGCTGCAAAAGTTGATTTAAAGTAGCACGATGTGCATAGAACAGAGTCCAGAACAGAACTGACTGCATGGAGACAAGATGACGGTTTTAACTGATAAAATGGGAAATTACGCCATCGGTGCCGGAATCGAAAGTGATGTCTTCGTGACCAGAAATGACGTGTATGTGACCGGAAGTGACATCATCGACAGCGCAGGAGCCAGAAGTGACATTTTCTTGACCGGTGGTGACATCATTGTTGCCGCTGGAACCAAGCAGGATTTCCCGAGAATGGTCTGCAAGAGACTGAGAGAGACAGTTAGCACACTCTGCCTCCCCCGGTCTGGCATTTAATTACCATTTTGTAGGCCCTTTAGCTGTTTCCCATTCGCATGTGTGTGACAATGTTTATTTACATTTTAATGTATTTAGTTATAGACCCAGTTCCCTTTATCTAGAGGCTCAGGAGCAGGGCCACCGCGAGGCTATGGAACTGCACTTTGCCTATATGTTCTTCGCAGAGAAACAGGTTCTCCATAACACAAGCTGGGGTTTTTAGTAAATAAAAGGTGGTTAATCTTGCTAAAAAGTGTTAAAATTCTGGTGGTGGATATAGCAATTAAGAGTGAAGTGAAGGAAAGACTAATTTAAGAGTGGTTGGAATTAGGAAATGGCAGAAGATATGGGATAAAAGTATGAGGACTAGGTGGTATCTTCGATTGTGTGAATCTGTGCAGGAGTAACGTCTGATGTGTAGAAACAGAAAGAAGGAAGTGTGGCCAACAAGGCTGTGATTTGGACATATTGGTTTAAATTCATCATTAGTAATCATTTTGAAACAAGATACTGGTATGTGTGTAGAATATTTTATGATGGTTTAACCCAAATAGAGTATAAAAAGTAAAAATGTTTAAAAAAATAACAGAACACCTAAAATGATTTGTAGTAAAAGAGAGTCTAGGAGAAAAACATGGTCAAATAAGGTACTGTATCAAGTGCAATGATTACATTTGTAGTCAAAACAGGTCTGGGTGGGAGAATCTGAATTTGCTATTTCTGCCTCACACTAGGTGGTGGTAAGGCATCATCAAAGGAGATGAGACTGAAACTAATGCAAAGAAGAAGAAGAAGAAAAATAAAACGTTTTCAAGAACAGCATTGTTCGTTTTACTGAGCTCTTCCATTTTATATGCAATGATCGCTGTGTCACCGCTCTGTTATGATTATGTGACTTTGATCATTTTTTCCAAGCTATAGAAATGTTTCTTATTAACATACAGATCTGTTTTCTATTTTTTTAAAATATGATGATTCTGGATATTTGGTTCTTTTTGTTATAAATTATTTTGGCGTTATAGAAATTAATTATCATATATTTTTGGATTTATTACTTATTGTTACTTATTATTTGGCTGATGCCTATATCCAAGGCAACTTAAAACATCTGAGATACAATTGGTTACATTACCTTTGTTTTTCCAGTTGAAGCACTGGTAGGTGAAGCGACGTGCAGAGTTGCCATATTGTTTTTATTATGGGAGCCGTCATTTTGAGCACTTGTAGCTAGGGACAAACGTGTGGGTTATTTCGGAACTTCTGCAGAGTAATGTCATTAACACGACAACTTACAGTGGATTCAGAAAGTATTCAGACTCCTTCACTTTCTGCACACTTCATTGTGTTGTATCCATATAAAATAAATTATACATTTGTTATTTTTGCCCATTAATCTATACTCAATAGTCCATAATGGCAAAATGAAAACATATTTTCAGAAAGGTTTACAAATGTATAAAAAATCAAAAACTGAAATCTCTCATTTGTATAGTTATTTAGACCCTTTGCTGTGACACTCCAAATTGTGGTCAGGTGCATCCTGTTTGGTTTAATTATCCTTGGAATGTGTCTAGAACTACATTGGAGTCCACCTACGGCTAAGTGAATTGAATGGACATTATTCAGAAAGACACACACCTGTGTGTATGTAAAAGACACACAATTCATACTGCATTTCAAGACAAAAACCAAGCTACAAAGTCCATGGAACTCTCTGTTGACCTCCATGATAAAATTGTTATGAGAAAGAGATCATGGCCTTGCTTTGCTTTACTTTGTTGTGAACATAGGAGCCTGTTAAAGGTACTTTGTAAAATGAAAGTACATGTTTGAATCCGGGACTGTGTCTTTTCAGGGTTTGGGGAATGCTGTCACGCTCCTTTCCGGTTATGGTATATATTCACATCATTGTGAATCGTATAGCGGTTACAATATGGTACACTTTGTACTAGTACACTAAATAAAAACACACTGAGCAACAATTTTATTTTAGTTTTTGGGAAAATAATATGATGATTCACAAAGCTGAAGGTTTCATTTCGTCTTATATATATAAATAGACTAGCAAAATACCCGCGCTTCGCAGCGGAGAAGTAGTGTGTTAAAGAAGCAATGAAAAAGAAAAGGAAACATTTTGAAAATAACGTAACATGATTGTCAATGTAATTGTTTTGTCACTGTTGTGAGTGATGAGTGTTGCTGTCATATATATATATATATATATATATATAT
>JANRMT010062822.1:7411963-7485937 GCA_026402145.1 Polypterus bichir lapradei
TCGTGCTTTGTTTCCGAAGTAGCAGAACTCATGAATATGGTTGTATAAGTCACTCGCTCGCTTCTTATTGTTTCGCTGCCTTCTCAATTATATAATGCATGTTTTCTTCAGCGCTTTTTGGAGGTCTTCCTGGTTTTCTATGTACTGCGTGATTACGTGGGAGGCGTGATGATGTCACACGAAACTCCGCCCCCACGGCGTTCAAGCTCATCTCCATTACAGTAAATGGAGAAAAACAGCTTCCAGTTATGACCATTACGCGTAGAATTTCTAAATGAAACCTGCCCAACTTTTGTAAGGAAGCTGTAAGGAATTAACCTGCCAAATTTCAGCCTTCCACCCACACGGGAAGTTGGAGAATTAGTGATGAGTCAGTCAGTCAGTCAGTCAGTGAGTGAGTAAGTGAGTGAGTGAGTCAGTGAGGGCTTTGCCTTTTATTAGTATAGATATAAATACTTATCTTATTCTTCCCATACATTTATTTTTTTAACTGATGCTTTTCATTCAAAAGATGTTAGGTAATCACAAGTGCATAATTTTTTGCATATTTCTTTATATGAATTCTGGCCGGTAAGTAACTGGCTCACAATCACACTGTAAGTTAGTGAAAGGGACTGATTAAGCAGCCTTAGCCACTCGAGTACATTACATGTATGTACTGATGAAAGTACAGATAAGGGACATTTGAATTTAACAGGCAAATGTGTTATTTAATCTAGAAAAAAAAGACTTAAATGACACATTTTAAATATGCCATTACATTAAACTCTATTGAATGTTTACTCAGATTTCTGAATGCTCCGTAGATATTATTTGCATTGTTTTTGTATTTGCGTTAGCTTAGTCACTTCTAATTGCTGATTAAAGCATTAAATTATAGTGGCTCACTGTGAACATTTCTATATAAAATAAACATGGACCAATCCATTTTCTTTCTTAAAAATAATAAAGCTAAGGAAGGTATGAACAAAAAATCGCTATTAATCTTAATTGCTTAAATAGGTTTTGATTACATAAATATTATTATTGTAACAATGTTTGACTTTTAATCCTGTCATGGAATTGTGATGGCAGCACCTCATACATATCAATGATTCTAGATTATTTTAAGCTATGTTTGTAGGGTTGATTGTGTTTCTTGTCAATGGTGGGGCTATAAAAGTTAGGACTGCAGTTCAATCCTAAATGGGCTCAAGCTGGAACACATACTAAAGGTGGGCTTTGTTGTTGTTTTATAGGATACATGTGGAAAATAATATGTATCATGGTGCTCAACAATTATTATAATGTAATAGAGCAGATGCAGGTTTTCATTCCACCCAGTTTCTCAATTAGAAACCAATCTATTCCAATAATGAATATTACTGAGAAATCCTTATATTTAATTTGATACTATCCATATGTATGGTGTTCGTGTCAATACCCCGTATGTATGGTGTTCGCGTCAATACCCCGTATGTATGATGTTCGCGTCAATACCTCGACTCAATACAAGTTAGAACCATGCAATGAGACTCTGCCTCTGTAGTTAGAACATAACGTGGCAAACGCGGACGCAGTATTACATGATTGGCTAAAAATGTTCGAATGCTTCAGTGATGCCGCTGGACAGCCGAGTATAGTAAGTCGGTGTTGGTTCAAGCAGATAACAGTAAGTTCGGTTGTTTTTTGGAACGTTGGTTTGGTGGGGCGTACTTTCCAGGACTAACATCATCAACTGACTTAAACCCTTCGACAGCTCCGGAACCGTAAGTAATTTAGAACGTATCGCCATTTGCTTGGTATGTCGAAATCTATCATTGGGCAGTTCAGTTTTGGCATCCATCCTTCTGACATCTATTGGCAAACTGAGTAATAATGGCTGGGTATTAACAATGGTCATTGTTTAAATTTTAGGCGATCTCAGATGTAAAATGACCACACCAACATAATTATTACTCCGACTCTGAATAGAGTCGTAAAATACGGTTTGTTTTGAAAATTTTTTTGCTGGAAAAATTTAAATGAGGTGCGCCGAAGAGCTGAGTTCATGTTTCGCAGCCCAGTTTAAACAGGAAGCTCTTCATTACATCGGCCGAAAAGGTCTATTTTAAGTACAAATCAGTGCCATGATAACAAAATTATTTCAAGGACTTAAAAAAACAAATAATTCTTCGCAGAGAAAGTATGGATTTCACAAACATAGAATTTGTAGCCTGATTTGATCCAGCTCCCAGTCGCTAGTAATATATATTTCTAATATTGAGGAATTTTGTTTTCTGTGGTTTATCATCAAACTGTTATTCCAAGGGAACTCTTCAGTGCTTTTTTTATTGATTTCTTTTACATTCAGTTCCTTTTTCTGTTTGAATTGCTGTAATTTAGGAACTTCTCTTGGTCCATTATAGGGATGTAGGGAGTCGAAGACAGAAATCAAAGGAGGATGGAACTTAAGATTGGGGATTTTGAACAATGCAGCTTATTTTTCTACTTTCTTGATTTCTTTTTATTGTTTGACACTCTTTGTAATAATTTTTATTTATATTTTTATATTGCCATTTTGTCTATTGTTCTCCATCATGGTTGCAACCACTTCGTGTGTTTCGTTATTGGTTATTGTACCCAGTTGTTACCATATGGTTATTAGAAGTGTGATTTGTAATGTCACTGTCAGCATGTAAGATGGCAAAGTGCTCTTCTCCAGGTTAAAGTTTCTGAAATAAATTGTAATATAACATTTTTAGACATATATTTTGGTGTATTTCATGTTTTTTCACTCAGAGATTATGTTTCTATGTTTATTTTTTAATTTTAATTTTAGGCTTAAATCATAACACTTGAAAGGGGTTTGACATTGACAAGGAACATTTCTCTCATAAAGTGTACTTTCAATTTTCAGACCTCTCATTGTGTATTCAAACCTAACATTTTTACATTCTACATGTCATACTTTTTACATTAAATATTATCTGCTATTAATCTGCCCATGCCTGTTGTCCAAGTCCTAGTTTTAGATTATCTGTCAATCCGCCTAACTTGGTATCAACAGCAAACTTAACAAGCTTGTCATAATCAAATCATTTGTATATATTATGGACTGTGGTCAATCCACCATAGCCTATACTCAAAGAAAAATTCAAACAGGGCCAATTTAGTTGCAAATTAATGGACTTTAAGAAGAAAGTAGATAAAATAGAAAAAACACACACAAATATGTGCAGAAAGTGTTAACTCCACACAGAGAGTAAGAGAATGGCACTAACCCCTGTGCCATCATTCCACTCTATTTAAAGTCAATGTATGAAACTATATAAGCATAACAAAATTAACAATTTCTGATGACAAAATGAAAACTACTCTGTAATGTTATCATAATAAAATGAAATTAAGAATGGCCAATAGTGGAAAATACATTTCACAATGCAAGATGATATACTATATGTGTCTTTTTGCAATTAATGATTAATATTTATGTATTCTAATTAATATATAATATGCTCCTTAATCTTTTCTTTCTGCACTAGTCAATAGTACATTATATTCAGGACCATCTAAGGAAAGTCTCACAGACATGATGGCATCTGAAAAAGAAAACAGGAGATGATGACACTCTTTTGAGCGCTCAGTCCTCACAGTGTTCTTAGTCAACACTGTTTGAAATAAGGCCTAGAAAAAAGGATGTAACTCTTAACAGTTCACGTGTCCAGACGTAACCTTGGCAGCGCTTTAGTCATGTTTGGACGGATGAGAACATAGGTGATCTTATCATGGCTTGACTCTAATTAAGTTCACTGTCTGGCTTTGCTTCAGAAATAGCATCTGAACTCAGACAGACCTTGGCAGACAGTAAAGAAAAGATCAATCTGCTCTGCAGAGACTGACAGCTCTAAATAAAGCTGAGGTGAAACTACCTTGGAGCGCCAAAATTATACAGAAAAAAATAGCATCTGTAAAAAGAAGACACTGCAAGTACCTGGAGACAAAACAGTATAACAAACGTAACAATGTTCAAACTAGATAACTGCCAAAGAACATTGACCAGGGCCAAGCAGTTTAATGAAATACGACAAATTTATAGAGAAATAGTACATGTACAAGTAATAATTACAAATCAGTCTAAATGCAAGGTTTTTAATAATACTATTTCTAAACACTTTTTCAATAGTAACATTTACTCTGGCTGTAATTTAAGAATTTACTGCCATTTAAAGGTGACTATACTGTAGGTAATGAAAAAAGTTGCATTTTATTATTATACTATTTGTTATATATGTTTTTAAAATCTGTATTTTTTAAAGCTGCCAAATCCATTTCAGGAAACTGGCAGAATGCAGTCTTATCCTGACAGTACTGGGAACCAAACTTGACCAGCAGAGGGCCCTTTTGCACAAGACCAGTTTCATCCATCCATTATGCAACCCACTATATCCTAACTACAGGGTCACGGGGGTCTGCTGGAGCCAATCCCAGCCAACACAGGGCAGGAAACAAACCCTGGGCATGGTGCCAGCTCACGGCAGGGCGCACACGCACACAAACACCCACACACCAAGCACACACTAGGGACAATTTAAAATAGAGGAAACCGAAGGGGGACATGTATGGGGAGAACATGCAAACTCCACGCAGGAAGGACCCAGGAAGTGAACCCAGGTCTCCTAACTGCGAGGCAGCAGCACTACCACTGCGCCACCGTTCAACGCAAGACCAGTTCATTATCTCAGATTAATTTTAAATTGCATATAACATTTATATGTATACTTCATTTCTCAATTCTTCTTTGTTAAGTATTGTTGAGTAGCACAGTAATTTAACATTGTTGGTTCACATTTCCAGTAGACATTTATGATCCTAGTTTGTTTGAAATCAGGGGTGTATGCTCAAGTAGAATCTACATAAAGAGAGGCAAGTTTGTTTGATTAGTAGCTGCAAATATATCAGGGTATAATTAAATGGGGGTCAGTGTATAGGTTTACCTTGCAATATAATGATATCTTTTCCTGAACAAGTTCCTTCCTTCAACCTATGGCTGAGAAGTGGACTCTGCCTTTCTTTAACTATTTTATTGAGCTACGAAGGTTAGGAAAAATAGATAGATATGATTAGTATATTATGTGAACTGTATTCAAAAAGCTTTAAGTAAAGTATATATGTGCATAATTGTAGTCTCTTTCCAGTTTAAATTCTATCTGACATTGCATTGACATACAGTATATCTATCCATTATCCTGCTTAATGCAGATTAAGGACACGAGGGAAGAACTAACTCTGACAGACATGTTGTCTACTATAAGCCTCACTCATCTACACATTCACACATCCACATCCAATTTAGAGTTATCATTTAACCTCAGACCTCAATTAACACACAACTTTGTTATGTGGAAGGAAATGAAGTAACTAGAAATAAAAGCTTTGAAGATAACAGGTGAATATGCAATCTGCACACACACATTACCTGCTCTGGGAATGGCAGTGTTAACACTGCTAATGAAAATGTGCTTTTTGTATCTGAACAGTGTATTTCTTTGCTGTCATTGTCTGCCATAACAGATGCATTTAGGATATGTCTTGATCTCACTTAGTTACTTTTGCACAAATATTTATTACATTGTGAGCTGATACAAATGTTATAATAGTAAATTTGTGTACATCCATCTGTCATATTCAATACATATTGATTTTATATGATATAATTGTAGGTGGTACACATCAGATCACATAAGGCTGCAAAATTTTTCATTACCCCTCCAGACTGAATACCCCCTCATAATATACATGACATGGATAATTAACAAATAAGCATGCTTATCAACACTAAAAAGTATAGTACACAAACAAAAATAATCTCTTTGATCATTCTTTATTGTTTTTTATCATAATGTTTGAAAAATACAGTATTACAGAGATACTGGAGCAAGCACCAAACAAAAAGGTAGCATACACAGGTCAGTCTAAGTGGGTGTACACTCCATCACTTTTAAAATGGTTATTCTCAGAACATTTTGCATACTTTCTAGCAGTTAAATAACCGCACCTTCGTCAAGGCCAAAGTAGTGTGTGGGCAGGTATACACTTTTCACTGGTGACATAACAGGCATTTAAGTGAAGAGGATACACAGATCACAACAGAACAGATTAAAGAGAAAGTGGAAAAATATGAAAATGGAGTATTGGAAAGCTGTATACTACTATGTGTAACAGCAGTAAACATCAGAGAAAGCACACTTCATGAAGGCTGTACACACCCTAATGTTTATATTATTAGGTTGCTTCAAGAATCTGCTGTACAAATTATTACAAGTAACAATTTTTAATTGATTTACAATACAATGATAAAGAAAAACACAATCACAACCACCTAATGTCCTGTCTCCAGCCATCGGTGTATTTGCACTCAAAGAACAACTGGATACAGGGTGACTGACGATGAATGACACAGCTGTGTAGTCATCCACCTGAGAAACATTTGCCAAAATGCCATTATGAGGTCACTTTAATGTACATTTCCAAAGATAATGTAATCATCACAGCTGTTACAAGTGAGATAGTGCTAAAAAATTATTAGAACATTAGAACATCAGAACAGTCTAGACAAGAACAGGTCATTCAGCCCAACGAAGCTTGCTGGTCCTATCCACGTAATTCTTCCAAAATGACATCAAGTCTAGTTTTGAAAGTCCCTAAAGTCCTACTGTCTACCACACTATATGGTAGCTTATTCCAAGTGTCAATGGTTCTCTGTTTAAAGAAAAACTTCCCAACATTTGTGTGAAATTCACCTTTAACAAGTTTCAAACTGTATCCCCAGCTTCATCTTGAACTCATTTTAAAATAAAAGTCTCAATCCACTATAATAATTCCCTTCATAATTTAAAATGTTTCAGTCTCATGCCATGTCTCCTCTTAATCTTTTTTTGCTTAAACTAAAAAGGCTCAGCTCTTATAATCTTTCCTCATAACTCATCCCCTGTTGCCCTAGAAGTCGCTCTTCTATGGACCTTTTCTAGTGCTGCTACGTCCTTCTTGTAGCCTGGACGCCAAAACTGATCACAGTACTCCAGATGAGGCCTCACTAATGCATTATAAAGGCTGAGCAGAACCTCCTTGGACTTGTACTCCATACATCGCGTTATATAACCTAACATTCTGTCAGTCTTCTTAATGGCTTCTGAACACTGTCGGGAAGTAGATAGTGCTGAGTCCACTACAACTCCAAAATCCTTCCCATAAGGTGTACTTTCAATTTTCAGTCCTCCTATTGTGTATTCAAACCTAATATTTTTTTACTTCCTACATGTAATTCTTTACATTTATTTACATTAAATTTCATCTGCCACATATCTACCCAAGCCTGTATGCTGTCCAAGTCCCTCTGTAATGATAAAATAAAATGTAGATTATCTTCCAATAGATCTAGCTTGGCATCAAACTTAATCAGCTTGTTACTTATATTGCTATCCAAACATTTATATATATTAACAATAGCAGCACTAGCATTGACCCTGTAGAACACTGTTGTTAACATCAGCCAATTCTGATAGGGTTCCACGCACCATAACCCTTTGTTACCTTTGCCTGCACCAATTTTGCAGCTGTTTACATGCAACACCCTGAACTTCCACTTCTTTTAGTTTGATGACCAACCGCAGTGTGCCACCTTATGTAGTTAATACATTTTTATGGGCTGCTTCTTTGTTATTTTAATGATTTTTCAGCATGTGGGATCATTTTAATGTGTGTTTTATCATTTTGGTTCACCTGGAATTTAGTATATTTTCATATTATTATATTTTTGTGTTAGTGCAACACTATTTTATTTTGTTTATGGGTGCTGCCATTTTGATGGTCTCATTATCAGGATGCAAATCTCAGTTGCTATGAGGTGAGGTTCCATTTGTTGTATCAAGTGGAATCATTGAAGTAACTCTTTATAAGCGCAACAGATTGCAACACATCTACTAGCATCCAGGATTATGAACTGGTGTTTTCTGGCTGATGTATGGTTAAAGATTTGTATTAATCTTTAGATTTGCTTAGTGTTTTGTTTTTGTTGCATTAAGATCCATCTCCTGATCCTTTTTCCAGGTTTTTTATGTAGCAGAAACATCTGAGGTTAAAAATGCAAGTGAAGTGGCCTGTTCTTCAACCCAGCTGAACAGCAACACTGGGTGTTGGGTCTAAAAGTAAAAGTTTGCATGTAAATTAAATAAGTAATTTATATTGTGACATGCAATAAAGCCTGTAAGCACTGTCCTGAGTGATGTACGTCACAAGCCTACTATAGCTTACATCTATTAAATACAATATAGGTCAAATTCCATTACAACAAAGTGCCAGGGATCTAAAAAATATTTCCTTGTAATGAAAATTTCATAGTAATGAGATTCTGTATTTGTCGCTATAATGCTTTCTTTAACTTGCGTCCAGGCATTTGCAATCATTTCAATAGCTTCTTTGACGTTAATTTTCATCTCCTCCAGTCTATAAGTTATGCTGCAGAGAATTTTTCTCAGCATTTCCTTTGCGATAATACACTTTCAGGGTGCGAATGGTGCCCAAATTGAATGGCTGAAGCACTATCGTGCAATTGGATGGGAGGAACTCAACTCGAATATTATCTAAATGTAGAAGCATGCTTTGAGAAGCACAGTTATCAATCAGAAGCAGAATCTACCTTTTCTTATTCTTCGTATCATGACTCGTCAAAGTGCCTTCCGATTGCCGTGTCTGTGGAAGATTGCTTGTCACACAGTGCTGCAGCTAAGCGCTGGAGAAACAAATCCGAGCTGATCGCAGTTGAGTGACTTTGGAGTGACTTTGACCCCTCATTATCCATTATGGTGTAAACCTCAGGGGTCATTTGATGTGGCATGCAGCACTTCAAGTCTTCTGATAATTTCTGCTGAAAACACCTACTGGTTTGCTCTTTTATAATAAGGATATAATTTCCATTAAGAAATTGTTTTAAAAAAATGGCCTTAAAATGATGGTTTTTGGATTTACAGGGACAGAAATGGAGGGGGGCGACCCCAAAGAACTCAATATCTTGCATAACTACACATTAAGATGAGTCGAACAGTATATTTGGAGGCTTTCTTGTAACTGGTGACTCAGAACAGAACTGATTTCCTAAGCAATTCTTATGAATGCAATAGTTTCCCTTTTCCTTAACCAGCACCCAAACAAGCAAAAGATGAAAAACAAGCCAAAAGATTATATGGATACTTGAGGGTTTCAAGCTCAGTTCGAGGAGGGCCACCATTTTTGCTCAAATCAATTTCCTGTTTACCTGTTAATGAAACCCATTTAATTCTACAGCTAGTTAGTGATCTCAGTCTGTCTCACCAGACATTTCCAATTTCCATTTTTTTTAAGAGCACCGTCACATATTTTTATGCCTAGAGCTGATCAGTTATTCTCAGATGTTGATTTTTTTGTTTTCAAATATTTTACTGAGACAGATATCATATGATAGTCACAGAGGTACCAAATTGATCAAGTTAGTCTGGCTAACTATTGGCTCACTTTGCATCTCATTATTGTTTGGCTGCTGGTTGAATGAAAAGGAAACAACTTAAATGCAAGTCAAATAATTTTATTGGCACAATAAAAATTCTATTAGCAACAGTAACTGGTTACTAATTTAGAAAATGATTGGAATGAAAACCTTGTGCCACTTGGTTTATCACAGTACTTTCCCCCCAGCGAAGAATGGTGATTCTGAGCGGCCAGCCCAGCGAGGAATGTCTTTCTCCAGGAGGATATTCCAGTTGGACCTTCATCATTCCGTGTATAGTAGTCCCTGGAGAACCTAGGGGGAACATCATAAACAGTGAGACACTTTATCCCCCCTTCCCCAAGGACTTTTTCGGCAGACATGGCCCGGCTGTCGGCAATTATAACGCTGCCTCCTTCCTCCTGCTACTCTCCCTCTGCGGAACTGGAAGCAGTTGGGAAATGCTGGCTCCGCCCCTTTCCCCGTTGGGGAGAATTCCAGCACTGCCTTTGAGCTCTCTGCTGCGTTTTCTGTTTTGTTAGGTGACCCCGGTTTCTCTTTTGGGATCTCCTTCTTAATCTGGGGTTTGTTCACAGTTTGGGTCTCTCTATTAGTTAAAGAGAGCCCTTTTCCTGTTTGAACCCCTTTTGATTTATAAACGACCGGTGGCGGCGTCTTTAGATCCGCATCGCTCCGGAAGACAGCACTATCCAGCTGCTCCGGTTCAATCAGGTCTTCCCCCGCCCACTCGGTCATGGTTTCCGACTCCCTTGTAGGGCTCGCAGCTACTTGGCACCTGCTATGAATTAACAGCGGGCCCGTGTCACTCTGCGTCCCTCTATTATATACGGTATGGGTCTCCCTTACCTGTACCACCACATTTTTTAATACTGGAGGCTCCCGACTGATCCGCCGCAGGTACTCGTTTACCTTCCTTAATGGCATCTTGGCCATTTCCCCCAGGTCTCCAACGATCTTCTTAATCACCGTCAGCATCTGTAAAATACCTCGCACGGGCTTGATCAGTTTCTCGAGTTCCCGCACATTGAAACAGTTAAATTAATTCGGCCGGAGGTAGGCTTACTTCCTCCTTCTGCCTACTTACCGGCCGGGAGCCAATGAGCACGTCCGCTGTCGGCACATGCACTGATGGGTCTCGAAGAGGCTGCTGGGAATTGGAGTTTTTTCCGGAGGACCGGGCCGCTGTCTTTGGCTGACCTGTGTCAATTTGTTGGCGGATCGATCAGCCATTTCCCGGCCCTCCTTACCTTTTCGTGGGGTGAGCGGTAATTCACTTGCCTCCCCCTTCCCCTTCGGAATGTCCGAGTCCGTTTTTTCCAGGGCACAGCTGTAAGCAGTAGGACGCGGACCTCCTCCTTCCCGCAATGCTTTGGGTTGGATCACGTGTACCTCGCCGGCAGCTGACATGCGTAAGTCCTTTTGGCTCGTCTGCTGGACTGAGAATGTAGCCCCTTCATCGGGTTTTTTGTCTGCATCCCGCAGGGCCTCCGGATGATCTTCCTTGAGGTATGTGCACGGAACAAAATGGGTTATTTTAAAGATGTTGGTAACTAAATCACTGGCACATACCTCGTGGTAGTTGTCCTTCTCTGGGGGCCTTTCCCGACTTGTGCAGCTGCTCTTCAGCTCATCCCGAGCGTCCTCTATGACGAGCGTGGAACCTTTGCCGACGCTGTCGCTCTGCTTACCCTTCTTCTTCCCCATAACGGACTTGGAAAAAGTGGATTCTGGAGATGTTGCTGTGTGACCTGATGCTGTCATCTTAGGGTTCTCTGCCCACAGAAAATTTTTGTACAGGTCTTCTGCCAAAAGGACGGCCAGGGAATCCTGCCAACTACGCCACTGTGACAGATAGAGGGCGCTATCGCTCTCTTGAACCCTCAGACAATACGCCAGACACCAGATAAAAGTCCAACAAGTTGACTTTATGATTAATAACAGTGCACAAAGCACCCTCCTCTCCACAATACTCATATAATTCCACAATAATACACTATTCAATAATCAATCCTCCTCTCCCAGACGCATTGCCACCCTTCCACCCAGCTCAGCTTGTCGTCTAGGGATTTCCCACAGTCCTTTATAGTCCTTGACCTGGAATTGTTTCGCTCTCTCTGTCCACGTGAATAGGAACACTTCCGGGTCAGATAAAAATCCTTCTTTTTCAACCCGGAAGCATGTCATTCCTCTTGTCCATGTGACTCAGATGTACTTCCAGGGTGCAAGGAAAATACTCTTTGTTCCTCCCTGCAGCGTCCTCTAGCGGCCCCCATGGTATCCAGCAGGGTTGTGAATAAACACTCCAATGTCCATGATGCCCTGCTGGCATTCGGGGCACTGCCATGCTGCAGGGAGGGCTCCACCTGGCGGCGTGGGGGTATTGGCCGGGATGAACGGCCAGCCATATATCACACACTGTAGAGCTCAGTGAACAGAGTTTGACGCCCCTACATTAGAGGCTCAGTATCCATTGTGCAGGGTAACCAGTTGTACCCCAGTAAATGACCCATGACAACCGACTTGGGTCTATATGGGATATGAGACACCATCAAAGTCTAACAATCAGTTTCTTCAAATGTGCAAACCATTTTCAATTCATATTTGGGCCCTTGATATACACTAAATGACAATACCAGCACATACATTTTGCCTGTTTGCTCACCTCAACAATGCCTCAACAATGCCCTTTTTCAAGTCCCTAATCTTAAACTTGCACATCACAACATTTTTAAATGAAATTTTTTATTATTGTGTGATAAACTATTTGCATTCCAAAAAACTGTTGTGAAATATTAGTCTATTGCAGAAGTAAAGATTCATTACAGATGTAAGATGCAGCAAATCCTTGACAAGGTTATATACAGGTACTTGCTTGCTGTAGATTAATCAATTAGATTTTGAAATTTAATACACAAATTAGAAAGATATTTAGGAAAAAGAAACAAAAAAGACAAACATACAAAAACACCGGGCCATTCACGCCAAAAAGCTTTGCATGAGGCTGATACAATTAAAAGGCTTTAATTCCCAGCAAGTCAGAGTTTCTGGCAGTAATTTCATAATTGTTTACTGGGAATCAATGCTTTAATGTAATTTGTTCTTCAAGGGTGCATCTGGAGAATAGATGACATCACCTGCATTGATTCATTCACAACCTATTTAAAGGTTTACGAGTCATACAAATTTTAACCTGTATTAAACTTTTTATGTGGATAAATTTCTAATGGAGAAATTGGGAAATTTTATTTGGAGTAGATTTTTATTTTTAAATTCATCATTTTTTATTATTCTAGCAATATTTCTTTATTCTGAATTTTCATAACTAATTAAATTATGCAAATTGGCCTTCAGAATTCTAATTAGGCAGCTAGCATACCATTTAATTATTTTGGTGTCAAGACGAGTCACATCTCAGTCACTCAAAATGCAATGCACAGGCAAGATGATTACAGTTTAATTTGCATCCGAGGAGAGCTGCCTATTATGGCCTGTATTGAAACGACAGGTTTGGTCCTGCATATTAGTCCTGGGCAGAGTATCTATGGAAACAGTTTCTTTACAAGAATCCACTTTTTATATTAAATATGAAATAATTTCAAATACATACTTGAGGATGTAAGCAAGCACGTGACAATCCCCCTGTCGTCTTTTCCTCCAAATTTGCCTGTATATCTCTCCCTCTCACTTATTAGTCTGTATCCTTTTTGATTAGTTATTCATTTTCTAAACATGCTCATTACAAGTTTAAGATTGCAGGGCGATGGAGTCTTTGTCACAGAATATCCATCCTTTCATTTTCAAACCAATTTAATCCAATTTCAAGTAGAAGAATTCTTAGAATGTAACATAATATAGACATAACATTCTTGAACATTTTCAACCCAGTTGAGTACTTTAGCCTGTCCTGGCAGCATTGGATGGTAGGCAGAAACAACAGGGCCCATAAACACACAATTTACAATTACCAATTAATCTGATACACACTTCTAGAATGTAGGAGGACAACCAGAGTGTCTAAAGAAATTTCCAAATAAAGAAGAATAGACCATTAAACACCACAAAGCAATGTCCTAGCACAAGCATTCAAGTCTAGGACATTGGATCCATGAGGCATTTTAAAGATCATTCTTTCTATCCAGATATTTTCCAGTAGCCTTCCCTCTTTGCTTAGGGTTCACATATGATTATTTATTTGATTTGCAAATCCGAAGACTGTGCTCTTAATTTAATGGTGCATACCTTTCTTATTGAAAATATTTGGCCCTAAGTACAACGTCTCCTGCTTCCCTTTTTTCTCCTTCCATTGTGATGAGTTATTTTGTTTTTTCCTTCATATATACATATTGCAAAAGCTTTTCTACAAACATCTTGTCATATTTCTTCGGTGTATCCTTTAGTGCATACTTTAGCATTGTTTGTCTGCAAATTGTCCTTCTTTCACCTACTTTCCTTCCTTTTTGTCTCAATCAATAGGTACTTTTGTATTGACAGTGTAGTGCTGTATGAATATTTATGAACAGTCAGGCTACCCAGATCCCCTTCTGTTTCTCTGGGTGCATTATAAAGTGATGAGTGAGACTCAACACATTCTTTACTAGATGTCCTACTCTTGCACCTTAAGATTGACACACACAGATACATACTGTACAACTACTGTATGTATGAATGATGCATAACTGCCAGCCTCTTTTTGTAATGTTCCACATTGGATCCCACCCAATAAGTACGTAACAGTTATACCTAATGCCCGTTACTCCTCATTAATTCAAAGTTACTGGCACTAACAAAAGTATGGGAGTCCCTGAGGCACATGAAGGTTTGTATACCTTTTGGTTATATTACAGACCAACAGTGTCTTACTTCTACAACACTTGTTCTCCCGATTGAATTGTGACCTCTCAGCCTTGATAAAACCCTGCAAGGATGAGAAAATGGCACTCTCTCCTGCACCAGGTGCCCTAATATTTATTACGTCAATCACTCAAGATATGAAGACAAAGTATAGAAATGACAAAGCAATATGGTGTTCATTAAAATATTATAATCCTAGAAAGCAGAAGAAAATGAAATATATAGCAAAAATCTGAGTATAGTCTTATAAAAGCTTGCTAAATTTTAGCAATGTCAAGGGTGGATGTTGTTCTGGGCGTCTTTTTGATTTAGCAATGGACATGATGTGTAGGTTTATGTTCTCCAACATCCAAATGTAATGGGTCTTGGTCTTTGATGTCACTTCCTATGTCATTCTTCTTTGTCCTTAAGACAATCCATTATTTATGCTGAAATCACTTGTGGGGTTCTGGACCATGTGACGTTACACACATGTTATTGGCTAGCTATCCTGGTGATTGATGGATCTGTACAAAAGCTTTGATTCTGTTTCTGTACAATGTCTCTGTTTTCCTTTACCATTAAGTTGTAAAAAGCATGATTTTCTTGGTTAAAAAACAAATGTATTAAAGTTATAAGTTACTGGTACAATACTGGAAGAATGTACAAATATATTTGGGTATCATAAGTTATTAGTCCACAAGAGAGGATGCTTTCAATTTAAATTGCCCTCGTGCATTGGTTAATTAAATTGCCTTAAGGGCCCTGTACATTCCTTCAAAGTTCATTATGGTTCATTTGAGCAAAATTAATACTTACTATAAACAGTTTGCAGTTTCAAAAAATGACAATTTTATTCTCAGGACAATGAGTATTTCAATTAAGGTTTGCCACTTTGTTTTGAGTAAACATTAGCTAAAATCCACAAAGCATATGAACAGCTCTTTGTAAAACACAAACATTTGATTATTCCAAATCCACTGGATTGTCGCTTTTATGCTGCAGGTTTTTCTGAATTAAATTGCATTTTATTGATGAAGAAGCTTGGGTTCCATTCTGACTTTATGTGCGTTATCAGAAGCAAACTATGGTGAACTGGGAGTCACAAAAGCACGTAAGTCCCACTAACACTTCCAAAATTGCGCACTGGGGGGATTACCCTCACAACCCCAACTAAAAACAAAAGAATCTTTATAAAATATAAAGGTTTGTTCTTAACCAAATTGTTAAGAGAACAAAAGCAAGCTTCACAGAGCACAAAGGTAAAATGGAATTGGCTAAAAAGCAAAGACAATTCAAAGTCCCAATACAATATCCTACACAAAGTCAAATAAACAAAGTTATACATTCAAAAATAACCACACATCTACAAAAGGCACAGCAAAATACAATTAACTCACCACTCCCAGAGTGCATTCAAAATGAAGTGCCAGGAACTATGTTAGGCTTTCTGGATTTTTAGGGCCGTTCCTGGCGGTGACTGTTAGGTGGCCCCGCCTCCTGGGGGAGCACCCACAAAATACATGGAACATAAACAGGCATTGATACACAGTCAAAATGAAAAACAAAGAATACAAATAAACATGACATGAGCAGCCACAGGCCTTTTGTGGTTAAGTTTATTCAATGGTGTGATTGTTCATTTTTATAGTTAAATATCTGTAAGACCAAGGACATGACTGTAGATCCTAGGTGCTCCAAACCTTCCACTTCCTCAACAATAATGAAAGGGGATGGTTTGTAAATAGTAGAGCACTACAAATATCTTTGGACAATCATTGATAAACTTTGATCTTAACACAGAACACAGAAATATTTGTAAGAAGGGAAAGACATGGCTTTTCTTTCTTAAAAAACTCAAATATCTTAAAGGGGTAAAACCAAATCACACCTTTTTATAGGTCCTTTATTGAATCTATTGTTACATTTGCTTTCATGTATTGGTTTGCAACTTCATCCTAACAACATGGTAAAAATTAACAATAAAATTATTAGTTTGCAGCAGACATCTGTCACTGAGATGCATTACAATTGGTTAGAAAGAAGGCCAACTTGATTCAGTCAGACAGTAGCCATTGTCTTTTCTCTGAATTTCAGTTGATGCCATCAGGATGCAGATTTAGGTTTCCGAATGTAAAGAGCAAAAGATTTAAAAGCTCTTTTTTCCTAGAGCTGTAAGCTTTGAATTCTGTTACTCGTAGGGATGGTGCTATATTCTGAAGTTTTATTTTGTGTTTTGTTAAAGGTAATTATTCTGCTTTGTACTCATCTTGAGTGTGGGTACTTATAATGACAATGATTGTCAGTTCTTGTTTCTTTGCTTATTTTCTTCTATCCGTGTGACAATACTTTATGTTTTGTACTTTCCTTCTGTAAGCAAATTTCCCTCTGGGATAATAATCTGTCTACTTTCAATACTGTAATATCCAATTTATTGACTTCTGTTACTCACATTTAAATCTTAAATATTATTCTATCTGTATCTCTGTTTTTGTTTATTTCTGTTATATTAAGTTTGTATCTTTATATGCTGTAGTCTGTCCTCTGTACATGTGTGTATGCAACATTACATACTTAGACAGCCTGCCAAACTCCATTCATAAAAGAGACTTGAGATTTAGGTAATAACATCTGACCTTTTTGTTTAACTGATATCATCAGAAGAATTATGAATTGGAGTGAAACTTCAAAAGTAAAAGAATATAACTATATTTTTCACAGTACTGCACAAACTTTACAACTCTAATACTTTTCCATAATCTATATAAAAAGGTTTGTAAATTGTTTTGAAAGTTGTAAATTGCAACATAATCTTCAACATATAATAAAAATATATAAAAAATTAAACTGACTTACAGCCTTTGCTTTATTAAGTGCAATAATGAAGGATTGCAGTGGATTTTATGGAGCTCATGCACCATAAAAAAATAACTGAACTACTTCCTGGTTTTCAACACAATACACAAAACTTTCAACTGGAGTCACCAAAAACACATTTAGGTTAAAAAAGACATCAGAAAATACTGTTTCTTTAATTGTGTTTTAAATCCACTTTTAGATAGGACTTTCTCCACAGGGGGAACGGCATCTAACACTGCAAAGATAATTACAAAGTTTATAACTGATCACAACTTATCAGATCTCTGGAGGTTTTTAACCCCAAATTCAAGAACATATTCTTTCTACTCACCAGTACATCATTGCTACTCAAGGATTGATTACTTCTTTATAGACAATAACTTCTTGCCTAAGATTAAATCTTGCAAATACGATGCTATTGTTATTTCGGTCCATGCACCTATGATCTTGGAGCTGAAATTACTAAGCCCCATACACTCACCCCGCAGATAGCGCCTCAATCCGCTTCTATTAGCTGACGCGAGTTGTATGGAATTTATATCCAAACAAATCAAATTCTTTCTAGAGACAAATACATCTCTGCATACGAGATCTCTGCAGGAATACTCTGGGAAACTCTTAAGGCCTTCTTAAGAGGACAGATTATCTCATATCTTTCCCATAGAAATAAATCAGAAGCCAAGAAAGTAGCAGAGATAAAAAGCGAAATTACTAAAATAGATGAAGAACATGCCAGACTACCAAGCGAGACTCTACATAGGAGGAGGTAGGCTTTACATTCAGAATTAAACCTCTTGACAACTAAAGAAACTGAACAACTAATTTACAAATCCAAACATCATTACTATGAACATGGAGAGAAAGCTAATAAGCTTTTAGCTCAACAAATTCACAAGCAAGAAGTGCGCAATGCAATCTCGGTAATCACTAACACGAACGGAGATAAAATCATCGAACACAAAAATATAATGCACACTTGCAGAGACTACTATAAATCCCTATATACTACTGAGTTTAAAGAAGACAATACACAATCTAATGCATTTCTGGATACATTACAGATACCACAAATAGACGCTTTTAGTGTGGAGGAACTTGATAAACCTCTGGCGTTATCAGAATTACTAGATGCTATAAAGTCACTCCAAGGCAGAAAAGCAGCAGGCCCTGATGGCTACCCTGCAGAGTTTTACAAGAATTTCTCCGCTCAGCTAGCTCCCCTCCTACACAAACCTTTCGCCAAGCACTAATCACTGTCTTTCCAAAACAAAATAAGGACTTATTACAATGTGCATCATACAGACCAATTTCACTTCTGAATAACGACGTTAAAATACTCTCTAAAATCATAGCCAGAAGGATGGAGAAAGTGCTCCCCTCTGTAATATCACAAGACCAAACTGGATTTATTAGGGGCCGACACTTATCTTCAAATCTTCGACGCCTGTTTAATGTAATATACTCACCAACTAAATCAAACACCCCAGAAATATTACTATCATTGGATGCAGAAAAAGCATTCGACATGATTGAATGGAAATACCTTTTTACTACATTGGAGAAGTTTGGGTTTGGCCCGAACATTTGTGCATGGATTAAATTACTGTATACTAACCCAGAAGCTTAAGTTTGCATCAATAACATTTGCTCAGACTACTTTAAACTAGAACGTGGCACTAGACAAGGATGCCCCTTGTCACCGCTGCTGTTTGCGATTGCCATTGAACCACTGGCAAAACATTGTCGAAATACTGATTAGATAAAGGGGATTAGCAGAGAAGGACTGGAACAGAAAATCTCATTATATGCAGATGATATGGTACTGTATATTTCAGACCCAGAAAATTCTGTGCCTGCAGTCTTAGCAGCACTCACAGAATTTCAAAAGATCTCTGGTCTCAGAATTAATCTGAATAAAAGTGTACTCTTTCCAGTGAATTCTCAAGCATATAATATTAGATTAGATACCCTACCTTTTATCATTGCAGAACAGTTTAAATACCTGGGGGTAAACATCACAAGTAAACATAAAGCTCTATATCAGCAAAATTTCGCCGTCTGCATGGAAAAAATTAAACAAGACTTGCATAGATGGTCAACCCTTCATCTCACACTAGCTGGAAGAATTAACACTGTTAAGATGAATATTCTTCCTAAGCTCCTTTTTTATTTCAAAACATCCCAATATACATTAATAAATCATTCTTTAAGCAATTAGATTCAACAATAACCTCATTTATTTGGAATTCAAAATATCCACGCATCAAAAGAGCGACCCTACAAAGACAAAAGGCAGAAGGTGGCATGGCTCTACCTAACTTCCAGTTTTATTACTGGGCAGCAAATATACAGGCGATAAGAACCTGGACACAAATAGAAGAACATACACAGGCTTGGACCGCAATAGAAGTAAAATCCTGCAGTACTTCTTTGTATTCCTTGCTCTGTGCTCCAATAAACACACGTTATCGGCAATATACTAATAACCCAATTGTGCTCCACTCACTTAGAATCTGGAACCAATGTAGAAAGCATTTTAAGACAGAGAAGCTTCTATCTGTGGCACCTCTGCAAGAGAACCACCTCTTTCAACCTTCACAAACATATGCAGTTTTTAATATCTGGAAAAAATTGGGAATTAACTTGCTTAGAGATCTTTATATAAAGTAGACAACGTCTTTGCATCCTATGAACAATTATATTCCAAATTTAACATTCCAGCTACACATTTCTTTCACTATCTTCAAATCAGAAACTTTGTTAAACAGAACCTTCCAGATTTTCCTCATCTTGCACCCTCATCCATGCTGGAAAAAATATTGCTCAATCTCAAGGAATTAGACTCCATCTCTACAATATATAAAATCATTTTACAATCCCTCCCTTTTAAAGATCCAAGAGGACACTGGGAAAAAGATCTCTGAATTAATATATCAGAAAAGGAGTGGAAAGTAGCAATGCAGAGAATTCACTCGAGCTCCATATGCACAAAGCATACAATTATACAACTCAAAATTAAATATCGAGCACATCTGTCTCGACTAAAACTCTCCAAAATGTTTCCAGGGCATGATCCAACCTGCGAATGTTGCAACCAAGCCCCAACCTCACTAGGTCACATGTTCTGGGCCTGCACCAAATTAACATTATTCTGGACAAAAATTTTTACTTACCTTTCAGATAGCCTTGGACTCACAATCCCTCCTAACCCATTAACAGCTGTGTTTAGTGTTCTTCCAGAGGGGCTTAAAGTGGAGAAAGACAAACAAATTGTGATTGCATTCACTACACTTTTGGCACGCAGACTCATTCTGATAAACTGGAAGAACCCAAACTCTCCTTTTTTAAGTCAGTGGGAAACCGATGTGTTATATTATTTGAAATTGGAAAAAATCAAATACTCAGTTAGAGGATCCGTACAGACTTTTTTCAAAACATGGCAGGATCTAATCAGTAATATTTTAAAATAAACTCATAAAGCACAGAGAATTTATTAATTTAGGTATGTTTACAAGCCTTACAATTTAACGCGGCTTGGCTTGCTCTCTCTCTTAGGGGTGGGGATCGATCTGTTCTTAACTCAATTTTTCTTTTTGTAAAAACTTGATTGCTTTGTATGGATTGTAATAAAATTAATAAATAAATAAAAAAAAAATACTTTTTCGCAAATTTTAAGCATTATGTCATGAATCAAGAGTCCCAAATACTAAAGCGTTCAAAAGCACATAGTCCTAAACACTTCTAATTATACCCACTAGAGGGGGAAATCACCTTCAAACCCCAGCTAGTAATAAGGGCAAGCAGCAATATTTAAATAAGCAAGGATTTACTCTTCACAAAAAAGAATTCCAATCACAATGAAGCTTTGTGGAGCACAAAGGCAAAATGGAATTGCCTGTAACAAGAATGAGTCCCAATACAGAATCCAAAGTGGATTAAAAATAGCAAGAAGGTCACAATTCCAGAATATACAAAGGGCACAAGCACAGCAAAACACAGATAACACACTGACTCCAGAGGGCATTCACAACAAACCAGACCTTCAGGATTTATAAGGTAGAGGGGAACCACCCACAAAACACATGGAACATAAACAAAGGCAGCTTATATACATAGACAAAATCAAAAATAAATAAAAATACACATAATCAACATAAAAAGATTAAAGAGAAATAAAACATGAATTTGAACCCCACGAAGACGAGGAAACCACATTGTTTACTAAATCTGTACAGTTGACACATGTGTGATTTGTGTTTTTATTGGGCAACACCATATGTTTTATTGTTGACATTTACAGTGTATGATTGTGTGTTCCCTCACACATGACATTGTGATGTTTCCAATTTTTGTTAAAGTTTGAAACAAGTAATTGCTTTCACTTTACATGCTATTTAGACAATGCTATGATTAGTGACAGTTTTGATCTCTGTGTCCTGATATTGGGAAACCTTAAAAATTTCTCTGCTTATATTTGATTTATTTTCTTAGTTCTTTTTTCTCTTCTGAAATTTTGTTATGTGGTGAATCTCTTTAATTAGTTTTCAGTGTTGAAATTGTTTTAAGATACTTCATATTTTGTATGTCTTGGTATGCTGTTATTTTATGTTTCTTATGGGTGCCACCATTTTCCAGCACTGTTTGCTTATTATTTCTAGCATGGTTACTACCACAGGGATAATCGGAATTTGTGACTTACAACATCTCTGTTACAACCTTATAAAGGCCAATGTGTCTCATTTAGGGGTTATCCAAGATATTGGATTTCAAGCACAGAATATTTTGTGGCATTATAGTGTGGATGTTATTAAGATTCTGAATTTAGTGTGTATTCTTGGACTTTTGGGCAATATGGCCTTTTTATTTTGGTACATTTGTCATTAATGACCAAGGATTGTCCATCTCCTGGTCTACTGATTCATTCCTTCTCTGCCTTTTTCCATCTCTGGCAGAGCACTTTAGCTTGAGTACTTTTTGAGGCTGATTTTTGGAAAATAATTTGGTATTGATGATTGTTGTTCTATTTGACTTTCTGGTATACAACTCCTACTATTTTTGTTGACCGTTCTCGTTAGAGTTATATATATTTATCTCCTGGCCCATTTGCATTTCTACTTTTACCGACATGCCTTTCTATTTTGCAAGGCATAATACTATTTATATTTCACTTTCTTATTTTTCCAGATAAAAGCAATTTTGGGTAGGACTGTTAAAGGTGCAGGACTGATCTTCTGTCTGTGATTTCCAAGTTCCTTAGTAATGGTATGTTTTTGATTCTTGATACATCCATGATTGTTTCAGCAGCTATTCTACTTTTTTCTAAGTCCC
This sequence comes from Polypterus bichir lapradei, assembly GCA_026402145.1. Lineage (NCBI taxonomy): Eukaryota > Metazoa > Chordata > Cladistia > Polypteriformes > Polypteridae > Polypterus > Polypterus bichir. The sequence continues at coordinate 7,434,480 of JANRMT010062822.1, forward strand.
CTCCTATGAGTATACAGCATATAAATATATTGTGTGTATTGTGGAGGTGTTGAATAATTAAGTTCAAACGTGAGACCACTCTAAATCCTTAGTTGCAGTTGTTAATAAATCTTCAATTGCCACAAATTGTCTGGCAAGAACAGTTTAGAAATATATAAATTATAAATTTTATTGAAAATAGAAATCCAAGCCACTCATAAACCCAGAAATTCCATTATTTTCAAGATGTCAGGTTCCTAGACATGCAAAATTATTAATATCAGATGAATGATGATGGTTATGTGATCTGCGCGTGGATTCCTTTAAGGAAACAGAAAGAAAAGAAACCATTCATTTAACAAGTCACTATAATAATAATGCAAATATTAACTAAAAATAACATACTAGTATATGAGAATAATTTAGAAAACAAGTTGCAATGAACATTAATTCTGATTACAATGAATGTGATTTTATTTGGTCCTTAAATATAACATTATGGACATGGTGCTGTCACTAAACATGCCTGAAAGTATGCACAGTTTATGAGCTACAATACTTAGAATTACTGGTTTAAATGTAACAACTGTCTAAAATAAAATGGAATTAAATGAATATGAGATAATATAAAGCATTAACAATTAAGATATATATGCAATATATAAAGCTTCTGATTAAGCCTCAGTAATGCACTAGTATGTACTAAAACCAGTATGATTTGCATTGCAGATGAGAAAATCTTAGAAAAGTCCACAACAATGGAATCAATTTTGCTTGAGAGTCACCACAATAAGTATGAGTAATGAATTACATACGTGTGCATTTTAGCATAAATATGGTTCGTCTGAAGAACCAAAAAGGAAGAAGAAAAACAACAAGAGGATGACATGGGAATCAACATTAGAGATCAATACACACAAAACTATTTGATTTGGTCATCAGAAAGTGTTACCTATGAATAACAATGATCGCTAAACCAAAAGCCACCCAGGACAATATTCACTGCTGACATTTCTGATTTTCAGTAAGCTTTTGTTTATAACCAGACTTTGCTATCTGTTTTATTTTCTGTTATATTTTCTTTTATTTGGTATTGTTATATGTTAATACACACCAAGTTGCTTTTATATTTTCTATACTTTGTTTTTTATCTAGAGTGATTGAAATAATAAAAGGGTAGCAAGTGTGAGTTGCATCACTCTCTTCTTATTCACAGGGTTTATCTTGACTATTGAGGTCACTCCTCCATAATTAGAACATCTGTGGTAAAAGCAAGATAGAGTTTGGTTAGTAAGTGGCATATAATCAAAAGAGTTGCGCTTTTGTGTGTTGTGACAACACCTGCATTTTATTAGAGCTGGTGATAGTGAATCCCTATATAAGGAATCCTATGCAGAATACTGAGGAGTAACTGGTAATTGGCACCACTCAAGACTTTCTCTGGCTATGATCGTTATGTGTATATGTGTGTATCTGTGCGTGTGTTAATCTTCAAGGGCGAGAGTATATCCTGGTCCTGGTAAAAACGTTCTTGGTAAGTTTCAGAAACTTTATGATAATACAACCATTCATTCACTTCAGGGTATATATCATTTCTTAATCTAAATCAACATTACATATTGTAAACTTAGCTATACATTTTCTGTAAGAATGACGTCAGATGCAGGATTGTGGCATACTGACTCTCACGTAACAATATACCATTTTACAGTTAGATTAACTGCTGCCATTTCAGCGTACCCATCCTCTATTTGTAAAGAGTACTGGTGCTGTAATTGGAAATTTGAAAAAAAAGTGTTCTTTTTCCAGTGAATTCTCTAGCAAACATAATTTATTTGGACACCTTCCTTTTTATCATTGCAGATCAGTTTAAATATCTAGGGGTAAACATCACAAGTAAATATAAAGCTCTTTTTCAACAAAATTTTGCTGTTTGCATGGACAAGATGAAACAAGAAGTGCATAGATGGTTTACCCTCCATCTTACTTTAGCAGGGATAATTAACACTAGTTAAGATCAATATCCTCCCTAAGCTTCTGTTTTTTCTTTAAAACGTCCCCATGTACATTATCAAATCATTTTTTAAGAAATTAGATTCAATCATAACCTAATTTATTTGGGATTCAAAATATCCACGCATCCAAAGGGCGACCGTACAACGACCTAAATCAGAAGGCGGTATGGCTTTACCTGATTTTCAATTTTATTACTGGATGGCAAACATACAAGCTATAAAAACCTTGACACAAACAGATGAACACATACTAGCTTATTCTGCAATAGGAATGAAATCCTGCAGTACTTCTATATATTCCTTGCTTTATACACCAGTAAATACGAGCTATTGCCGATATACTAACAACCCAATTGTCCTTCATTCACTCAGAATATGAAACCAATGTAGGAAGCACTTCAAGTTAGAGAATATTTTATCTGTGGCACCTCTACATGATAACCTCCTTTTTCCACCCTCTGAAACTTACAGTTTTTAATGTATCTGTATATAAATAATGTGTTACATTCAATTACACAATTACAATCTAAATTTAGTTTCCCATCAGTACAATTTTTCCACTATCTCCAAATTAGAAACTTTGCTAAACAAAATCTGCCCAATTTTCCTTACCTCCCACCTATTTCTATTCCAGAAGAGATATTGATCAGTCTAGAAGACTCAGACAGCATTTCTATAATATATAAAAACCTTTTTAAAGTCTGTTCATTTTAAAGATCCCAAAGTACAGTGGTAAAGGATCTCTTACTCAATATTTCTGAGAAGGAGTTGAAGGCAGCCATGCACAGTATTCACTCCATCTTCATATGCGCAAAGCATTCAATTATTCAACTTAAAATTTTTTATTGAGCACATCTATCTTGTTTAAAATTGTCCAAAATGTTTCCAGGGCAAGATCCAACCTGTGAACATCGCAATCAAGCTCCAGCCTCACTAGGCCACATTTTTTGCACCAAATTAACATCATTTTTGACAAAATTTTTTAAATGCCTATCAGACTGCCTTAGTTCACAATCACTCCTAATCCACTAACAGCTGTGTTTGGTGTACTCACAGATTGGCCTAAAGTGGAGAAGGACAAACACAGACGTAGACTTATCTTGCTCAACTAGAAGAATCCTAACCCACCTCTGTTAAGTCACTGGGTAACTGATGTTATATACTACAGTGGCTTGCAAAAGTATTCGGCCCCCTTGAACTTTTCCACATTTTGTCACATTACAGCCACAAACATGAATCAATTTTATTGGAATTCCACGTGAAAGACCAATACAAAGTGGTGTACACGTTAGAAGTGGAGCGAAAATCATACATGATTCCAAACATTTTTTACAAATAAATAACTGCAAAGTGGGGAGTGCGTAATTATTCAGCCCCCTGAGTCAATACTTTGTAGAACCACCTTTTGCTGCAATTACAGCTGCCAGTCTTTTAGGGTATGTCTCTACCAGCTTTGCACATCTAGAGACTGAAATCCTTGCCCATTCTTCTTTGCAAAACAGCTCCAGCTCAGTCAGATTAGACGGACAGCGTTTGTGAAAAGCAGTTTTCAGATCTTGCCACAGATTCTCGATTGGATTTAGATCTGGACTTTGACTGGGCCATTCTAACACATGGATATGTTTTGTTTTAAACCATTCCATTGTTGCCCTGGCTTTATGTTTAGGGTCGTTGTCCTGCTGGAAGGTGAACCTCCGCCCCAGTCTCAAGTCTTTTGCAGACTCCAAGAGGTTTTCTTCCAAGATTGCCCTGTATTTGGCTCCATCCATCTTCCCATCAACTCTGACCAGCTTCCCTGTCCCTGCTGAAGAGAAGCACCCCCAGAGCAATGATGCTGCCACCACCATATTTGACAGTGGGGATGGTGTGTTCAGAGTGATGTGCAGTGTTAGTTTTCCGCCACACATAGCGTGTTACATTTTGGCCAAAAAGTTCCATTTTGGTCTCATCTGACCAGAGCACCTTCTTCCACATGTTTGCTGTGTCCCCAACATGGCTTGTGGCAAACTGCAAACGGGACTTCTTATGGTTTTCTGTTAACAATGGCTTTCTTCTTGCCACTCTTCCATAAAGGCCAACTTTGTGCAGTGCACGACTAATAGTTGTCCTATGGACAGATTCCCCCACCTGAGCTGTAGATCTCTGCAGCTCGCCCAGAGTCACCATGGGCCTCTTGGCTGCATTTCTGATAAGCGCTCTCCTTGTTTGGCTTGTGAGTTTAGGTGGACGGCCTTGTCTTGGTAGGTTTACAGTTGTGCCATACTCCTTCCATTTCTGAATGATCGCTTGAACAGTGCTCCGTGGGATGTTCAAGGCTTTGGAAATCTTTTTGTAGCCTAAGCCTGCTTTAAATTTCTCAATAACTTTATCCCTGACCTGTCTGGTGTGTTCTTTGGACTTCATGGTGTTGTTGCTCCCAATATTCTCTTAGACAACCTCTGAGGCCGTCACAGAGCAGCTGTATTTGTACTGACATTAGATTACACACAGGTGCACTCTATTTAGTCATTAGCACTCATCAGGCAATGTCTATGGGCAACTGACTGCACTCAGACCACTGCACTCAGGCTGAATAATTACGCACACCCCACTTTGCAGTTATTTATTTGTAAAAAATGTTTGGAATCATGTATGATTTTCGTTCCACTTCTCACGTGTACACCACTTTGTATTGGTCTTTCACGTGGAATTCCAATGAAATTGATTTATGTTTGTGGCTGTAATGTGACAAAATGTGGAAAAGTTTAAGGGGGCCGAATACTTTTGCAAGCCACTGTATTTGAAATTGGAAAACATCAAATTCTCACTTAGAGGATCTGTTCAAAACTTTTTAAAAACCTGGTCGCATCTAATCAATAATATTTTAGAATAAGTACTTATACTAGGGAGAAGGACTCCTTTCCCTCTTTACTACTCTCAAAGTTTTACTCTGGCTGTTGTCCCTGTTCTCTTTCTCATGGGTGGGTGTTGAATTGAATTTAGTTTTGTTAAGTTTGTTTTGATTGTATGGAATGTTACATGCTTCAAATAAATTCAATAAAAGTTATTAAAAAAAGGAAATGTGTTTTATAAGTATATTTGGAATTAAAATCTAAGTTCTTCAAATACATAGCTTATGTTGAAAGCAGGTGTAAAGCAGTTCAATCTTACCCTGAAGAACCTTTTCATTTTCTGTGCAGATTGCAAGTATTGTCAAATGGCATTTTTGACTTGATACACAGTTCAGGCGATTCATTATTAGATTGTTGTTCTAATGTGAAAGTTTCCAGACAAGAAATTGCATCTGCTTGACCTTAAAAACCCTACTCGACTGTGCTTCCTATTTTTAAGACCATTTATTCACTACACCAGGACTGAAGCACTGTCCTCCATGTGATTTTTGTCAATTATGCCATTGCCCCAGGCAATTGCTCTGGTTTATGTCATTTGTCCTGTACAACAGCAAATTTAGGAACTGCAAGGGGAGACACATGAGTTTTACTGCAAATAAGCACATTTAATTTCATTTGGTTGTGGAATCATAGACCTCATAAAAGAGTACAGCTAATTTAATTACACAAATTGTGTGCAACCAAAGTTGTAAAACCACATGAAAAGTTAACATAATAATTATACTTTAAAAAATCAGTATTGCCACACTATCCATGTTGGAGATGCCGAATCTGATGTCATCAAGCTCTTTTTTTTTGTAAACAACTGTTTACTGTTTTTAAGAAGAATAAAAACACAAAGTACAATCAAATAAAAAAGTACAATAACTAAATAAATTAATTAAAAGCCCCTAGGCCAACCAAACTCAACCCTACCCAAATTGCGGATGGCTGGCAGCATGGCACATCTTTATTAGAACAAAATACAAGATATGTAACAAGTGCAATTCCTTTTTCTAAAGATGATAGAGGAAGGATGTGGACAAGAGAAATTATTACGAGCAGCAGTTCTAAAAGAAATGTGATAAAATAAGGTCCTCCAGGCAATTAGTAAACATTAGTGTAATTTTTTTCAGCAAAATGCCAAGAGAATCTTACTGAAATTAATTTCTTATTAATGCATGAAAGGGAGTATAATGAAAAATCAAGAAGTAACAGCTAAAGGGATCAAGAAATAAAAACATCCAGAACGGTTGAAAGAGAAGTAGAAATGGAGTGCCACAAAGATGCAATAGGAAGGCAGGAGCGAGACATGAAAAAAGCAACATAAGAGAGCATAAGTTACAAATTGGATCAAGGGCTAAGCCAATTAAACATAATTTTAAAGAGATTGTACCAATACTATGGGCAACTTAAAATTGAATATGTACCATTTTATATTAAATAAACTGGTGATTTGAATTTTTGGAGCAGTATTTGACTTCTTTAAAGTTAGAAGAGAAGTCTAGATCTGAATTCCACTGAAAGCTGGTTGTTAAAACAAAAAGGGATGAGATAAGATAAGAGAGATGCTGCATGTTTTAATGGCTAACCTTAGCTATAAAAAAAAAAAAAAAGCAAAGGTAGTGGAAATTTAATGGAAAGATTGTGGAATGAAAGGAGCCTGACATTTAACCAAACCTATTGAGAAGCCAACAATGTTAATAAAAGTGCATTTACTTGTTCATGCACTGCTCTGGTTTTCCAGAAGTATTTATTTAACAATATTTCTGCATAAATGTCTGCACTTTGCACACTAGCTGCATTCAAATGGATGAGATGATACATGGATTATGCAACACAAGTAACGTGAGATTATTTTATGGATGTTTATGCTGTTGTCCATTCTCTCATAAGCTTTGTTTTCTCCATTCTGCATGAAAACATGAAATTACATTTTTTTCTCAGCCATCAGTACAAATCACATGAGATAAGTAACATATTCAAAAAATATCTTCTTGATATTGATATTATTGATATATATACACTATAGTCTGAATGCACAAGAGAATGGCTAAAAGGGAAGAAAACTGTAAAGAAAGAAAACTTCTGACTTGACTCTCACAGTCTCTGTGAGGCATTATACAGTCATATTGCTGTTGGTTTAAAGGAACCCAAGTAGCGTTTCTTGACACACTTCTGCTTAATAATTTGTTGGCTGAAAGTCTTCATTGTTAGTGTCAGAGAGAGGATGTGTAGCATTGTTCATAATGGCACTCAGTTTTGTTTTCATTCTCTCCTTCACTGCAAACTTCAGGAGGTCCAGATTGTGTCCCATAACTGAGCCTGCTCTTTTAATTAGTTTTAATTTGGTGGGCCTCTCTTGAAGTTATGGTGCATTGGCCATCACAAAGTTGTAGAAGATGTGAAAGATGCTACTTCACACATTAAAGAAATGTACTTTCCTAAAAAAAAAGAGCCTACATTGACATTTTAATATAGTTATTCTGTGTTATGAGACCAGTCCAACGTTTTTATTGATGTGGACCCCCAAGTACACGTAGGAATGTATTACCTCCACATCCAGTCCCTGAATAGTGACCTCCTCTTTGGCATGATGAAAGTCAATAACCAGTTTATTGATTTTGCTGATGCTAAGATGTCAGCTGTCCTTCCAACACCAAGAGACAAAGTTCTACACTTGACTCCTATACTCTGTCTTATACTGCTTTATTAATACACCCCTTAACTGCCGAGTCATCTGAGAATTTTTGCAAGTGACACGACCTAGTGTTATATTTATAGTCTAAGATGTACAGTGTGAAGAAAAAAGGAGATAGGACTGTTCCTTATGGTGCTCAAGTGTTACTCCCATCTTTATCAGAGACATAGTTCTTGAGTCTCACAAACTGCGGTCTGCCTGCCAGATTATCCACCATAGGCTCATCCACCAGCATATCTCTAAGTTTACTCCTTAGCAGGGATGGCTGGAAGATATTGAAGGCACTGGAGAAATCAAAAGTCACAGTCCTCACAGCTTTGTCCAAGTGAGCATAAGTCTTGTGGAGCAGATGGATAGTTGCATCCTCTACTCCTATCTTTATCCGATAGGCAAACTGCAGTGGGTCCAGGTGGTCTACCATTACAGGACTCAGATATTCCAGGACCAAACTCTCAAAGGTCTTTATGATGTAAGACCTAAGTCATGGTTATAAGCTTTTTCCAAATACTCAGGATTGGTCCACAGTTTTACAGCTGAGACAGAACCCACGTCTTTTCTCGATCTCGATCTGAGATTCATCTGTTAATTGGAGTCTTCATTCCCACATCCAGCCATTGGCTTTTCCTGGGAGACTGAGGTGGGCAAAATATTTCACACATTTCACATCTTGTCATCCATCAATTCATCTTTTTTTCTCATTTAAATTAACCAGGTGGGCCGCTTAATATTTTTCAGAATTCCTAGAATGCATCTCCATCATGTTTGTTGTGTGACCTCCTTCACATAGGATTGACCATTAGGAACATTATAATGCTGACTTTGGCTTATATACCCCTGCATGATCCATTCTGACAATACTTGGTCAACTGGCACAGTTGACGGATTGACACACACTGCTAAACATTTTTCTATGCTCCCTGGAAGCCTCTGAGCAAAGAACTGTGATAGAATCTTGTCAGTTCCACTAATAGAGAAATTTATAACAAGTTAGTGCTGTTATCTGACAAGGCTTCAGTCTTGAGATGGTCACTAGATGAAGCTGACACGTTGTTTCTGTGTCTCCATGAATGTTCTCCCTTATACAGGGTGGTCCAGATCTAATTATGCAATTATGAAAAGGTGAACACATCACACCCGCTGTTCGACTGACAACCGGCTCCCTGACATTTTGGAATGCAGGGCAGGTGCTGCCATCTATCGTCAACAAAAAGAATTTTTTGTGAATTCTCTATGAAATAAACTTAATAAGTTACAGTGTGATGAAAATTGCGTAATTAGATGAGGACCACCCTATAGTAAAGATGTTCAGAAAAAGATTTTACTGCAAATGTTAGAACTTATTTATACAAGAAAAAAAATAGTATTATAAGATAAAAGTAATGACAAATTACATATACAGGAGGCATTTTAAGATGAGTAAGCTTACCAGATCTTTGTGCTTTGATGGATTAAGTAAGGAACTAAATGTATGATGTAAGCAATGAAAAAATACCGACTTAGCAAGCAACAATAGCTTCTATTCAAGACAAGTCAGACTAATGACCTAGAAAGTTTATGGCTGCCTTCACACTTGCAGCTGATCAGCAAAATGTTGGTCTTGTCCAAACGAACGTGTGAATCACACTTGTCTGCTAATTTATGCCAGATGTAACACACCATACAAAGAAAACTAATTCACAAAGAGCTACAGAAGCTGCGCTTTTCAGATTGCTGTAATGCGAAGAGCGAGGAATTGTTGGATGTGAGCTCAAGGGCTGTAGGGAATGCATCAAAATGCCTGTGGGGAGTACATGCCACCCACACTAAAGCCAGCACTTGGGAGAGCCACATCAGAAGAAAGGGCAGGTTGGTGGAAACAAGAAAACAGCACTAACATAAATAGTGTGGGCGTGTAAATAGATGACAGCTGACTGAAACTGGGAAGCAAAATAAAAAAAAATTGTAAGGTAGAAGACATAGAGGGTAGCATACTATTCCCGTTGTCAGTGATTTTGACTATAAGTCATATCTGTAATTCAGTTGTATGCCTTTTCAAAATGTCTATTTATTGTTCTTTTGTTTTTCTTTTTTCTAAAACTTTGGGTCCAAAGGAGCTAAATGTGTTAAGAGGTTTCCAAGGTATTGATCAAACGTGGACAAACACACTGCTAAGAACACCCACACACATCAGAATCTTTCTTTCATATTTATGTACCTCCACTCATCCACATATCCATTAATTTCTGTACAGTGTTCACCACTTCAATGTAGTTTTGAGGTGGATCTGAGCTTATTCCAGCAGCCTCTGGGTCAAGGCAGAAGACTGGATGTGGCACACTCACTCACGTGTCATGTGTGCAGTGAATTTCTGATTTGCAAGCCTAATCAACCACTCTCCAGCACCATGATTGGTCTTGATCTTATCTTGAAACTTCAGTCTACCCTAGTTGAAAAATCTCGGAATGTTTTACATATTAGGGTGTACTCGCATGCCTGAGAAAACCTAAACTGCCTTTTGCTAGTTTGTCCATGTTTTCCTGTTCATCTTCAATTGCCAAAGTCTCCCTGCTCACACCCCCTGTTAAGCCCATCATGAGGTCAGCAGTTCCCATGATTCACATGAAGGCAATTGGCAGCTACCAAATTAACAGTTCAGGATTACAAATAAATGCCATATTAGCTTGTGAGTATATGAATTTCACTGCCACATCCCAAAGATGCTTGTGTTAAGTTAATCAGTTATTCCATATTGGCACATTATAGTTTGTGTGTGTGTGTGTGTGTAAGAGAGAGAGAGTGAGCCGTATGTGGATTTTCTCTCAATCCAGAGTTGGCTCCTCTCTTGCACCCAGTGCTATCAGGACAGGCTCCAGTGCTCTGCAACATTGATTTGGATTAAGTGGGTCTAAGAACGTAATGCTATATAGTCCCACATGTCTGAGTTTTGTTTGTCTCCTACAGGGTCCCATTTGAAAGGTCTACAGGTGGAGGATTTCAGGTTTTCACAGCAGCTTTCCAGTTTTTCTCTTCATACCACAACCTCAGTGAATCTGAACCTCTTGAAGATCAACTCCACCTTCTTGCTCCAAGACATTCTTGCTCCTAACTAACATTTTTTTCTCTTCAGTTGAATATCAGCATTAAATGGGGTAGTATAAGCTACTTGAAACTGGAAAAAATCAAATTTTCACTTAAAGGGTCTGTTCAAAACTTTTTAAAATTTGGCAGTATCTAATCAATAACATTTTAGTATAAGCTTCCATTTTGGGGAAAAGGATACCGACCCCTGTGACCCTGTGTTAGGATATAGCGGGTTGGATAACGGATGGATGGATACCCTCCTTTTCTTGATCCTTTTATCGAGTAGCTTCAGTTGCTGGCTCCTTTCTCTTTCTCTTGGGTGGGGGTCGAATTTTGCTTTGATTTGTTAAATTTGACTTGACTATGTGGAATATTATCTGTTTCTAATTAAAATCAATAAAAAATAAACAAAAAAGAAAAAAAGGGGTACCCAACTCTTTTTTCATATCTTCTTGTGTTTTATTAATAAATATTATGTAAGAGCCAATAGTTAATGTTACATTCACATAAGTGTTTGTTAATTTGAATAGAATATTATTTTCACATATTTACTTAGATATTATAGTCTTTTACCCCCTGTAAGCTAGCACTTAATAGAACTTTTTTAGCAATACTGGTAAAAACAGAGTGTTAATTAAATCAGTTAGGAATAGTCTCTCTTACAGGTAGAACACTGGCATACAGTTTTAAACTCATAAACATATAAGCATTTGAACTATGACTGTATGACCATACAGAAACAAATTAAACAAGTGAAGTAAGACTAGAACAGAACATTCTTTAAACAAAAACTTTGCCTTTTTGTAATATGAATTTTTTCTCTGTATTTGTGTGTGAACTGCTTTGCTTTGAATTTTACTAAAACCTTTAAAAGGAAGATACTTGGACTGTGGAATTATTATTTAAACCTGAATCGTTCTATGACGTAAGCTGAAGCTGCAGAATTTTAGAAACTACATAGCTACATATTATACACTGGCTCTAAAATAGATAGATAGTACTTTTTATGTGTCCCAAAGGTATATTACATATTAATATGTAAGGTATATCACATATTATACACTATGTTTGTGTATCTATAGATTGTAATAAAGAGAAGAACACAATCATAAAGGTCTGAGGTTTCCGGCCCTGTATACTGTAAAGTAGAGTTGGTCAGTGTTTTTTAAAATCATTTGCAGTAGACAATGGTGGAAGTGATAGGCGGACAATTGCATATGAAAGGTGAGTAAGCCCAGGTATATCGGAGATGGCTTCATCTTGTTCTACCATCGTGTGGATGGGAGGAGAAATGTGGTATGGGTGATCCTGAGGGAACAGTATGACAAGAGTGTTTTGGAGGTGAAAAGAGTGTCAGACAGAGTGTTGATTATGAAGCTGAAAATTGAAGGTGTGATCATGTTATTAGTGCATACGAGGTGTGGCAGAAAAGTAATGAGACTGATTTTTTTATTTACCAAAGTTTTTATTTTTTTCAAACATCAATGTTATCCCCTTCAAAGTAGTTCCCTTGGGCAGCTACACACCGATGGAGACGTTGTTCCCACTGTTGGTAGCAGCGCTGGAAGTCTTCAACCGGTATGGTCTTCAGCATGTCCGTTACACTCTTTTGGATGTTTTCTAAAGTCCCGAAATGACGTCCTTTGAGGACATTTTTCAGTTTAGGAAAAAGGAAGAAGTCACACGGACTGAGGTCAGGTGAATAAGGGGGCTGGGGAACCACAGGAATGCGTTTTTTTGATTGTCCTTCTGCTCAATTGTGAGGTTTTTCAGCACCATTTTGGCACAGACCTTTCGCATGAGCAAATGTTCAGTCAAAATTTGATGAACGGTAAATCTGTTCAAATTTAATTGTTCACTCAACATTCTTAATGTTAAACGACGGTATGATCTCACAAGAGTGTTCACACGTTCAATGTTTTCATTGGTTTTCGAAGTTAAAGGCCTCCCTGAAAAACTTGAGCTCGGGATAAAGAATGTTCCCCATAGGCCTGTTTTAACTTTTCAAACGTCACACTTGCCGATTCTCCAAGCTTAACACAAAATTTAATGGCACAACGTTGCTCCAAATTCCGCTGTTCCATTTTGCGTGACGCACAACCAAAAACACAACTTCGCTAATAGCAGTCACAAAAATCACGTAGTTAACGGAAGGAGTTGAAACTCGCACTGAGCTATGGGAGGGTACTGATACACGTGCTCTATCAAGGAAAACAGCGCAGCGTTGCCAGATCGCTTGCAGTGTTTCCAGTCTCATTACTTTTCTGCCACACCTCGTATGACCATATGCAAGTTGGGTGTGCAGTGGATGAGAAGGAATATTTCTGCGGTGAGTTGGATTAAGTAATGGAGAGCATAACCAAGGGAGAGAGAGTGGTGATTGGAGCAGATTTCAATGGACAAGTTGGTGAAGGGAACAGAGGGGATGAGGAGATTATTCGTAGGTATGGTGTCAAGGAGACAAATGTGGAAGGTCAGATGGTAGTGTTTTTGCGAAAAGGATGGTCATAGCTACAGTGAATATGCATTTTAAGGAGAGGGAGGAATACAATGTGACATACACGAGTGGTGGAAAATGCACATAAAGTAGGTGGATTATATCCTATGCAGGAGGGTCACTCAGAAGGATATTGGAGACTTCAAAGTGGTGGCATGGGAAAGCATAGTTAGGCAGCATAGGATGGTGGTTTATAGATGACGCTGGAGATCAAGAAGAGGAGGGAAATGACAGCAGAGACAAGGATCAAATGGTGGAAGTTGAAAAAGGAAGACTGTAGGGTGGAGTTCAGGGATGAGGTCAGACAGGAACTGGGTGGCAGTGAAGGGTTACCAGACAGCTGGGTGACTACAGCAGAGGTGGTAAGGGAGACAGCTAGAATGGTGCTTGGTGTGACATCTGGACAGAGGAAGCAGGACAAAGAACCTGGTGGTGGAATGGGGAAGCACAAGAGAGTATACGGAGGAAGAGGATGCCGAAATAGATAAAGTATCTATCTATCTATCCATCTGTCTGACTATTACACTTCTAGATAGATAGATAAAGAAAGTAGACAAGAGTACAAGGAGAAAAGACATAAGGTGAAGAGAGAGGTGGAGAAGGCTAAAGATAAGGCAGATGATGAGTTGTATCAGAGGTTGGACACCTCTGAGGAGGGAGAAAAAGACCTTTACTGATTGGCTAGACAGATGAACCGAGCTGGGAAAGATGAGCAGCAGGTTAGGGTAATAAAGGATAAAGATGGAAACATTCTCACAAGCAAGGAGAGTGTCTTGAGCAGATGGAAATAGAACTTTAAGAGGTTGATGAATGAAAAGAATGAGAGAGAGAGAAGGTTGGATGATGTTGAGATAGTAAACCAGGAAGTGCAATGGATTAGCAAGGAGGAACTAAGGACAGCAATGATAAGGATGAAGAATGGGAAGGCTGTTGGTCCAGATGACATACCTGTGGAAGCATGGAGGTGTTTATAAGAGATGGCAGTGGAGTTTTTAAGCAGATTGTTTAATTGAATCTTGGAAAGTGAGAGGATGCCTGAGGAGTGGAGTAGAAGTGTATTGGCACCGATTTTTAAGAATAAGGGTGATTGATATGCAGAGCTGTAGTAACTACAGAGGGATAAAATTGATCAGCCACAGCATGAAGTTATTGGAAGAGTATTGGAAGCTAGGATAAGACATGAGGTGATGATTAGTGAGTGGTAGTATGGTTTCATGCTGGGAAAGAGCACAAGAGATGCGATGTTTGCTCTGAGGGTGTTAATGGAGAAGTATGGAGAAAGCCAGGAGTTACATTGTGTCTTTGTGGACTTGGAGAAAGCATATGACATGATATGTGCCTCGAGAGGAGTTGTGGTATTGTATGAGGAAGAGAAGTATGTAAGAGTTGTACAGGATATGTACAAGGGAAGTGTGACAGTGGTGAGGTCACACCCCAGCTTGTCCCAGAATTCGAATGCCTGGGCCCTGGCTGGGCAATCAGGGTCAAATTTCCAGTGCCGCCATTCCCTTGCCTGTTGGCCCGAGGTTACGCCGTAACGGCTGAGTATCTCGGCCCTCAGGAGGTCGTAATTAGCGGCTTCCTCATCGGGAAGATCATGATAAGCCCGCTGTGCAACGCCCTTCAAGTACAGCGCCAGTATGGACGCCCATTCCGCCCTCAGCCACTGATTTTGAGAGGCAGTCCTCTCGAAGATTATTAAATATGACTCTATATCAACCAACTAGGAGAGCGGGACGATTGGAGGAGGTGGAGGCCGTGCGGGCTACAGCTTTACCGCTTCAGCTGCCGCCAGCCGCGTCTTGGTCTCTGCCAGCTCCGCTTTTGTGGCTGCCTGCTCCAGCTTCATGGACTGGAGCTCGTTTATCATCGTAGTCAAAACCGTATTGAGATCCTGCCCTTCCGACATTCTTCAGGCTTATATCCTGCTGACTACGCCACTGTAATAAAGAGAACACCACAATCATAAAGGTTAGGGGTTTCTTGTGAACGCTTTTGTCAGACAGTTCCTGCACTCTCAGCTCTTATAATTTTTTATGTTTTCCTTATTTTAATTTCCCAATTAAAGAAGACTTATTATGTCCAAATCTTATTGAAGAATTTCATCCCAAAGGGTTATCAACAGAAGAAATGAGTACACGGGCAATCCTAGCATTGAGAAACGATGAAATCAAACGAATTAATGTGAAAATAGTCAATCGGTTACGTGACATATTGGTTAAACTAGCAAAATACCCGCGCTTCGCAGCAGAGAAGTAGTGTGTTAAAGAAGTTATGAAAAAGAAAAGGAAACATTTTAAAAATAACGTAACATGATTGTCAGTGTAATTGTTTTGTCACTGTTATGAGTGTTGCTGTCATCAAGGATTTGATTATCATTATTTCTTTCAATCAGGTTCGTATTTGGTGGATGTGTTGTGTTCAAGTTATATTCCGTGTTTGACAACTGTTGTAAAGATAACAGGTTTCATTCATCGAAGTGTTCACTACCCAAATCGGTACTCGTGAATCTAAGATGTTTAACAGGCATTCCTGGTATTAAGTTGTGGATTTGCTTGCAAATATTTAGCGGTAGCGTGTCTATGAACTTAATTTAACCTTTCCCAGTCCTGCAAAGTCAGTTCACGTGAGCCGCTCAGAGTACATGCATCGAAGCTCCTCAGCTGTGCTTGTACGATCTAGTGCGATCTTGCGATGTCCATGGCTTTATTTAATGTTAGCTCAGGCCCGGCACTTAAAAGTTTCTTTCGCACTTTTGCTGAGTTTGCGCCAAACACTATTCTATCCCTGACCATCTTATCTTCGTTTGCATAAGCACAGTCCTTGACCAGCAATTTTGACTCCGCTACAAAGTGCTGAAAAGTCTCGTTTATACCCTGTGTCCTCTCATTAAACTTGTATCTCGCGAATATCGTATTCGTCTTAGGCATGACAAACGCCAGCGGCAGTGTGTCTATGAATCTAATTTAAAGTTAAGCTTTACACTCTGCTTTCCTATTCGTTTGCATAAGCACAGTCCTTCTCCAGCAATTTTAACTCTGTTACAGCAATTGTAACTCTGTTACAAAGTGATCAAAAGTCTCGTTTATACCCTGCGTCTTCTCATTAAACTTGTATCTCTCGAACATCGTAGGCATGACAAATGCCAGCGGCAGCCTGTCTATGAACCTAATTTAAACTTTAGGTTTACACCGTGCTTTGTTTCCGCAGTAGCTGCACTTATGAATATGCTTGTATGCATCACTCGCTTCATATTCTTTTGCTGTCTTCTCAATTGTGTAATGCGTTTTTTGAACAGGTTTCATTCATCGAAGTGATCACTACCCAAATCGGTACTCGTGAATCTAAGATGTGTAACAGGCATTCCCGGTATTAAGTTGTGAATTTGCTTGTGAATATTTAGCAGCAGTGTGTCTATGAACTTAATTTAACCTTTCCCAGTCCTGCAAAGTCAGTTCACGTGAGCCGCTCGGAGTACATGCATCAAAGTTTCTCAGCTGTGCTTGTGCTATCTCGTGCGATCTCGTGATATCTCGTGATGTCCACAGCTTTATTTAATGTTAGCTCAGACCTGGCACTTAAAAGTTTCTCTCGCACTTTTGCTGAGTTTGTGCCAAACACTATTCTATCCCTGACCATCTTATCTTTGTTTGCATAAGCACAGCCCTTCACCAGCAATTTTAACTCTGCTACAAAGTGCTGAAAAGTCTCGTTTATACCCTGCGTCCTCTCATTAAACTTGTATCTTGCGAATATCGTATTCGTCTTAGGCATGACAAACGCCAGCGGCAGCGTGTCTATGAACCTAATTTAAAGTTAAGCTTTACACCTTGCTTTCCTATTGATATGTGTACAAAGGCTTGTTCAACGTCAGAGGGTTTCCGCAATAGCTGCACTTATGAATATGCTAAACACAGTCCTTCACCCGCGAATACTTACCTTATATGGGCAGGCACTCAATTACAAGGGAGGCGTGATGATGTGGGACGTAACTTCGCCTCACACGGCGACCGAGCTGCTGGCTATGGCCATATATATGGACGAAAATAGGTTCCAGTTATGACCGTTACATGTAGAATTTCGAAATGAAACCTGCCTAACTTTTGTAAGTAAGCTATAAGGAATGAGCCTGCCAAATTTCAGCCTTCCACCTACACGGGAAGTTGGAGAATTAGTGATGAGTGAGTGAGTGAGTGAGTGAGTGAGTGAGTGAGTGAGTGAGTGAGTGAGTGAGTGAGTGAGTCAGTCAGTCAGTCAGTCAGTCAGTCAGTGAAGGCTTTGCCTTTTATTAGTATAGATATGTATCAATAAACTATGCTGAAACAGTTGGTGGTGATGTTGCAGAAGATGAAAAAATCAACTTATAATATCCCATAGAATATCTACAAACGTTAACACCGTCCAGTCTTGCACTGGCCGAATTACTGTTGAAAGAAGGATGTATAGTAATGTTATTGCATAATTTATGCATAAGTGATATGCTATGCAGTAGGACAAGATTGTTGTATTCAAAATTGGTCAAACAATTCTGACATGTAAAATTTTAACAGGCAACAAGAAAGGTAATGTAGTACATCTTCCGCAGATAACATTAGACACCAAAAGCGATCTTGATATGCCATTCATATTAAAATGTTTACAGTTTCCCGTTAGAATAGCTTTTGCTATGACAATTAACAAATCACAGGGACAAACATTCAAAAAAATTGGTTTACTAGAGAGAAAGAAACGGTATTCACTCACGGGCAGTTATGGGTTGCGTTGTCACGATCCAAGTCCAAGCACAGAATCAAAATTCAATGCGTTTTTGAAGAAAGTTAATTCCAAATATTGTTTTTACTGAAGTTTTACAGTAAAAGTGTAAGTTTAAAAAGTTTTTGCGTGTTAATTTCAAAGCCAAACAGAACGAAAACGTATAACGCAACAAATACATGTAACGCAACATAAAACATAATTTTCTTTCAATTTACTACATTTTACTATTTGTAATGGTTAATTACTCGCTGTAATGTAAAATAGTTAGTTCTATTATGCATATGTAACAATTCCCATGAAAATAACAATCTGTTTAAATTATTCATCCGCTTAACCATACGTGAGTGGCAAAGCTGCAAAGTGACTAGCGCATAGTGTCGGCAGGGGGTTGGCAAGCAAAGTGAGCAGGGGACAGAGCCCATTAGTTTTTTATTATAAAAGTGTCTTTTGATTGTATATGGAAATATGCAGTTTCATCATATAATGTCTTAACACACTCTTCCTCTGCAAAATGTTACATGTTCTGTGTATTCTACATCACTCTGATATTTAAACAGGAAAATAAATATTTATTGAATTAGGAAATATTTATTAAGTCAAGGCATCCTCTTAACCAAGGTGACTTGTTTTCAGTTACCTACAGTTATTAATTTAACAAACATGTCTGG
The DNA here is from genome assembly GCA_026402145.1 of Polypterus bichir lapradei. NCBI lineage: Eukaryota > Metazoa > Chordata > Cladistia > Polypteriformes > Polypteridae > Polypterus > Polypterus bichir. The sequence goes on from JANRMT010062822.1 coordinate 7,453,025, forward strand.
CCAAGATCTCTACAATGTTCCTGTCCCATTTCATATTTCCTAATATATTTTTACAATTAAAGGTTGCCATAAGATTGCATGACTTAGTCTCTTAGTCACATAATAATTTAAAGTTGGGGACTGATTCAAAAACCTGCCTGCTTAAAAGAATGCCCTACTGCAAGACTGTCAACCTGTAGCATGCAGAAGGGAAAGATGGAAAGATTTAGCAGCATTTAATGCCAGCTGCCTATTAGGTGCTCACAGATGGAGAAAAATAAGCAGAAAAGCAATGCAGATTTATTTTATCTTTTTTTTTAAAATATTTATGACACATACAAGGTCTACCATGAAATTTAGATTGATAGTAATGGGAGTTGTCTTATAAAAATGGCTACATATTGGTCTCTGTACCCCTTGAAGCATTTTTGAGAAACGTGTCTTCTGTGGGGTCTTTCAGTATACTGGCAACAGCATTTTGAATTATTTCATCGGCCTCATTCATCTTATGACTGTCTTTGCACATCTACCAAACAACATCTGAGTGCAACCATTAGATCAAGGAATTCCTCATTCCTCCTCCCAATGAATGGTCAGATTTGTACATTGTACATATTTCACAGCAACTAGTTTTAATTACTCTTTTAATTACCTAGGTACACCTTTAATAAAGACTGACTCCACATTTTTTTTACATTCTGAAAATTTACTTTGTGTTAAAGAGACGAGGACTCTTCAGGACACTCATAAAAATACCGTTTGAACGTATACTTTGGACTCTGCACAGTATGTCTAATCAAAAGAAAAACCTCACTGATCCCAGTGATGGCTTTACGGAAGGCCATACATACAGTATGCCAGTTTTTAAAGAGCAGCATGAGCACCTGCAAGAAGACTCCTTGAAGAAATGGCATTTTATTGAAGAATCTACCTCATGCCTCAGCAAAAAAAAAAATTCTGCATAACCTATAAAAATAGCCACAACTTCAAGGGTGGTTCTGCCAGGTTTCATTTCTGTACATCACAGAGTATTCACTATATTTCATTTCAACACGTTAGTCCAAGTGCAACAGCCAAATTATGAATAGTTTCTCTTTATGAGAATACTCTTTTTCTTGCACCTGTGCTTGCCCTTAGTGACATGTGTATTAGTTTCACATCATACTATTTTTCCATTTAATTGTTACATAGAAAAGTTGACTAGATGAATTAAAATTAAACCAAAATAATATTATTATTAATGTTTTTGGATCACAGATTATATTTTAGGAAATATTGGAATCTCAAAAATACACACCACTGCCAGTCTGGTATAATCTCTCTGTACATAATTTTATTTACATAATACAGTTTAGCATTAATGCTCAATAGCAAGATTATATGCAATACATAAATATGAACACACCTATCCCTCTTGAACAAGTTTGAATAACTAAAATGAAGTTGAAAAGAAAAAAGTGAAAATAATACATTAGTTTCAAAAGCAGAAATCTCACATTCCTATATGAGAAGAGCATTGGATAACCAAATAAAATGCATAACTAGGAAAATGGATATGAAGCAATATCCCGACAAGGAATCTATTTACAAGAATATATGTTACCACACTGCTAATGTAGACTATATAGTTATACACATATACAGGAGCCAAAGCAGATTGTTCAACTTGCATTTAAATCTAAAAGGTAAACTTTTAAAGGAATACTGAGCCCAAATTTTCCTGAAAAATATATTTAGCCAAGGGGAAACCATTTTGCATTCTGGTTAAACAGTTTTTCAATATTGTGTAGGCGGCTGATGATCTTGTCTTGTCCGTGGTCTTGTCTTGGAACAGTGAAAAGATAGTAAATAGAAAGCAAATCTCCACCAAGCATCTTCAGTGCCAAAGACATTCACAATGTCATGGAGGCTGATGGCATAAACAGAATTGTTCCTCTTGAAAACAACACATGAAACAAATTCTTTTTTTTTATTTGTAAGTGGAATTTCCATCAGTTTGCAGTGAGAAAAATGGCAGAAGAGTACATTCAAAATAACCTGAATACCGTTTTCATTTATTTCTATGGTTCTGAATGCTTTATGTTCCTTATCACGGCTTTAAAGATTCTCTGTGGATAATTCAGCCTTTCATTTTTCATCATATAAACTCCTTTCCTAAATCCTGAACAACAGCTTAACTGTGGTGAATATCAGTGTTTCCTCTTATCTAAACAGATACTTTTCAAGAGAAAAAATATTAAGCCATGAAGTTTGGGAGGACTATTCCTTTAAACGACAGAGGTATTTTGTCAATAAATTGTCATATTAGAATCATACAGTATTTAGAATGGATGGCTATTTGGGTATGAGTACATTTTAAATATATATATGCAACATAAAAATATACATACACACATTTTATTACACTACTGTTCAAGCTTTTAGATAAAACACACTGGTTTGAATAAAATCCTAGCACCAGCAAAATCAACCCTTTTAATTCAACTTTGCTTTTATTTCCTCCTTAGCTCCAACCACTGAATCCTGTATATATGTAGATATGTGTATGTGTACATATGCATGCAATTCACAGATCTGCTATGTAAACATACACATTATATATGTAAATATCAGCACAATCTCTAGGATGTCCCAAGAACCTTCCATTATGAACAGAAGTGGAAATACTGAACAAGCATTAGTGAAGTATATTGCCATTTCTACATTTCAGATATTTTACACTGTAGATAAGCAACCCATGCAATACACCCAAAATTACACTCCTACACCCAAGTAAATTTGAGAAGCAGACTACTGGGCATGGTTTCAGGCATCAGATTACTATCACTGCTTTGAAGAGTTCATTGTAAGCCTATAAACTCACTATCTCATAAAATTCTGCTGAACTTGTTTCAAAAGATGGACGGACTGAACCATTTTAACTAATGGCACACAGCATTCTACTGGTTTACAATGCACACTTGCTCTTCTAAGCATATCCTTTTTCAACACTGAATCTTTACAATTATTTTTTAAAATTACTTTTTTAACAGGCAGCTTATAAAAGACATTACGTTGATTTCAGCAAGTTTCCCACACATGCTATCGCATATGGCACAATATAACTTGCAATAGCTTCATGACAGGATATGCATTTCCTGGAAAAGCAGCATCAGGTTAACAAATTCATCAGAAAGTGATTAAAACAAAATGTGGTTGAGGGGCAGGGAGTGACAGGGGGTTGATACCAAACACAGTCACATATCTTGTCCAAGAACACTAAGAACATTCAGGCAAGTTTTGTATTAAAGATGTGAATTTCACCTTCAACAGATCACAAATGAAACTGAAGACATAAACAAGGGACAAAAATATAATGCAAGTGTTTAATCTGCTCATCGGCCCAAAAGATGTAGGCAAGCATGCAGACGCACCTTTCTAAGTCAGCATCAGCACTGAAATCAATGCTTTGCTTGACAAGAAAAACCCAAAGCCATGAGAATTCCTTCCAAATTTTGGCACAAAAAGAATATGCCGGCTTTAAAGAAGATCATCTATCGCCTTTGAATAAAAGGCTGGCTGACAGTATGTAAGATTTCCTGAAATGATGCCCGGGACTGCATTATTTCCCTAAGCCAAGAGGAAGGATACACAACGGGAATAAAGTAAAATGCTGAATAATCTTAAAAAAAAAAGAAAAAAAAAAGAAAAAGTGATCATTCATGCATGTGCTCAGTATATGAGTTTTGAGATCTTAAAAAAAAGAAATTGTCCTTTCTTCACTCTTAACAGTGTTCAGCAGAAAGAAAAAAGTGTCTGCCTTATATTCTCTGAATCTTGTCAGCTACAACGACAGGGTTTTCTTTCCTTATCTTTGCTGCTGCTTCTGCTTTGTAATCATAAGGGCAGTTGTGCTTGTCAGAGTAACGATGGAGCCCACAGAACAAATTTCCACAGCGACAATCAAAACCTGCCACACAAAAGAAAGAACAATTAACAGTTGCTTAAAATAATCAGTCTTTTAACAAAAGTAAATATTCACAATAATTAACTGTATTTAAAATAGACCTCATATGCTTAATTTATTTTGGATTAAAACAAAAGCTTAATTACGTTCAAATCTATTTAAAACAACTTCTAAGTTTGCATTAACTTTCAAATTTAAATACTTTCTAATGCACTGCTTTATTACTAGGATGAAGAAAACATCATCTTTATTTGAAGTCTTCAGACAACAATCGGAAGCAAATTAAAAGAACAGCATAAATACTGTATTACTTTAAAGATAGCACATACTGTATAAATCAATGATATTTTTTACAGTTGAGTAGCGGCCTGTAAATTCAGACAAATTTGTTTTAGAGAGTCAAATAACTGAAGCCACTCCTGTTAAGATTTGCAAGATGTTAGAACCTGCCACAAAGTTGAAGAACTAGGCACCAATTAAATAAACTATTACTTCTACACTTTGCCCTTTAACCTTTAACATACATACTATATAAATACAAACTCCTAAGAAAATTTAGGGTTACAGGGACTGGAACATATGCTGACAGCACTGGGTGCAAGCTGGGAAATAACCCTGGACATAGTAGCAGTTCAATACTGGGCCCACTCATGCATACACAACACTTGTATACACAGACGACCAATTTATAATCACCAATTAACCTGAAAGCGCATCTATTCAGAGATGCGGGAGAAAAAGGAGTAACTAGAAATAAAATGAAGAGAATGCAAACTCCCACAGACAGTGGCTAAAGTCCAGATTTGGACCTGCAATGTTAAATATGTGAGAAAACTGCATTAACTACTGTGCCACAGTGCTGCACTAATGTAATAATCAACTAAACAAATGTCTTCTTCAGTATGGATGCCTTTCAGCTCCAATATATAAGATCAGGTATTTAACATACCAAACCAGCAAGTTCTGTGGATTTAGATAGATAGATAGATAGATAGATAGATACTTTATTAATCCCAAGGGGAAATTCACATAATCCAGCAGCAGTATACTGATACAAAGAAACAATATTAAATGAAATAGTAATAAAAATGAAAAAAAAAAAATGTTAGCATTTACTCCCCCGGGTGGAATTGAAGAGTCGCATAGTGTGGGGGAGGAACGATCTCCTCAGTCTGTCAGTGGAGCAGGACAGTGACAAAAGTCTGTCACTGAAGCTACTCCTCTGCCTGGAGATGACACTGTTCAGTGGATGCAGTGGATTATTCATGATTGACAGGAGTTTGCTTAATGCAGAGCGTTTACCCAAGAGTAATAGTTTTTGCATTAGTCTACCATGATATATGAACAGTTGTTACATTTCCACAACTAGCTCAGCTACAGTAAAATTGACGCCTGAACTTTCACAAGCAGTTCTAATAGGTCATTGTTTGTTTTTGTTTTTTTTTAGGTGTAGAAAACATAAAAATTATGTTTTGTAATCCTATCAAGGACCTAATTTTGTAGTTGTGCAGTCAATCATCTTTGTAATACATATATCTCACTTAATACATTTTCTTGTACCCTTTGGGTTGTTAGTGGCTGCCAACCATTTTAGGTTTTCAAATTGAAGGCTATTAATCAAAACAATTTTTGTGGAAAGACAGCAGGCAAAAGATCACATTTTTCATGGGAGCAGAAATAGTCTGTGGTGCACAATTTGCCAGAATATGAAGTACAACTTCACCTTTTACATTACCAAAGTGAAATCGCAACATCTTGCTGCACCACAGGAGTTACATTTGTTTTTTATTGCTGGCTACTATGAGTCAAGTTAGCATGGTGAGCAGGAAGTAAGGAGGACACATTCTAATAGACTCTAAAATCCATTGAGCTTGACATGATGAGGAATGTATTAACTAAATACAGAAGAGAATGATGCTGACGGTCTCCGCTCAGCTACAGCAGATCCAGATTAAACCTGACCACACCGTGAAATGAAAATGTACAAATATATCACACAAGAAATGTCTAAAAACACATACCCATTATCAAATCTAGCCAGAAAGTACAACTAATAGTAAAAATCAATTCAAGCTGGGAATAAGCATTCTTCATTATTTGATAGGTAAAACAATATTGTATATTTATATATATGTACTGTATGTGTGTGTCTTGTTAGAGTTATCTTCATTAAATGCTGGGAGATTACACCTGCTGTATATGTTATGGTGCTCTGCAGAGTTTTGTGCTTTGAAGACAGATCTCTAGACTGTCACTTGCTCCCCGCAGCAGCTGTGCTCCCTGAAGTTACACAACAGATTATACCTCTCCTCAACTAAACAGACAGCTGTTTATCTGTGACAGAGCTTTTTGGACTGCTATTGGTGCTGCTGGTTACATTTAATGACACCTGCTTAGGGATTATGGAGTGTCACCTACCACCTCCCCAAGGCTATATACCAATTGAGCTGCTCATCTACATGTATGTCTGAGATGACTTGTGTGTGCGGCTGGTTATATTCAGCATGAAAACACAAAATGATTAAAAATGGTGACAAAATCTGTAGTGAGCAGCACTATTCCACACTGTCAGTGAGAGGTGTATCAAAGGTAGTTTTTATTTTTTGTTTCTGTAAGAAAAAAAATTAAGTCACTATATTAAAATTAACTGACATTCAGGAAAAAAAAACTGGGGGGTTTTATGTGCTTGTTCATTTCTGCGGAATTGCTGCAATTGAAGATAGCTTTAACACTTTGGCATAATATTTTAATAAACAAATTGAGAGCTAGATTTTATCATGTGTGCTTTTTTAGTATAATAAACTAAACTTTTTTAAGTTTAATATTTTGTGCTAAAAATATTGAGAATTTAGGTCATATGTAAGTATGTTTAGCAAGATGATTATTTAACTCTTATTCATTTGCTTATTTGAATAGCTACTATTTAATGAGGTCTTTTATGAATATAGTAGATCTGACTTTCGTACAGAGAGATCTAGGGCATTTTAGAGGGTAACTATTCTATACAACTTCAGCACTCGGCAGTTCAAATTACTTGGTGTTTAAAGAGAAAAATGTAATGTGCTTTGCTTACTCATAAGTTTAAAACTACTTCTGCCAACCATCACACATTTGATTCTTTTTTTCTGTAATGGTGCTGTGTGTGAAAGTTACTGGTGGAACTAAACTTAATTTCCTGGTTTGTATTTTTTATATATAAAAAACACACACCTGAGGAACCTGTATAACTGTTTATATGTCGTCTTAAATTTTTTCAAACAAAAGTAGTGACATTTACCTTAACTGTTAAAAAAATTAGCAATAAAAAAAAAAGTTTGTTAGTTTCTGTGATTTCTAAGCTTGCCAAAGCAAAGTACATGCACTTAACAAAACCATACCCAGTGAATCATTGGTATTAAAATACAATGTCCAGAGGCACTGGTTATTAAAATGCCTACCTGTTAGTCCAACCTTTTTCCTGCACATAAAACATCGATTTTTCTTTGTTTTGGGGAGTTCAGGGGCTTTGGGTTCTTCACTGCCTGATGCACAGGGATGTGAAGTTGATGCAGTTGGCTGAGTAACAACTAAAATAAAAAGACCACAACATATGAAAACAATTCATATTTAAAATTAGAATTAATTCCACCTTATTTTTCAGTAACTTATGAACATGTATAGTCACTTTCTTTAAATAAAACTGACACTATAATGTTTATTTAATTTATGATATATAACATGAATTTTACTTTTATTGAGAACACAAAAGAGCAAAGTTACAAAAAAAAGACAAAATGTAGCTCTCTTTCAGAATTTTAAATCAGACAAGATTGCTTTAAGCATCATCTCTTAGCTGGATGGCTCAGGCTTTAAGGCAAGCTGCAACTCAAAGTCTTAGGGAATCACAAATATATTGATGGAGAATATGGAACACAGATTTTATAACATTTTTTCTAAGAGTACCACCTGGTCATCTACAAGTATGCATTGCACATATGTAGAAAATGGTATCCCACTACAGAAAAAAGGAATAACGCCAGTTTTATTTCAGTGACTACATGATCAATTGTATATGTTCTTTTAAAATGAAAATACCAAAAAAATAAATAAAAAATCAATTAAGTTATCTAACATGTTAGGGTCCAAATATATTTTAAAAACACTACAGCTAATGTATATTTTTTCACAGAAATTCTGAGCTCTAAGGCCCCATCCACATTATTATGTTTTTGTTTAAAAAAGCAGACGTTATTATTCATTTCTGTGTTTCATCCACCCCGTTCTCAACCCTGAAAATGGAGACTTTTCAAAACTCTTTCCAGTGCAGTATTCTCTTGAAAATGCAGCCTCACTGTTGTAATGTCGATGGGCAAAAACGTAAGTTTTCGAAAATGCGCACCCTAATCATACTCTGATTTATTCATGCTTATTACATAGCCGCTCCACTCCTTGCTAGTGTGTTGCTTATATGTATGCAACTAAATTGTGTTTTGTACAGTTTGAATGCTGCATACATGCAGAAAAGGCAAAAAATGTACTGGTTGCTACAGTATTATGGTAAATCTCATGACCTGCAATGTAACGTTTATATCATACGAATTGTCGATTATTTAAGCATGGATGGAGATGCTTTCGTAAACAAGGTTAAATGAAACACTAGTATGGATAGAGATTGTTTTTGTTTTCAAATGCAGTTTTAAAATGAAAGCATAGTATACTAAGACAGCCAGACAGGAGAATAAAGATTATCTGGCCTCTCATCTAGAAAGTTTTTTTTTTGCTTTACGCTCATATACAGTAAAACACTTGTTTGCATTAATTAGCAAATCCTCTCGGGTTATGGCATTTCTCAGTGTCAAAGCAGTAACTTGAGTTAGCACTGAATAACTACTAGATAAGTTTAGGAAACAAACAAATTATGCTTTTCCTTTAGCTATTAGTTTCTGTTGAAACAAAAAGTATAGCATTTGCCTTTATTTAACTTCACTTTTTAAACATAATAACCTTCTTGAAGATCTAATGGTGTAATTATTTAAGACAAAATAAATGCAAAAAATTAGGACTAGTTAAATAACAAATTTATAATATAAAAAAAATTTGAAAACTGTGGCACTGAGAAATTGTATTTCATTGACAATGCTCCAATTATGTCAAAAAGGTCTTGTATAGTGAAAATTGGGTGGCATATCTTTACATTAAGAAAAACTACATTATAGAAATAAATTTCTTTTACTAATCATAAACTATTAATCCCACAACACACCCCACTTTTGCACTTGGTTATCTTTAAAACAAAGGTGTAAGACTGAAGATACATAGTTACTTTTATAAAATTGTTGTAGATTTTGTCTGTTAGGAAGCTGTTCAAAGAAATTATCGATGCTCTTTTATTAATCATTTTTATCAGCCCAATATTATCAACAGTCATATTTTAAACATTTGGAAGTTTAGGCATGACAATTTTAATAACAGTTCAAACATTGGCATATTGATGGTTTAGCTATGTAACAGTTTACTTTTGCCTTCCTAATAAACCTTTGTAAATGATAGAGGTAAAATTCCATTACAACAAATATCTTTACAAATGAAATTTTCATTACAACAAAGTATTTTTATGGTCCCGACAGATCCCCATATGACACGAGTCTATAGAAATCTCGTTACTACAAAAGTAACGATACTACAGATACTTTCATTACAACAAAGTGCCCAAAAGACCTCAAAATGCCTGAATGAATCATCCACAGAGCAGTTAGTTCTGTGGTCGCAGCTCAGTTGTGCACAACGATCCCCAAACAGAAACATTGTAATTCTTTTTTCTTTCTTCGAACTTTCCTTGTACTGTCTTTTTGCCGTTTTTGTTATCTGTGGTTTTCAGTGATACCTTTTGCTTATTGCTTGTCAACATTTGAAAAACATCCATTGGAATTTAACTCATTGTCACCCTCCTATAGAAATGGCAGACACGAAAAAACGATAATAGTTCATATTAAAAAAAAAAACTTTTAATTTTTGCAGTTCTTGTTTCCAGCAAAAAGAAAACAGACTTTGCCAGTGAATTCAGAATTTCACCATTGACACTGTCAACTTTCCAAGCAAAAAAAGAAGAAAAATCTTGGGTTGCAAACGTATGCGAACTACTGCATTTGAAGACGTCGAAAAAGCATTTTTTATGTGGTTCAGTGATGCTCGTTCAAGAAACATTCTTATTAATGCGGCACTCATTCAAGAAAATGTGAGGTTTCTAAACTCTCTTGGGACCTTTCCCAACTGGACAATATGCTGAAGAGTGTCCCGAAGTGCAAACACTGCGTCTGCGGAAGACTGTTTATCCTTTGCCAGGGCAACAGCAGGCTCACAGCTCTGCTGCGGCTTGCCGCCAAAGCAAACAGAAAAGATCTCGATGGGTGATGCAGGAAACATTGTAAATGCAGGAAGCAGTATGTGTATAGGAGGGTAGTAGATCATGCTACAATAAATAACCGTGCTGTTCCTGTTTCAAGCTGAATAAAGCTGGTTTTGCTAAAGTACTGAGACTCAGTCTCATGTTTTGGGGTGCAAGACGGGGACTTACAGCGTGACCACGATATTTTAGGATCTGCTTCTGTGGTGCTTCGCTGAAGCGCTGTGAGCCTGCTGTTGCTCTGCCCCGGCAATGGACAAACAATTTCCACAGATGCGGCAATCGCGCTTCTGGACGCACATCAGCTTGTTGTCCCATTGGGTGGGGGGTGGGTACCAAAAGAGTTCAGAAACCTCACAATATGAAGAAGAAAAGGATGATTCGGCTTCTGATTGATAACTGTGCTACCCACAACATGCTTCCACATTTAGATAATGTTTGCGTTGAATTCCTCACACCCAGTTGCACAGCAGTGCTTCAGCCATTGGATCTGGGCATCATTCGCACCCTGAAAGAGTATTATCGCGAAGGAAATGCTGAGAAAAATTCTCATCAGCATAACTTGTAGACAGGAGGAGATTAAAATTAAAGTGAAAGAAGCTATTGAAATGATTGCAAAAGCCTGGAGGCAAGATAAAGAAAGCACTATAGTGACAACTACAGAATCTCATTACTACGAAATTTTCATTACAATTAAATATTTTTTAAGTTCCTGGCAGTTCATTCTAAGGGAAATTTTACCTTTATATAAATTACATAAATTGCAAATGCTTATGAATTTCAAGAGAAGTATCTTCAATCTGAGCTCATTTTTAGTTTTACACTGCACATGTGGTAACAAACTACTAACCAACATTTGTTTTCATCACTAAGGCAAGTCCCAAGAAACTTTACTATAAGGAAATACCATACAAATATGTAATTGTTCACATAAGCTTTTACAATTATGGCCCATGGCCCAGGCAGATTAAGTGACTAAGTGATACATCAAAAGTTACAAAGTAACACAGTGAATAGAGATGCACTGATACTCCAATTCTTGACCATCCTTGAAAATTCTTTATCCTATCTCATATGTCATGTTACCAATATGTATTATTTCCCATATTTTTATTCTGGATTTTGTTCATACAAAAAATTTAAAGAAAGTTATGTCTTAAATGCACACTGACTCTATAAATGAGATAAACATTATGCTAGTTTTTAACTTTGTTTAAGGAACTAAATAAATAAAAGCAAAATATGTTCCATACGTAATTCTTAATTCATAATTGTTTAAAATGAAAACTAATCATGCTATACTGATGATCTGGCAACACAGTTCATCCTACTCATGTAATCCAAGACATCTGCTGAACATAATCTACACACTGATATTTTGTTGTGGACAAAGAGCCAATATTAAATCCACACAGTGAGCCTTGTGAGCAGTCTTCTTTCAAAAGCTTATAAGTAATGTATTATCACATTGAGCTAATAAATTAAAAATAATCTTGCCATTGGACCTACACATCCCAAAGACATTGTATTTTGCTACATGCTGTGATTTTTCTGGGAGAATCTGTTGAAACTTTATATTGCCATATGTTTTACTAGTGTAGCAAAATGCCCTTTTATTAATTAGGGCATAATGGTTAATTGTAAGTCTGTCTGTTTAGATCACATTGCAAGTTTAGGAACCTCTCTTCTTTTAAATATGCTAGCCCTTACATCCATCCTTCTTTGTACATCTTGTTGCTTTTATTAATCAAATATTCTAGCTGTTATATCCTTCTTTCATTTTGCTTTTAATTGGTTTTGTTCACTTTGCAGCTAGATGCTGAACATTATGCATGGACAAGAAACCAGACATTTTATCATTTTATATAGATAAGATTAGTAAGGATTTTTGCTTTAGATTGTTACATTAAACATGAAGAAATTCATTTAAAATTGTTTATGAATATATCTAAATTATACCCTGCACAAAATAATTTCTCACTTATTAATGCAATTTTAAATCATATTTTTTCTTTGGAAATTAGTGCTAACATTCTATCTAGTTAAGTGGACAAAAATGTCTCTCTTGAAAATATTGCTGAAGATAATAATACCACTTGCAATTTATTCTTCTGGAGTATACACAATATATCTGCAATATGAAGATGAATCCACTTTCATAAAAATAGTGCAAAAAATGCACATCTTATATCAGTTAGTAATTGGGTTTGCAGTACAGGAGTGCTAATGTATACAGGTATTAAGATTATATAGATTAACAGCAGTGAATCACCTGGATGGGATGGCAGCCTATTGAAATGGGCACACAAATGCAGAATCACAAGAAATGGATTTGAAAATACAGTGATCCCTCTCTATATTGCGCTTCGACTTTCGCGGCTTCACTCCATCGCGGATTTTAAATGTAAGCATATCTAAATATATATCATGGATTTTTCGCTGGTTCACGGATTTCTGCGGACAATGGGTCTTTTAATTTATGGTACATGCTTCCTCAGTTTGTTTGCCCAGTTGATTTCATACAAGGGACGCTATTGGCGGATGGCTTAGAAGCTACCCAATCAGAGCATGTATTACGTATTAACTAAAACTCCTCAATGATATACGATGTGCTTCCCGCGTGGTGCTTGATTGTTTGCTTTTCTATGTCTCTCTCACTCTCTCTGCCTGACGGAGGGGGTGTGAGCAGAGGGGCTGTTAGCCTAGAGGATACAGATGCTCCTCTAAAAAAATGCCGCTTTATCGCGGTGCTTCGGCATACTTAAAGGCACGTATTGATTTTTTGATTGTTTGCTCTTCTTAGCAAGCGCTCTCTCTCTGAAATTCTCTGCTCCTGATGCGCGCGCACTCCTTTGAAGAGAAGATATATTTGCATTGTTTTAATTGTGAGAAAGAACTGTCATCTCTGTCTTGTCATGGAGCACAGTTTAAACTTTTGACTAAAGGGTGTTATTTCATGTCTAGAGGGCTCTAATAATGTTAACAGTGTGGGAGAGTTTATAAGGGCTTAAAATATATAAAAATAACCATACAAACATATGGTTTCTACTTTGCGGATTTTCATCTATCGTAACCCCCGCGATCGAGGAGGGATTACTGTATCTAAGACATGTGAACAATTGAAATGTAGTTTCTGTGTTATGTGTTTCTTTGGCAAACTCATCAACTTTTGTACTACCCAAACACATGGTATATATATATATGTGACCTTATATTAAATTGTTCATTAAATCCTTAAGTCTGAAAACATTTTGTTAAATCAATCTTACATGCAAAGTTAACAAATAGGCAGTAGCTGGCTCAATTCATACCACCTGATATGTTACATATAAAGGAAAATGTGCACTTTTTTAAGATGTCTGATTTTGTGCATATATAGTACAATGGTTTAGTTACACAGTCTATGTGAAGACACTGTATTTCCCCACATTTTAAAAACAACTTTAGGTAGACTTGGTATTGCAAGTCTGGTTTTGCGTGCGTCAGTAGGGACTTTGGCATTACATCCTGGGTTAGTTCTTACTTTTTGACTAATGCTGTTGCAACAGGCTTAATCTCTCTATGGTCCAAACTTGAAATGATCGGTTTAGAAAATGGGAGAATGAATGGCCATCAACTAAATTGTCACTTCAAAACTAAATAAAAATGCTTATTAATTAAAACTAAGCCCAAGACTCTTTTAGCCTGCAGTATCCAACATGCAGTAAAAACCTGGTAGCTTCCAGACAAGTTAAATGAATCTGTAATATGTAAATATATTAAAATAAAATATACACAGTATAAGCAAAGGACTACTTTTATAATTTTCCAAGAATACGAAAATGATACTTGGTAAGTAATTTTAGAAGAGACACATGATTATTGATCTAGGAATTAAAGATTAAATATTCCCATAGTCTTGTTTTGATATTTAAAATGTAACTGTTAAATAAAGACAATGTTTATATAGCATAACTGGTGTTATTTTTATAATTTTATGTTTTTAAACTCCTTGAATGGGAGGAATTAAAAACGATCTAGAACTGGGGTGGGAGACATTGTTATTATCAGGGAGGGTGGTGTTATTGTTTCACTGTAACAAACTTGCAGATTAAACATTATTATTTTCTCCCATATTTTCATTCACATTTCTCTGCAATGAGCATGACTATCTCTAACAGTGCTGCAAATTGAAATTCACACCTGCTACTGCTCATCCCTCTCATGGGATCACACTGATTTTTCTTTATTCAAAGACTACAGGCAGTCTGGACAGAAAAGTTATCTAGCAAGCTAAAGTAATATCTGTTACTTGGGGCATATACCGTCATTGTAATCTGGGAAGTGAGTGCAATAGCTGCATTATAAATGCTGAACACAGTTTCATAACAGATTCTGTTTAACTGGCCAAAATATGGCACATAAACCTTTTTTATCATGTCTTATGTCAATAATCATAAACATCACCTTTCAAACATAAATTGTGCACTTCATTACAGCCTACAAACAAGGAAAATAGGTGACAAAAAAACAGTAAAAACAAAAATAAAACACAATTTACACACCAAAAATATTTTGCCAACTTTAGTCAGGCTTAGTATGATTTTTTTATGACAGAGTGACCAGTGATCTGGCTTTGTCTATACCTCTGGTGAACCTTATAAAAAATATAATTTTGATTGTACTCCTTGCACCAAAAACTGTACTTAATAATACTGGTGTACTAAAGAGAAATTGGAAAAGAAATAAAATGTTGGTTTCTGCTGCAGCTTGCTTTTATGACTTTCTTTACTGTCTTTTTACAGTTTACTAAAAGTACTCATTAAAAGCTACTGACATCTAAGAATATTTTTCTTAAATGTACCTGGTTCGGTAGCTTCAGTTTTTGGTGTTGTGACCTTGTCTTCATTTGAAATGCTCATTTCTGTCATTTGTTGCGTTACTGGCAAAGAAGATGCTGGTGTGCCCCTGTTGAACACACAAAGAGTTATATAAGCTAGGCAGAATTCCCACTCTGGTCTCAGACAGCTTCCATCCAACAAGTTACAAAAATTACCTGCATCTTAACAACTGACAATTAATCTGCCAAGAAAAGATTCATTATTAGAATGTAAATTTTTGAAATATTTCTGAACTGCAAGATATAAAGAAATGCAATGCTTCAGCCAGATGTAGGCTTTATAGGACCATGGTTGGTGAACCATACTTTTAAAGATTTTTAAAAGACACCCTTTGCCAATTATTTATCAAGATAAGCATTACTTAACCTCTTCGATAAGGAAATTTGCCCTGAAATGATCTGAGGTGTTAAACAATATGCAGCTTGCATTTTTGTAAGATATTGCACATCAGTATACATTCTGTAATACTTCTCAAAACAATATTAGTGTTTGTCTGCCTGTGTAAGACTTGTTCATTATTTAACTTTCCTAGCATTTTGAATGAACCAAACAAAAATATTTGTTAAAATTTACATATTCATAAAAGCAGTTTATTTTCAGTATAAAGAAAAGCTAAAACTGCTGCAGCTACTGCTAGACATAAAACATTTCAGCAAACATCAGGTACAAGACAGAAGCAATTCCTGGACAGGGTGAACACACACACACACCAGGGGCAATTCCGCATTGTCAGTCCAAATGACCCACATGTCCTTTGGACTGCAGGAGGAAGCCAGAGCATAGAGGAACACAGGGAACAACATGCAAACTCTATACAAGAAGCACTAAAGACTTGAACCCCAGCCTTAGTGTTTAGAGGTAGAAGCACTACCACTGTCCTACCCCATAAATGTATTTATTAGATATAAATATATTTTTTACTTGAATGCATATTGGGCTGTCTAATAAGCAATAGTATACAATAAGGAAATATGGCAGAGAAGACAAGGGTGATACACTGAAAGTAAACAACTGAATCTGCACCACTCAGTATCTGTGTCCAAATAAAAAGTGTCAGGATAAAAACTGTACTAATACATCACTGTTGGAATTAGAATGACTAACTTAAAAAAACTCATGGTAGGGAGAAACATGAATTATAAATAAATCTATGTAGAAACTATAGTTTAATTTTGACAGAACCATTTTTACATTATAAGTTTGGTTGTCACAAAGTATGTAAACCTTATTCAAACTACTCAAAAACTACAAATATTTATAGTATCATATAACTTATTAGTAGTGGTTGTATTAAATACATGCACAAAGTACAGTGAAATTGTGAAGTAAATGCGACATAAGACTTAACCCTTGAATGCACCACAACAGATAAAAATGATCTTTTATTGGCATAGTTAACCACTATATTGCAGGTTGTTTTTTTATTTTCACCTGATCTACTTAATGGACGGTGCAAAAACAAAACATCAATTGAAAAGATTTTACAAAAAACAAGTCTGCAGCAAAAAAAAATAATAATAAAACAGAGCCAGTGACTCTACAGCTGATAAAGGATTGAAAAAGAAAAGCAAAATTAGAAAAGCTCTACATAATCTACTTGGAATAACTGAAAAGTCTAATGTAAGAAAATAAAATTAATTTAATCTATATAAACACTATCTAATGAACTCACCTGGATGTATCCAATATGCTGGACGAAGTGGATTCTGAACTGTTTAAACTTGCTTCTATTCTCTGGATTGCACAGACTTCTGTTGTAGGACTACTGGATGCACTATTTGTACCTAATAAAGAGGGGAAAAAAAGGAAATTTGTGGAAAATGTAAAGATTTTCATTATTATTAACTAATTACTATCATTGACACAATGTTTCAAGGTTCTTAAAACTAAGCTTAAAGATAAACAGAATTAAGTCAATTTTCATGATAAAAATATTTGGGGAAAATGAACGATACTGTTGTATGCCTTTTTACACTTGCACACATCTGCCTTTAAGTAAAAGCTTTAAGACAAACAGCAACATGAAGGAACTGAAACTAGTGCATCCCTTATAAAGAAGGCACATTGCTAAAATATATGACTGAAACAAAAAATTACAGTATGCTAGAATAAACACAGCAATCAAAAGTGCACCATCTGCCATTTTCTTAGTATGCTATAAAGTAAAGAAACATTTACAGAGATGTTAACTTGTTCTATCTCAAAATATGCAAATCTGTTTATGGAAAAGAAAGGGGAAGTATTATTTAATATTTATGTATTAGCATCTTAAAGGTAATGTCTTTGTACATGGACTTGTATATGAAATGTTTGAAATAAGTGAAAATAACCCATTAATAATACAATAGTTGTGCAGTTCAATGATTATATAGTACAGTGTTAGCTTAGTGGCAGTGTGAGTGAGAGAGGAGCTGTACTTTTGTTGGTTCAACAAAGACGAATACCTACCATTGAGTTCATTTAACACTAGAATTACCAAAGCCTACGAACAAACTTGTAAACCCAGCCCACCTTAAATCCCTTCGCACCTATCTATCAGCATCTCTTGTCTTGTAAATGTGCCAATCAAGACAAGCAGCAAGCAGCCTACTATTCCATCCCCCCACCGCCGCAGAACAGACACAAAGTTCTCCCAGTTCCAGCCTTGATTATCTGGAAGTGAAGTACTGGAGTTTTAGAGTGGAAATAATAGATCATTATTTGGAACACATGCATTTCATGTGTGTTCCGTTTCTACAATAATCTGTGTTAAGTTCCATATTGTTAATAACTGTTTTGACAGAAAACAGGCTTGCCTGTTTCAGTCTGAAAAGTATCTGTAATCTGAAATCTGTAATGTGCAGGCAGCTTTGTCCAAAGTACCTTTCCCAGCTCTGCCCGCTTTTGTTTTGAAAATGTGTAAATTAGCAGAACACAGCCTGCTATACCCCCCCCCCCCCACTCAGTCAGGTGAAGGCATCACCCTGCTGCAATCCTCAAAGTACAAGTCTGTGTTGAAATGTTTATTTGGCAATGTGTTTGTAAGGAATCATATAGGTAATTAAATACTGTGATTTGAAATACATACACTTCATGTGTGTTCTGTGTCTACAACGATCTGTATAAATATAGAATGATGAAATACAAGGCAAGAAATGCTGAACACATGGCTAAAACAGAAAATGTTTTCATATGTTATAGTGGTAACAACATAATTTTGATGTGAAGTGTAACTGAAGCCCAAATATCAAATAAATCACCAAAGGTATAACAAAACAAATATGCTTTTATTCAAGAATAAAACCGAAGAAAAAGAAATTGCTCAATTGACATGTTACTGAAGCCCAACTACCAGCTGCTGGTACAAAGTAAAAAATGTTATCATACGTGTGTGTTTGCACGTTTCATTTTCTACCAGTTGTCACATTAGTAATGCTGCTCTGTTACAGATATGCGCAGATGGTGCAGTGGATAAGTTACCGCTTAGTAACCTGAAGGTAATAGGTTTGAATCCTGTGTCGTCTCAGCATTTAGCTCATTGAGTAGGGAACAGCTATTATTATCATATAATAAAAACATACATTTGATGCGAGTCTGTAACATTCTGTGTAAATGTATGGTACTTGTAAAAGATAGCGCTGAAGGGATAAAAGCAAAAACACAAACGCAGCTCAATCATTTCTTCAGAGTTGAACTGAGATAATTGCAGCAGGATGATGCCTTCATTTGACTTAATGGGGGGTCGGGGTGTAGCAGGCTGCATTCTGCTAATCCACACATTTGCAAAACAAAAGCGGGCCATTAGCGCAGTGATAAGGAGCTATGAGCTTCTTGTGCTATGTCAGGAAAATTTAAAGAGGTCAGGGACAACGAAAAAAATCATAAGCTTCAGGGATTCTACTGTTAAGTGTTAATAATATGGTCAATATATTATAACTGTGGTGCATTTTAGTTTAAATTATTGTGTTATGTGATTTAAAATACAGTAATATTGCTTTACTGTAATTTTATTAGTCTGAAGGATTTTTTTTGTAAAATAATTACCAAAGCATTGTGCACTGTAGCCAATATATTCCATTAGTAGACATATTTAGTACAAGTTTCAGTTTATATGCAAAATCAAGTCACGGTTGTTGGCAGGAATAGAACTCGTTCGTAACTCAGTAGCCACGTTTATTTTCAATGTTTATTTTTTCATACATGAATTATAAAAATTGCTTTGTCAGACTTTGGGCTAACATATGAACTCAATGTGAAGAAAACATGAAATTCTCAAGCCTTCCTAAAAATCAAACCAGTGCACCATTGTCAAGTGTATTCAGATGGGATCGAACTATCAAATTAAAGACAGAACTCCTGGATCATTGAATGACATGGGGTGAAAGGCCTTCAGTGTTGCATGAAGCTCATATTTTTAATTAGAAAAATAAAAAAATAAAAAATATTGCCCTCACTGTTTAGTAAACAATAGGCTTTTTAAGTTAAGGGTCAAATGTGTCTATTTTATATATAAACATGTTAAGCGTGTTAGTTTTGTATCTTTTTAGTAAACACAAACAATTTATTAGAATATTATGTATTTTCTTTAAAGGTAGGTGTATTATAAACAGAATTTTGTACATGTTTTAATTAGTTTTAAAATACTTTGAGGGAAATTTTATTTTAGTATTTTTTATGGTCACTAATCAATAATTTTACAGAATTTCATATTGTAACAACTATGGTCTGTAGTTTAATTATATAAATACTGCTTTAATAAAGAACACAAGGTTCTACATGGCTGGTTATACAGGAACTTAGTGTAAATACATTATAATAGATAGAGCAAATTGGAATCTGAATTGGTACCGGAATCAGACAGTTCTAATAATGTTAAATCGGTGATCGGTATCGGCCCTCAAGAAACAGGAAAGAAGCATCCCTATCAAATACTGAGACATTTGAAAGACAACTCAAACAGAAACACAAGCCAAAACTTTGAAACAACATTGGACTGTAGAAGTATGAAGTTAGACTCCTGCATAGACACTCTGTATTGTATTCACATTTTCCTAGTGTCTGCTAGGATTATTCTCTGGTTCTCCATTGGCTAATTCTATCTTCAAGGCTGGCTCCTGCTTTTCACTTGAGGCTATAAACATATGCCACTTATATCCCTAAAATGAATTAATTCCACTATTCACAGTTCTATATATTCATCTATCTTTATGCACTTACATTTTGTAGACAAATGTCTTCATGCAGGATTAGTGCGTGGGGAAAATTTTGAGGTTCAGGCCAGCCTATTTGATTAATTTAAGCTTAATCTCACATCAGCTGCACACTATTTTGAAGGGAAAATTGTTTTTAACTGCCACTGAGAACTGTGACTATCTAATATCCAGGCTTTAATGGAAAGAAGGGAATGAAACTACACTACATATGTCAGAATCGGCCTAGGTTTGTTAATATTTTTAATACTGCACCTACTGAGAGTTGCAGGAAAACAAACGTTACTGTTTGTTGCCGATATTTTAACATCCTCCTATAAATGATATAATGCAGTTATAATGAATCAGACTTAAATTCAGATTTGTGTCAGAACTGATTTAACACTAGAATTACCAGAGCCTACGAGAAAAACTGGCAAATCCGGCCCACCATAAATCCGTTCGCACCTCTCCGTAAGCGTCTTTGTCCTGTAAATGTGCCGATTAAGACAAGCAGCAAGCAGCCGGCTATTCCATCCCCCACCGTCACAGAAGTTCACTAAGTTCTCCCAGCTCGTGCCTTGTTTGATTATCTGGGAGTGAGTGAACTGCTGGAGTTTTAGAGTGGAAATAATAGGTTATTATTTTCAACACATGCATTTCATGTGTGTTCCGTTTCTACAGTAATCTGTGTGAACACATTGTTAAAACAGAAACTTTTTCATATTTTAGTAATAAACGTTACAAAATGTAGGCATAAACTATAGAATGTGTGAAGCCTGAAGTCCAAAGTTCAAATAAAAACTTTCACAAAAAGGTTCAAAGACAATACAACGGCTTCCGTGGCGTAGCAGTAAAATTGGCTGACTTGTAATCAAGGGGCCACCAGTTTGATCCCCACTGCCTCCTATATTTTCTGTTTTCAGTAGTGAGCTGCTCTTATCTATACTATACTAATGAGCCCTCACTGACTGACTGACTCACTCATCACTAATTCTCCAACTTCCCGTGAAGGTAGAAGGCTGAAATTTGGCAGGCTCATTCCTTACAGGTTACTTACAAAAGTTAAGCAGGTTTCATTCCGAAATTCTACACATAACGGTCATAATTGAATCCTACTTATGTACATATATACGTCCATAGCCTGCAGCTCGGTCGCCATGTAAGGCAGCGTTGTGTCCCCCATCACCACGCCTCCCACGTAGTTGCCTGCCTTCCTATATTGCATCCCCCATCCCCACGCCTTCCACGTAATTGACTGCCTGCCCATATAAGGCCGTCCGTCGCTCCGGTCTCTTCATTCCCTTCTTTGCTTCGCCACGGTATTCATGTCTCCTTGCTGATAACTGCAGCCTTTTTATTTAATCCACAGCTTCTCTGCTGTTTTATTGTTCGTTTATTGCGATGCGAAGTTATTGATGAAGGCGGTTGTATGATTACAACGCTTGACAGATGCCGGTTGTCACTTCAACACAAGTCCTGCAAATACTAACGTAATTGAAACAAACCATGAAACTCAAACCGATTATGACAGCAGCAATCCAAGCTGTGAGAAAACAGTAAAAAGGAGGCGTGTCAGACGTTGTGGTACATTTTCTGATGCAGATAGACGGAAACAACTTCGTGATGCTGCCGTCGAATACTCGCAGAAAAACCCACAAGTTAATAGACACGCAGTCGCTAAATACTCACAGGCAAATCCACAACTTCATAGAAACGCTGTCACAAAATACTTGCTGAAAAATCCACAAGTTAATAGACATGCTGTCGCTAAATACTCGCAGGCAAATCCACAACTTATTAGAGACGCTGCCGCTAAATACTCGCAGGCAAATCCACAAGTTCATACAGACGCTGTTGCTAAATACTCGCAGGCAATTCCACAAGTTCATAGACACGCTGCCGCTAAATATTCGCAGGCAAATCCACAAGTTAATACCAAGAATGCCTGTTAAACATCTTAGATTCACGAGTAGCGATTTGGGTAGTGAGATGTCTATCGAGGTGATCACCATCGATCAAAGAACTGTCACTTACCGAGTGGTTTCCATGCCCGGAGATGCCGCCTGCGTTTTACTTTCTCTGTGTTACATATTGCACGGCCATATCAGGCTCAATCTTGATATCTGGAGGAACATTGTGTCTTGTGTATTGATTGACTGGGACAGGTTCAAGGTGTGGACTGATGACGGTACAGGAGATAATTATACTACACAGGAGCACTGTAAGAGTGAAATGCTTAAGCCCTTCACCTATGCTTCTGCATGTGAGTTGATGGCTGCCGCTGAATTGTTCGGTTGTCGCTTTCAAGTGTACCGAAATGGTCAAATATTTTACACCTTTGGAGAACCGCCAATGGCTCTTAAACATCTTAGATTCACAGGTGACAATTTGAGTAGTGGACACTTTGATGTTTATGAATGTTTCAACTCTCAAAAGCTGGATGTGAAGTTATCGATGAAACCGGTTGTATGCTTACAACGCTTGACAGATGCCGAATGTCACTTCAACACTAGTCCTGCAAATACTAACGTAACTGAAACAAACCATGAAACTCAAACTGATTATGACAGCAGCAATCCAAGCTGTGAGAAAACAGTAAAAAGGAGGCGTGTCAGACGTCGTGGTACATTTTCTGATGCAGCTAGACGAAAAAAACATCGTGACGCTGCCGCCAAATACTCGCAGAAAAATCCACAAGTTAATAGACATGCTGTCGCTAAATACACGCAGGCAAATCCACAAGTTCATAGAGACGCTGTCGCTAAATACTCGCAGAAAAATCCACAAGTTCCAAAGTAGTCCATTTGCAATTGAGTGTGCTCCCCAGCCTTATAGTCATACATCTAATATTATTAGCATGGATGATTCCATTATTGGGAACATCGGAATCATCACCCATTCCTAATAGTGGGGTACAGATTGAACATAAATAGAAAGATTTGTGACAATTGTAATGGACTCATAATTTAGCTCAACAGTCAGTAAGGTATGAAGAGAGCACATATTGTGTAATTTTCCAGTTAGCCAACTTGCAGAAAAAAATAAATAGGCACAAAGTTGCAGAATCAAGACTATAATTAATACTTACCCATCGGGCTCATAGGACTCATTCTTCCACTGCTCTGCTGCCTTTGAAGGTATTCCTTGTAGCACACTGAGCACATTCCATTTGTCCTTGGATTCCCATAAAAGCCACAACCTGTGGCACACAGCATCGGCACTGGACTCTGGTTTGTCTCTTGGGCCATATCTATATGCTGTAAATGCAACCTGAAAAAATAAATTAGATTCTATAATAGACCCAGAATCAATTATGAGACTGTAAAATAATCCAGTAAGTGAAGCTATCTACTGCAGAGAAAAACTGATTATGTTGTATCTCTATTTTTGAAATGCCATGTCTACAGATGAGGTACTGCTTCATCTACAGGAAGCATGTCACACAGTAACAGCAAGAGATGCATTACAAAGAAAAATGACTCTTTAGCAGACTTGACAAATTTAATGTTCATTAAAAATTGAAAACTATTCAGGCACAAAACCTTCTCATTTGTTACATTAAGCTCCTTTGCTTCTTTTTTCATCCATTCACTTTCTGAACTACACCATACTAAATACCACCATCTAGAACACATAAAAAAGATTTGAGAGTGACATGTATCAGAAAATGTATCAAGTGGCACCAATCAAAAGAGCAATTCTTTACACTATACCACAATGCCTCTGTTGCTTACTGTCATGCAATATGTTTCACATGAAGTTCATAATTCTCTCATTTTAATTTTACTTTCTGCTTAGTTTTATAAAAGATATGAAAAATACCCAAAACTTACAATCAAATGTGGGACATCAATAAGAAACAATTACATTTTCCTACAATGGTGAAAAAAATGTTTTATCTACAAAATACCTCATAATAATATGAGGCCATAAACAGGTCTGCCTTCTTAGAACATACATTTACACTATTTCAATGTCTTACACTTAGCTATGGATGTGTGACAATGTCAAAACCCAACTTGAAACAAGTGACACTGACCCCTGAGACTGAGAAATTATGTAACATTTGCATTCTAAAAAACAAAAATTGCTCACTGTTACTGCACAAATATGATCTGCACAAAATTACAAATCCAATAGAATGAATAACCCCCACAAACATATAAAAGAAAACAAAACTGGACATGCCACCTTAAGAAAAAACACAGATGACCTGTAGAGTAAAAGTTTTTAAGTCAGTTTTGAAATTACTATCAACATTCAATAAAAAAACAGCAATGGCCTTATAGAATTAGAAGAGTTCATATTTTATGATTTTAATTACTGGACATGTTATTCATTAATAGCATACATTCTAGGAATGTCTACAAAACTCATTTCTTTAATTATGACCTACAGGACAAAAGGACAAACTGCCAAGACATGAAAATTTGTTGATGATGGAGAAAGTTAAGTATTCCTATAGTTAAAGTTAAGTATTCCTATAGTTGAAAAGTGTATTAATAACAGGTATTCATAACAGCAGACCAAAAACTAACAGCTTTATTCTGCGAACTACACATACATTGATTACAAGGAGGTTAAAGATCTAGCAGTTTTATTGCTCAATTTTCTGATGCTATTAGAGGTGGATCATATTGCATGTACTATTTGCTTAAATACTCTGTTAAAGTAAACAAATAATACATTATTTTAAAATGCCTATCCATATTGGTTACATTAATGAAACTTCCCAATTAAGGCTTTCTAGGGTTTCAATTACCAAACTTCAGGGGTAATACCAACACACAATAAATTGCAGCCTCAGTAATGTACACATTTAACAAATATTTAAAAAAAATTCTTTTTACAATAACAAAACTGTAACTTCAAATGAAAATTAAATGAAGGTGCACATTTAAGGACCAGACATTGGGAATTAATAATGCAGAATTTATGCTCTGCTAATTTTTTTTTAAATGAATAAAATCATTTTTGGCAATCTGTATAAATGCAGGTGTCGAGCATGGTAATGGGGCACTCAAATTAATCAACCAGAGATGAGAAAAACACAATTTGTTTTCCTAAAGTGCAATCAACCACATCAGTTTGTAACTGGATAATTTTTCCCCCATTTTCTTTTACCATACAACTGAACATAATCTACATTCTTGGAATGTTGACAAATTCAGTAAGTAAAAATAAGATGTGGTCTGTCACTTTACATTAAATAGTTACTGTCAGCAGATGGTACGATATAGTTCATACAGGTTATATCAGCAGGTTGCTTTAAAATACATCTAAAGCACATCTTTAGCAATGCATACTTTAAAGATCTGCAGGGTTGCTCTTTCATACTGTATACATGTCTCTATTTTCTCCTAGAATGCATGCCTCCTATGCCCCAACTATGCTGACCAACTTACTCTTGGCCCACTGAGAAAGTGTGCTCCCACACTGCATGCAGACTCTGTCAGCACGAGTGATGCATTGTGAAAAAAACTCACTAGGTACCATTACCTAGAGTCTTTCAGTATCTCCCGAAAAATCCAAAATTGTAGGCAATACCCTCACTCCAGCTAGACCTGCCACAAATCCAGAATTCCACCTGGTCAATAAGTGGTAGCATTGGTAAATGCCTGGGACCGTGTTACCACTTTCAACAGTAAGACCAGGAAAGAGGAGCAGGTATCAGATGGTGGCTAACTCGGGTTTGTAAAGAGGTAATAGTGTGTTGTTATTAAGAGAGCTGGCAGCTTAGAAAGTGGTCAAGAGAAATGATCTTGATAGAATAGACATTGTCTGGGAGTGTAAAGACATAGGAGTTTGAACCTGGGTCATCCCAAACTAAGCAATGCTTCTAGAGCTTGGCATTGAACAGACACTAGGCTAAGTTTTAAAAGGTGATTCAGCTCAAAAGATTAATGAGTTTAGAGTTAGCAAGGGGAAAGCTGTGACAAAGTCTCAGTAGTGGAAGGAAGGTGTAAGGATCACAAGAAAGAAAAAGGATTAATTGAAGGAATACAATCACTTTGTTTTGCCTAAATACTGATATACTAAAACAAAACAATTCACAACAGAATACATCAGGTTTAAAATCAGATAATGAAGTTATACATGGTCATCAGTTTCTCCCTTGGGATCAATGTGACGGCATTAGCGTTAAATGCTTTTAAAACTTTAAAATAAAGAAGTGCAGTTTTAGATGTAAAAATGCCATTTCAAGCAATTGCTTTTTAAGAAAGGACTGAAATTCTACATGTTCTGGTAACACTTTAGTTTAGGTACTGCAAAAATACATCTATTACTCATTTACTCATTTGTAAGTAAACCTTATTTAAGGCTTCTTTGGTGTTAATAACACTTAGAAAGCATCAGTAAAGTGCCTATTCAGCTGTGCAAGATGGTCACATAAAATAACTTCACTTTGGAATAATCAGAAATGGCTTACGTGAGACACATTTCTCTTGATATTGCATACTTCACTATACAAACTGTGAATCCTTCATATGCATAAGTAATTTTACCAGCATATCAAATACCACACTGCACAGAAATAAATAATGAACTACTGATTCTTTATAAGCATAAATGGTTTAAATAGTACTCATCCTAGAAACAATCTGCTACAACAAAATGTTAACAGTATACTAGCACTAATGTCTGCTGTTGACATTTTCTGTCAACTAAAACAGCTTACCTACAGACACAACAAGCATAACTAACTTGCTTTTATTTATTGGATTATCAGATTAAACAGTTTAATACTTAAAAGTCTAGATAGTATAATTTCTCATATTCTGTGCCTAATGCTGCCAAGACAAGCTCCTGTACTTTCCTACCTCATTTATGGTGTACACAAATGCATGTAAAAAGTTGAAAGCTCAACTGACATTTTATGTTTCCACTTGGATCTCATCCCTGACCAAAGTGTTTTCTCTTTATAAGTAAACTTTTTGTTGTTTTGTAAAAATGTGATTTTGTAAATATTAAGTTTTTGTTTTCTTTATGTTAGCTTATGTATTGAATTCTGTTGTGTATATTTTCTTCTTTATTATGTTAGTAACATATTTATATGTTGTGTCCCTATATGTCCCTATAGGTGGAGCCTTAGGGAGAAAGTCCCTTTTATACAGCAGCTTAGGGACCTTCCACAGCCTTTAGGCAGGGTGGCTAAAATCCATTTTTTCGGCACTGACGTTCTCTTTGTTTGGTTGATTAATTACTGTAAATACTTTCTGGGTTTTTCTGGTTTTGCTTATGTTGTCTGGAATATGATTACTAGATTGTGGACTGACTTTGTTTATTTTTCAAGTCTTGCCATTTCAGGCATTTCTTTTTTGCCTTTTTGCTGTGTTCTTGTTGAGAAAATACTTTTTGCACATTAATTCTCTCACTTTTCAAAGAAGCTTTTGGTTATTTAGGGCCAGTGGTTTGTTCTCTTTCTTTTTTGAGGTTTTCTGATAAAAGTCTTCACTGTTTTGTTGAGCCTGCTTCTTCACTTTGGAGTAATGCTAATTTTGAATACAGTTGTTGAATTTAGTGAGCCTGAGAATCAGAATATGAAAAATAACCATGCAGCTTGAAAAACTGAATGGTAACTATAGGCACACTTTTTTATAATATGTAGGGTGCGGGGCAGATCTCTCAAAATATCACAGGCTATTCAACATTTGTTCTAACAATCAAAGAGAAATCACAGGTGTGGGAATCATGCTAACATCATATAAGCATTCTCAAGAGATGACAGCCATGTGTGTTTGGACATTATTCTACTGGAAAACTGCACCATGCGGACCATCAATGAAAAATGATACAATGAGATTCACTTGTTTGTATGATTAGGCTACCACTTACAAACAGCCCAGAAATCTTTTTAACCAATGGTTCCACACACAGAAACGCCTGTTTTAATGTCAGAGAATGCCGCATGGGTTACACTGCTCTCCACATAATCTCTGTATAAATCTAGTGGTCATTAGACACAAAGTAGTACTGGCTGCTAGAATCAGATGCTAGCACAGAAGCAGTTGCCAATATCAGACATTCAATGGCAGATGTTACCATGGACACCATGAAAAGAGTCCCAATATCTACAAATTGATTGGCCAAGGCATAGGAATGTGTGGGGACCTCTGCAGAGAACCATATATCAATAAATGGCTTCAAATATTGACAACTAGAGTTAAAAAAAAAAACCCTAGTTTGTGATTTTCTAGTTCTCCTGTGGTGTTCTGCCTCCTGTCTTTTCAAAACCTTTCTAATAACTGCATAGGCTTTTTTGTGATCATTATCTCCACCTGCCCACTGCCACATTTTAAACATGTGCTTCATTTTGTTGGGCTGACCACTGAGCACCACACATACCAATAATTTAGTTCATACAAGTCAATAAACCAACAAACATTCCAAAGTTCTGTAGTGTCATTGTGTGTTCAGTTGATCTGCAGCTCTGTGAAAAAATGTGAGTGAAAAACAGATATGCAAATCTAATCATTTGCATTCTTGGCTTTACTGATCTCTCAATAAAACTATTTCACTAATTCCTGGACCACAGCTTTCCAAAGGGTATACGCTTGCTACATTATTTGGAACATTAATTATTTTACAGCTATAGAAAGTAAAGAGTACATTTTACAAATTTTTGACTAAATATCTGGCATTTTCCTGAAAGTAAATGCACATTTTAAAACTCAAAAATGCCCAAATCATTATTTTACCAACTGATAAACTACGCACCAGCCTTTTCCATCCAAAGAAAACTCCCATACTACTGCCTTCATATCTGAAACTACTACTTTTTTAATGTGATTATGACCAGCTTATTTACTGTTAGTTGATTCAGTCTTTCTGTAACACACTGTTCTCATTGTTGCTCACTTCCTTAGTAATTACTCAAAGGAGTAATACAACATTTGGCAGTTAAGTTTTAAAGGCAGAGAAACTAAATTTTAGAATAATTTCACACGTTATACGCATGATAATTCTTCTAAATTCAGTTGAACAAATTATAAACAGTGCCATAACCTCAAATACACATATATTTACATATAATGCTTAATTTAAAAAATATATGTACAAAGAATTGTTGTTTAATACATTTAAATTGAAAATGATAAATGCTGCTATAAAAAGACAATAATTCACCATTTACAGCCTCTGTAACAAGTAAGAAAATGCACAGGATACAACTTACCAAATAATAGATCCGAGAGCCACAGTGGCTAGAGGTTTGCATTCTAACTATTTTCTCAATAAGTGACTAGTTTTTGCTACTAATTAACTTTTATTTGCTATTTAAGACTCAGACCCTTTAAATTAGGGTATAGCAGTGTCGGACCTTGAGAGCTTCAATGGTTTCAGGTTTTCGTTCCAACCAAACTGCTTGACGAGAAATCATTCATTGCTGATGAAGCACTTATTGTTCAAGTAAAATTTTTCTGCTTCATTTTAGTTGTCTCGCTTTTAAAGATTTTTGAACCGTTAATTGCTTATTTTAGTCTCAAACAGCGATATTGCTTTAACTGGTCCTTATTAGCCATAAGGTACAAATGACAGTTCTACATCTAGTTTGTCTCCATTTCCACCCATGTGTATTTATCATTCACTATTTGGTTTAATTAAGTACTCAGAAGGAAACTAATTGAAAATCACTTGGATGATACATGCATCATTAGAAAGGAAAAACAAATCTATGATTTAAGAAAGACCTGACATGGTAGAGTTAAAACACTTACAAGCCATGAAATTAAATAAGGTTGTAATTACTCTAGGGACATTTGTTCCGTACCACGCAGTTGTCCCCACACCCTACTGGCCTGCACTCAACACTACACTTAACATGATTTCGTCATGACCATGTGACTTCGTGTAAAGCTAAAACATCTGAACATGGAGTGACAGCATGTCAAAATGATTTTACTTATTTTGTAATTGTTTTGGAGGCATGTAGGGCACGATAACATTCTACTCTTACAGATTTGTTGAGTGTGCAGCACATCGTTTTGCTGTGTCACACACGTGCGCATGGGAGGCAGCTAAAGGGCTTGAGTGAAGGCAGTTCTGAGGCATGCCCGGATGTGGCAGAGTGCACTGACTCTTTTTCTCCCTTTCCTGTAGACCATACCCGGGAGATTCCACCTGGCTCTCTTGACGTCACTTCCGGGACCGAGCCAATGGAAGTAGACCTTACCAGCTCCGGCCCCTCTGATGTCACATCCGGGTGTGATCCAATGATTGAAGACCACATACCCGATCCTTATGACCTCACTTCCTGTCTTCCCCTTTAAAAGCCTGCCCCTTTCCCTTTTCCCTAAGTTCTGTATGGGACTTGGTTTTGACCACAACAGTGCTACCATTTAAAAAGACGATTTGCAGCCAGGATACCACATTATACGGATGGCTGCCCCAAACCTTGATATGTCTCATTGTGTGCTTTGTGACAGCTGTTAATCGAGCTGCACATACAGTACGAGAAGATTGTTATGGTGACAAATGAAGTTAAGGAAGGAATTTGTAGCTTTTCTTGCCAACTACAATTCACATTCACTTGTAAGGTGATAATAAAAAACTGTTTTCAACTCAGAAAATATTGAGTGAAATGAGAATTGCACCATCTGACTTGTTGCATCATTGATGTCATTTCTGTTTTCTGATCTCTGGTAAGTTTAGTGACCACACCGTTCCTAAATGCTGCTGAACCGTGCTCAGGCCCACCTCTTCAAAGCGGGCCAGGCATGGAGCGATCTCACTAGTCAAACAAACTAGACTTTGCAGGGTTTACATGCAAACAAACGTGCTCGGGCACAGAATGAATTGCCAGTGTGAGTACATCCTATAATCTGTTATTGGTGAGGATTGGCTTTTCATTAAGCAACTGGGTTGGAACAAAAACCTGCAGCCACTGTGGCTCTCCAAGATCGGAGTTAGCCTACCCTGAAATAATACTGTGCATGAAATGGCCACCTCAGAATATTCTGATCACAATTTTACCGAGAATTTCGTGCACAAGAATTCTACATATAAGAACATGACTACAGTATACTCAAGTCTAGTTCATTCACTGTACACTTACTCTTCATAATCATTTTGGTTAAAAATAATTAATCATATTACAGGAGTAGCATCTTGATTGACAACTAAAATATTTATCAGTGGCATTGTTCCTATATGTTTTTAGATTTTCTAATTCAGCAAGTACTACATAAATATACTGAATTATAGTAACATGTGAAGGCCACAATGCAGGCTATGCTTTTTACAAGTTGCTTAGTATGGAACATCCATTAAGGAAGCACTGTCATTCTTGATATCTATGACAATTAATCTGATGATCAACCACTAAAACAGATATTATCAGTTTATCAAACAAAACTGAAAGTGGCAAAGAGATATGTTCAGCGAGTCAATTATAAACATATCTTTTTAACTTTGTTTTATTATAGGACTAGGGGGCTTTGCAGATTTGTTCACTGCAAAGTGAAATAGCTACTACAGAATATTTTACTAAGATCATTAAAAGTTTCACATTCTCAATTTCCAAAGCTGTCATGCCACAGCTGAAAGCATAGTAACAATCTAATGCTATGAGAACATACACTTTTATGTCAGCATTTTCTCTCCTGACCTGGTAAGACTTCAATTCTCAGGTGATCTTTGAAAAGATTTCCTATTCAATTGTACTTCAGAGTTAAATGCTATTGCTCACTATTTTTAAACCTCCTCAAAGTTAACAGGAATTTTAATGACAGGATTTGATTTTCACAGGTGACAAGGTATAACAGAGTGTAATACATGCTTGCGGCTACACTACTTTACATTGTTTTCACTGAAGGAGATTTGTAAACTCATCCGTTCATGATGGCAAGGAAGAGAAACAGAAAGTGAAGGATCATAGTAGTTGCTCTGAGTGCAATAATCACAGCTATTTCAGTATGCTGTAACAAGTGAGAAGAGCCAGGGATGATGAGTGTGAGATGTAGAATGTTTTCATACAAAAGAGTGGTTTGAAAACTTCAGCACATTAAAGTACATGTTTGATTACTTATGTCAGCATGTATCTGCAAGACTCTTCCATAAAAACAACTCCTTGACATGTGCCATTTCCATCAGAAATCACATAGCAAATGGGTAGTATGGCTGGCAACAGTCACCCCAAATTCTTATCAAGTCTACTACTTCCCTTTTTTCCATTGGGATGCTAAATCACTACAGTCATCCATCTTGAAATTCAATGTGTATAAATAACAAAGGAGATATAAAAACAGTAAAATTAGTTGGGGCATGTTAATTTCCAAACAATCTTGATTCAAGCATTCAAACACAGGTCACATTTAAGTTGTATATATGTGCATCACATTTAGTGCATACAGACAAAAAATATGTGGTCTAATCCAATCTGCAATATTCTGATTTCATGTATTTTTGCTGTTCATACTTCTCTTCTCTAATATGATTACATCTGTGTCACTTGTGAGTGAACAAAATCCAATTTTAGCTGCAGTCTGAACATAGATAATCTTAACCAGAATGACCATACTTAACTACGCGTATGCTGCTCTTATAAAACACTTCTGT
>JANRMT010062822.1:7485947-7563007 GCA_026402145.1 Polypterus bichir lapradei
TATTTGTTTGGTTTACTTCCGATTTATGTCCATTCAAAAGTGTAAACACTTTCACTTGTTCTCAACATTGTACGCAAACCCTACTGAGTTGATCTCATAATCCAGGGCTTGAACTTCATGTTTAACAAAGAGAGGATCCCCCCCAGGGGAAAAGTGTAATAATAAATGGATGGGTTTAGCCTAAGGTGTATTAAAAATATGATAAACATGGACTACTTGATTTATCTTAACAAGTGCATGTACCACATTTATTCACTGGCATTTTCCCTTCAGTGACTGTAACAAATAAATACAGTGAAACCTCGGTTCACGAACGTCTCAGAACACGTACAAATCGGTTTACGACCAAAAAGTTTGCCAAACTTTTGCATCTGTTCACGACCACACACTCGGTATACAAACAAGCCAGTTTCCCTTTCGGTTTGTGCGCCGATGATTTCTGCACGTGTTCAGCCTCTCCCTGTGCATTCCCTGTGCAGCGAGCGAGAGAGAAAGAGAGAGAGAGACACACACAAATAGACACAGACACGCGCAAGAGAGAGAGAGACACTCACAGACACACGCGTGAGACAGACACGCACATACAGACACTTGCGCGAGACAGACACACAGACACGTACGCAAGAGAGACACACACACACACGCACGAGAGAGAGACAGCCGGACGCATAAGGCCGAGAAGGCAGTTAAAGAATGGACCAGGCTTGTTTTTAAAGAGACAGATCCGAGCATTGTTTTTAACCTCATTGTATTTAATGAAGACTTTTTTCTATTGGATTTTAACCTCCACTTCACTTCTATTTACAGCAATTGGTTCATAGCGTGTATTGTTGCAATGTTACTTTTCTTGGTGGTTTATTAAATTATGGATTTTTCAAATGTTAATTTTTTTCCCTGTGCTTAAAACTCATTAAAAAAAGTGTTTTTAACGAGTGGTTTGTAGCGCTATAGCGCAAACTCTTGCAGTGTTAGTATTCTCTGTTATTCAATGTTTTTACATTTAATTTACTATTACGCTGTGCCTTCTATGGTGAAAAATAACTATATTTGTGCTTAAAAATCTTTTAAAAAAATATTTACATACAGTTTGTACAGTCTGGAACAGATTAATTCTATTTACATAAAATCCTATGGGGGAAGTTACTTCGGTTCACGACCAAATTGGTTTACGACCAGAGTTTTGGAACAAATTACGGTCGTGAACCAAGGTTCCACTGTACTGCTTAAAAATCTATGGTAAAAATAAAAAATAAAATAAAATAAAATATTTTATTCATAAAATAATAAAAAAATTATATCACATGTTACTTAATACTGAGATAATTTAGGATTTTTTTACTTACAAAAATTCTTGTAACAATACACAATACACAAAAGCCAGGTATGTCAGAAAAATCAATATCACGGTTGTGTGAGGCACTGCATCTAAAAGCGAATAATCTCATTACTCACTCAGCTGACAGTTGAATGGTCACATCACTGCACTCTCAAAGAATGCACATATCATATGATTTTATTTTTCACCTAATTGTAAAATGGCACAAGAGTGGTGATAACAAAACATTTTTAATGGTATGCCTTGGACGTACAACATAAGTTTTTCAATTAATTAATAAAAACCATGTGGGATTTTTACAATTATTTACTTTCAAAGTCGTACTGAGTTTGAAGCCCTGTAATCTGACCATTCTAGCTTCAGATGTTACTATTCTTCAAAATTTCCCGTGAGGAAAGTTGTGCAAATTTTTATGCAAAATTTTATTTCACATATATCAATCCATAGCTGAAAGATATGGTATTACAATATTTACTAATTTATGAAATTTACTATGACATATGATAATTTAATCAACTTAGTTGTTAACAAAGTTCTGGTAAGGCTGGCTGTATTGCTTTTAATAAATTTTGCAGTTGTTGTAATTGGCTGTTACCATCTCTTTGCTCTTTGGTCCTTTTCATCTGTGCTGTAGTGGCAACTAGTGTTGCTTCCATTTTTATAAAATAACCTTGAACTGGGAGAACAAAATATCTGTGTAATCATTAATGACATTATTATTCCATCAGAATGAAAGTATCCTGAAAACAGTGCTACAAACTGAATTGTTGCAGAGAGATAAGAAACAGTAAGCAACTACTTGACCAGAGTCATGCAAATCTTGACCTGCTTTTTATCCCAGGGATTGTGGTTCTAAACACTTTTCTTAGTAATGAGCATAGAAAGGAATTTAATGTATATATCTATATATATCTTTCATATATCTTCCTTGTTAAAACCTGAATCTTAGCTTAATATTTTTAATTTACCAGTTCACATAAATAATAACATGTATTAATATTTAATAGTTTTGAGAATCAACAAGGGTTGATAGATATAGTCACCACTGTATTCATGTTCTTCATATGTAGCCTACTGCATTTCTTATGCTACTCAGATACACTACAGTCACATCATTACATCAGAATTACTATCAGCACTTCAGTCGCTGCCCTGATGAAAACTCAACAGCAAAATATAATGTTTCTAATCCAGTATAGAACATTTGTTTATTTTGTTTTTTTTCTGGTGTAGAGCCTCTAATCTTGTATATCAATTTGCCAAACAGCAGCACATCTAACTCAAACATGCAATAAAAACAAAATTTACATTGAAAACAGATGACCCTATCTGAAAGCTTACTATCAGTTTAGCATTTTTTAACAAAAAAACATAAATATAAATAATTACCTACTGAATATAATCTATTTTTTTACTGTGTGAATAAGCATTTATTACAAATAAATGCATTCCAAGATGGTGAGCTATTTTTTATTGAAGAAACATTTTATTTTTTATTTCAGATGACTTGTCAACTGTTGATGCAGCTGTTTTGCTTTACTGTCTATATTTGGGGTATTTTCTTCAGCTAAGGAAACAACTATTCAGTTGAAATTAAAATCTGAAAACAGATGACCCTATCTGAAGCTTATTTCATCAGTTTAGCATTTTTTAACAATAAATATAAATAATTACCTACTGAATATAATCTAATTTTTTACTGTGTGAATAAGCATTTATTACAAATAAATGCATTCCAAGACGGTGAATTATTTGTATTGAAGAAACATTTTATTTTTTATTTAAGATGCCTTGTCAACTGTTGATGCAGCTGTTTTGGTTTACTGTCTATATTCGGGGTATTTTCTTCAGCTAAGGAAACAACTATTCAGTTGAAATTAAAATCCACAAGTTCACTTGACCTCCATAAGCCATTTCATTTAACTCCTGCCCATTTAGTATTTTTTGGGAGGGGGTGATGATTTATAGTACAATACTAGTCATTAGCTTACTGTATGGGAAAAAGCCATTTGCAATGCCTCGAAGCTTTTTCTTTTTGTCTTAGTAAAAGAGGTTCTGAAATTTTGATAAAGTTGAGTCATCTCCAGAGGTTACAGTGTCAGCCAGCTTTTGTAATTACTTAAACCATTTATTATAGAAAAGAAAACTCTTTCTAATAGCTGCTTTTACCATTTTCCCATAGCTTTCCATTTATTCAGTTAACACAATCTTCTGTAAATAGTTAAACATGGCAACTTTACTCTTTAGACAGAATAGGCCCACGTTTTTGATTTTCTTCTTAGTAAAATTAATCTGCCTGTCACCAATTACATGTTATTTCCTTCTTTCTTTTTAATAACACTGTAAATAATTTAGTCTGTTACACTTATAGTTACTTTATTAAGCATGAGAAAGAAAAGAAATGTGTTCTTGGCTGCTGGCAAAGTTACATAATGTGAGCTTCCTTACTTGGTTTCTGTATGAACACTGAAGTTATCATGACAACATGTCACCATCCACCCTATTCAATATGTGGCCCAAATTCTCCAAAGAAAATGAAGCAAGCAGTGCAAAGAGAAAGTGACCACAAATACATGTAAATATAATTTGTACTTCAAATCATATTTTAAGGGAACTTCCAATGTAAACAGTATTAAAAAATTATATGAAAAAATGGAGCTTTTACGGACACTGCTGAAAAAGCATGTGCCAACTCCTAAGCTTTTGATTTACCAAACTATATCTGCATCCTCAACTACCTACTGTCACAAGTTCTGGGAAATTACTGAAAGAATAACATTGTTAGTATAAGCAGACTAAATAGGCTGGTTTACTGGATTTAATTCTTCATGATTTAGCTGGCCTAGGATCATCAAAAAAAAAAAAAAAAGATGCTGGGGACAGTTTAGAGTGGCCAGTCCAGTTTGGCATGTTGCCACTGTGACCCAGGGGTAGCGGAACTACATTGAAGAGTAGAAGATAGCAAAATTGGAGAAAAAAGGTATGAAAATATTTTTACAAGATGATTTCTTAAAGGATGATGATCACTCTTACAAGGTTTTTTGCAGAAAAAAATAGGAAAAATGATAACATTTTAGAATAAGCATTTAAATTGAGGAAGTGGATTCTCTTCTCCATTTTATTCTATTTATTTACTTACTTATTTTTTGTACTATTAAAGTTTTACTCTCTTTGCCTAGCTCTCTTTCTTATGGGTGGAGGCTGACTTGTCTTCAACCCTGTCTTGTAAAATTTGACTTGCTAGTATGGAATGTTGTTTAATTTTAATAAATTCAATAAAATGTTAAAAAAAAAGAATAGAAACACAAACACAGAAATAGACTAAATGCAAAAGTGCCTTTTCAAACTGTAATAACAGTAGTCTGCACACATGACAATTCTACAACTCTACGTCTCAGTGTTGACCACAGATTGTGTAATCAATCAGGACTAAAAATATCAAAATATAACAAAGATGCTTATTTCCTAGTACAATTGTATTAGGTTCCATGAAGACACACCTTAAGTGACTAACAAGAAAGATGGATAGCCAGCTAAAAAGATGGACACTGTATATAGCTAAATAGTACTTTATTAATTTCTTAACTGAATTGCCCAGGTAACATCTTTGCCCTCTAGTCTTTCTGTAACTTTTTCAATGCGCACCTAAAACATGCAAAAAAGTCTAGGCCATGAAAGTCACCTTCAGAA
Organism: Polypterus bichir lapradei; assembly: GCA_026402145.1. Classification (NCBI taxonomy): domain Eukaryota; kingdom Metazoa; phylum Chordata; class Cladistia; order Polypteriformes; family Polypteridae; genus Polypterus; species Polypterus bichir. The sequence continues at coordinate 7,490,974 of JANRMT010062822.1, forward strand.
ACAAGTTTAAATCAAAGACAAATCTGTACTCTCTACACATTAGTTATATGACAGTTCATATACTATGACAAACTTGTGAATTGTTAATTTTGTGAATTTCCCCTTGGGATTAATAAAGTATCTATCTATCTATCTATCTATCTATCTATCTATCTATCTATCTATCTATCTATCTATCTAAACTAAAACAACCAAAAAACAACAAACTTAGGTGAATCTTATCATTATGACAATGTTTACATCCAAGACAAACATATTACACAAAAATAAACCAAGCATTTACAAATAAAACAATTAAATAGCCATATTCTCAAAAAAAAAATTAAGCACTGATGGAATATACTTAAATTTCAAAAATATTACAATGTTTTACAATGCATAATATTAAAAAAATGCCACCACAATTTCAAAATAAGCATTTGCATAGTTTAGATGCTAGATGTCCCTGTCCCAAATGCAAATGAAGATGTGATTTCACTGTTAACTACATTAAAAGCATACAAAATTAAATGTTTACAATTATAAAGGTGGTTATGTTATAATCTGTAAAAGCAAGCAAGTAAACAGCTATTAAAATATATTTTGTATATAGTATTTTCAGAAAGTATATCACAAAGATCCATAGTAATAAGATCCAGTAAAATATACCATATATTTTACAATAATATTTATTAAGGAATATATACTAAGATTCTAAAACAATAAAAAAAACAAATCAGGTAGTAATAAAAAGGGAATGATGTCCACTTAAGATTGTAACAATGATGCAGGTTATTTAGAAATTTATCCCTGCATTTTCCAAACCCGCTTTTTCCTGAGCAGGATCACAGGGATGCTACAAGCCTAACAGTCTCTAGACAGGGCACCAGTCCATTGCTGGATTATTTTACAAAACAAAAATATATTATAGTTATTATATTAAGTGGGGAAAAAATCAATAAAAGCTTAAATTATTTTTAATTTCATCTTATTACAGTGCAAGTTCAGAAACAAAAGTATACTTAATGCTTGCTCTGTGACCAGTTGATCATAGTGCTTAATGTTTTAACTTTTAGTACCTTATTAGGATGAATGAAAGAATTCAAAATGATGGTGAGATGGATCACTGGCTAAAAAACACTGCACATAACTCTAATAAGGAATCTTTACATTTTTCCAGAGTGTAATGGAACTACCTGATATGGCATGCAAAAAGTAAGACAAATTTCAAACTGCTAATCTCAGACTACAATTGTGGTGAAATAAGCTTTGCTATGTATCAATCCAAAAGAAACAAATTATCAGTATTGGTTTTCAAAAGTTCAGATTTAGCAGGATACTCACATGACTCAGTACAAAAAGCTGCTTTGAAAGGGAAAAACAAGGTAGATCTGTCTAATAAAAATACATGTTTATTACACTACATTTTGTAACTATGTGCACTTTGGTCTTCTAAAAAGCAAATCAACACTAAATTCATGACGTTTATTAGGTTTCTAAATTCATATAGTTCACACCATATAGAAATAGTAATGGCACGACTGAGACACAGTCTACAATTAGTAAATTGATATGGGATGCCGTTTAGGACACAGTTCATTCTTTTAAAATGTATACAATCTATGCTGATATGAACAAACTGTAAACTTAAGATATGTGTTATATATTTAAACTCATATACAGTATGCTTAACTGTGTACACATCACAATTAAATGCATTGTCTACATATAGTAAGTGTCAGGGTTCATACTGAATGTCAACTCACTATAATTTATTACATAAATGAGACTCTAAGGTATTTGTATGTTTACTTATTTCACAGAATTCATCCATAAAATGTAAATTAAGCACTTTTTAATCATATGTATGTGCTTACTTCAGGCTAACACTGAAGATATTACTGAATACTTTCCTGTATAATAAGGAGAAACAACAAATCTGATTAATTTTTCCAGGTCAATATCCCAGCAGAGTGTCTAGATGCGGCTCTGAAAACATTACATGCTCAAAACCACAACATCCGAGTATGCAGTTGACTATACAGTATTTACATTTCAGGATAGAGTGCATTAAAGTTTAAGGTCACCTCATACATTGACGGAAGAAAATTATTTATGTTAAACTCGGCTCTAAAATTGGACTTATTCAGGATGAATCAACACATATTAATAGCAAATATATGATTACTTACATGATATAACTTGAAAGCTAAACAAAAAATAAAGACTTGTTTATATAGGAATTCTGGATAGTAAAGCAGTGATCATTTTTTATAAATGTTATTAACTCAGAAATGTTTTCTTAATGTGTACAATTATAAAACAGCAATGTCAGATACATTACTTGACAAGGTGAAATGGACAATTTTCGATTTTAAATCTTGGTGTTACTAAGTTTGTGGTACTGATACTACAATTTAACAATATTTTATTAAGCATTGTGTAATTATTGAAAACAAAAAGTTAATTAATAAATCTGGCATGTGCAACTACTAAGATATATGAAATAATCTGTAAGGATCACATAAACTTGTGTTACACCTCTAAAGTTTACAAAATTCCCATTTGTTTTAACATGGGGGTGTATAACCATCTGTGAAGAAGATGAAATTCAGGGCATGGCTACTGCTTAAATAAACCTACTGCTTAAATAAACCTAACAAATACAACACATAGCTTTCTGACAAACATTAGTCTTTTCATACATTTCATTAAACATTTTTCTTGTCAAGCAGCAGAAAATTCAGGTAGCAGTGTCCTTTGATAATAAAGCATGCAACTTAAAAACAAGTCAATAAGGGTGTGCTTATTTATAGGAAATAAATAAACTGCATTTATAGGAATATCACCCTCTAAACGTTAACCTGAATTTCAGTAGGAAAAATGCACATCTTCTACTCTTTTGATTCTGAGAGGCTGCAGGGTAGTTTTAAGACAAATGCTAGTGTCCCTGACAACACTTTTCATGACTAATCAAGCATCCAAGTGGCAGTCTGTATACTGCATAGAATGCACATCCCTATGAGCAATCCAATGCAAGATCAAAATAGTTTTACAGTATTTCGAGCACATAATGGAATAGTAAGCTAGTACAGTATTTCCAGGAAGCACTTAACCTAATTTTCTAAATGCTAAAACAGTACATTAAGTCCCTTTTTTACAGGTTGGTGCTGTACTCTTCCCAGTGCAATCACTACAAGTAAACAAAATGGCACAGACCTCAAAATGGACTTGTGGGAAATATAGGTCTTCAATATAGCTGGTATTTTTTAATAATCTTATTATTCATTAATTTGAAACAGAACATAAATTCTCTAAATATGTTTCACTTTAAATTATACTTTTTAAAAATATTTTAACTTCTCTAGAAATGTGCCTTGCTAATCATCAAGTAAAACTCAGATTTCTCTACAAATAAACAACTCCCATTCATTGATAAGACTATTTAACAATCATGTCTATTTAATTTTTATAAAACTGCTACTGCCCACTCCAGGTCACCTTTACTTAAGGTAAAATCATAGTAAAAATCTTTAATTGTATTGTAATGTATTATTACATTATTATAAAGCAATCACAACGGAAGTTAACTAGAGAATATAAAGAGACATTAAACATGGAATCAAGGATTTAATACAGCACTAAACGTTCTAGGAAAAACATCTGTTATTTGCTAATGAAGACAACTGAGTTTAGCATATGTATTCTCTAACAGAAAATTGACAATTTAGAATTGAAAAGCAGATAAAACAAAATAACACATGTCTGAACGAAATAAACCGATTTGTACAATTATGTTTAAGTCACAAAAATCTGGGCATATCAGACAAAGCTCTGAAATTACAAAACTGATATGCCATAAACAATTCAATGAATATATTTTCACTTGTATTTTCAGCCCAGGAAATGATTCAATAACCTTTAAAAAATATAGCATGTGCAGGGCTATTATCTAAAAACATTATTTTTACAAAATGCAAACAGCTCACACAATGAAAACATGAATAAAAATCTAAAACAGGAACCTACCAAATTATAGCAGCCAACAGTATATATAAGAACTCAAGGAAAACTATAAATAAGTATGCTAAAAAGTACAATAAAGCAAAAGTCATTTAACAGTCTGTTATGTTTTAATTTTTCTTTACTTACGCTGATGATATATATTTATTTCAAAAGAAATACATGTTCATTAAAACACTAAAAAAATGTAAATAAAATGTATGCACTACAGAACATGTATATTAAAAATATACCAAAATCTAATGGAAATCTTCATGTTACTATCTATTTTAACAATATGAATAATTTTACTCACCTGTGTGTAGTGTTTATACACACAGTTACACTAAAACAGCAATCACAGACTCTAAAATAGTATTGCATTACTAAAAATATATTAATAGGTCATATGCTTTGTTAATCTATTTGAAATCGAATTTGTATTTTGTAGTTGCTTCATGTTGCTTTAATTCTTTTAACAATTTGAAAAGATACATTGTTTTTGACAAATCTCAAGTCTCAACTTTTAAGTTCATCAGTGATATACTCTAAGAAATGAATAAATTATATTAGTAAAAACAGTGTCATTTTGTAAAAAATTATCACAGTATATTAAAATTCTCTATGAAAAGGTGGCTTAGCATGAATAATATAAAATTTTTATATTAATTATCGAATGGTGAAAAATACAACAACCTAGGATTCTTACTTTTCAGGTACAGCTGTTGGCCTTCCCTTTCAAAATCTGCCATCTGCTTGGTCTCAAAGACATCAACATCAGGTCACCAGATTTTTTGAAGACACTCATTTTAATATAACTGATATTAGAAATCCCAGATATCAATAAAACAATAAAATGAATGGTATCCATACATATTTTCAGTGCAGTAAGCCATACAGTTTGAATAAACGTATGAAGAAGGCTTCCTTCCTGATAGTGCATTATGCTGAAGATCCAATAAATCCATCATGACTTCATCTCAAGTATATGCTCCAATGTCACAAAAAATGGGGAATCAATTGTTTAGTCTGGATTATGGAGTCCTGCCCTCTCAATAGCCTTAAAAACATCCAGGTTTTGTTTTCTTCACTTCATATGTTCTTTTTTGACAGAGAGGATTTCTTATCTTGTTCAGGATATACAAAGTTTTGCTTAATTTAAGAATATAAATATAATTCCTTCCCTAAGGATTAACCTTATCTTGAAAATTTACAATATATTCAGTGCCTTTTCAGAAATACTCAAATTATTATGTGGGTCATGCTTAGAAAAGTAAGAGTTCAAAACAGTTTTACTGAAAAATCCAAAAACTGCTAGAGAACTATATAATAATGGAATACTGCAACTTTTGTGAGAAGTCTATTATATGTACCTGTAGAACAGCAAAAGAAATAATCGATTATATTTTACAAGATGTTATTTTAATTTACATTCAAAACAACTGATTTGATTACACCCAACACCTGCTGATGGATAATTTGGCCACCATAAGTAACATGATAAACACTTCTAATACAGGCCTATACTGAAATAAGCATTGCTTCTTTTTCATTCTTTTCTGGGACAGACCTTGAAATTGTGAATGAGAAAGGAGATATGTAATAAGGACACACACATTGATATTGGAAATTTTAACTTTCATACACCGTGTTTCAGTGTACTTCTTAAAGTTGAGGACTAATAAACAGGAAAAATAAGATCCATGTAACAATTATAAAATCTTTTGTGTATCTGTGTAGCAATCAGCACACTTCCCTTTACCAGGGTCATCAGTGTTGCAGTTATCTCAGCAAGGTGAGTTTAAAGGTACAAATGATTAATTACAATTAAACATACAATGTCCATGTGTATTCTACTTCTAATAGTAGATTCCTATTCTATTTTCTAATTCAGAAATCATCATAAAATAATTAGAAGTCTGGGCAGTGACTGTTGTGTCTGAGCTAGTGCCTGAGTAAACCTTACGTGGTTTTATCACAAAACATGGTTTGCAAATTGAAATGTGTTAATTTTCCAGAACCAGCTATGGATTTATTATATATGATGATTGCATTAGTAATTCTTTTGGATTGTTTCTAGATGTTATATAGCACGTACTGCTGTACCCTACTACCTTGTTCATTAATAAAATTATTTCTACTCCACTTTAGCAAAACGAAGGACATAGATACTGTATCATATGTAGTTATTATGGCACTTTGGCAAAAATACTTTACTTATGAAATGTCCCCAGGACCACATTGATTAACATATAGTATCCTGTAGAATAAGCTGTTATGTAACCCATTTTACCACGCAAACCTGCCAATAGCTTGAAATATTTCAGACTATTTTGATCATAATAAAAACAACTCCTGCCTCTTCTAAGTTTAGCTTATGAACTCCTGAGTGATGCAACATCAGCATGGCTTAAAATGCAGATGAATGATGAAGTTTGCCTTGTCCCAAAATGTGGTTGTGTGAGACAAGTGGTTCATCACGGTGAAAACCATTGTACTTAAGCAAAGCGACAAAAAAAATGCTCTGACACCTTGTACACACTAACACTGATAAAACTGAAACCACATTCTTTCATTTTTTTGGTTTTGACCTTCCATCCACACTGAAATGGGTTTTTCGGCTACTGAAAACATATCCTGTTAAAACTCTTTTCTAAGTGTGTATATGTAAAACACTGGGTCTCACATAGCAGTGTGGATAGGAAAAATGAAACTTTGAAAACACTTACTTAGAATTGTCATTTGATCAGCCACCAGCTTCAGTTTATTCATACAATTCATTCCCTAACTACTTTGCATCAGCAAACTGGTATTGTGCCTTGAAATACTTGAATATTTAGCTGTATTTATTCTGTCAAGGATCCCAGTCAACATTTTCCAAGGCTATGACAACTTTATTCTCACTTGTATATTTGCTTGTAACTTTTAAAAGCAGTTGTATTTCATTGTCTGTCCAGACAACAAAATCATTTTTATATTTTCCCTCTTCTTCTGGCATTTCAGTTAACTTTAGGTCTGCTCTGTAAGCAAACAGTGCACTTAGCTGATAAATGGCACGTGCCCAATTGACAAGAATAATGCATTTGTTCTTCTTCATTGTAGTCAACAAACTTATAGAAAATGATTTGAAAATTCTAGCATGGAAAGTTTTTTCAAATTTATTAATAGTACTGAGGACTAAGCCATAGTCTAGTTTGTACTTTATACTATATATGCTTACTGTTCCTTCACTTTAAACTCTTCTTTATCCAACGTACAGTATGTCATAGCATGAGCACTATAATTGTCAAACCACATCTTAAATACTGCAATTTTTACTGTTCTCTTTCTATGTCATTTTGTCTGTTAATACATTTTATTAATTATGCTTTGACATTTGTACATTACAGCTGAGAGTACAGTTTTAGTCAATGCTTTTTAATAATCAGCTTTTAGGATTTCATGTAACCTGTTCCTTCTGACACAACATATAACTTTCAGTTTGAACTCCTCTCAAGTGAGCATAGTTATACATTTATATATTTATACATTTTTAAAATTCAAGATGCTGCTCAATCTCTGTGCTCCTAAATGATTTACTCAATGGCCACAGTCAACAGCAAATTAAAATAAACTACTACAAAGCACTTTGTTTGAATTCTGTTTAGTTATAGTTATTGCTTTTTCCCTTTACTCTTTCATGCAATCTATCTCCATCACTGCATGGCACTCACTTATATACTACCTTGACATATTACTTGAGCGTCCACTTCGGTAATGGCAACTCCTTTAATTCTATATGTCCGGAATCTAATAATTGTCTTAAATTATTGATTTTACACTTGCTGGTTATTCTATGTAAAGTATGTTACAAAAGGTTGCGCTGCATAACAATGGACATACCAAGTTGGAAGTAAATTCTTTTTGTGAGAAGCCTTTGCAGGAAAGAGAAATCAAAGTATAAATGTAGAAACCTGCCAACATTAAAAAATGTGCTATTGTCCTAAAGCCTTCTCATTCTCCTCTTACAGGGATTACCATACACAATTTTCAAACATGCAGAGCTTTTGGTTATATTAGTAACAAATGTAATTGTTATCTGTAAACATGAACAATTACATGGGGCAGAATGGAGCTGTTCTATATAAACAGCAAAAAGTTAACAGCAGCTTTGCAGTTTAATGGAGCTTGGCTGGTTAATTAAGTGCCAAATATTACAATTTAAATGATATCTTCATTTTCCTCAATGCCTTCCTTCATTTAACAATTCTGAATGCACAATCAACCATACTCCTTTAATAGTACAGTCTAATTTGCTTTCTTTTATACCAGGAGGGGCAATACTTCTGCTGACAGAATTCAGGTTTTATGGTGAAAGGCTAATTGTTATGGCTAAATGTTACAATTTTTCATTATCTGTTTCACACTAAAGTATTGCTGGCAACGTGTCTGCAAATCAGCCGCAGATCAGGTGTCAGTCAGCAAGGTATTGATTATGCATGTTCAAAGCATGCCACTCACCTGATTGATTTTATTCAGGATACTTTACCCGATTATTTATTTTAAAGATTATAATTGAACTGCTGAGGTACATTTAAAATTTCCAAATATATACTGTAATGCAACAATGCCACTAAACACTGAAATAAATAGCAAAATGCTTTATTTTGTGTAATGTGAATACAATTAAATTTATTTTTACAAGACATGAGGCCAAATTACTTTGAAGTGCAGTGTTCAATCAGGTGAGTGCAATTGTTATAAGCAGCCAAATTGCACATTTAATAAGACACTTTTAAGCAGAATATACTTCATCATGTGCCCACCCTAGGTAAAGAGGAACAAGGCAGATAAAGTATAAGCATAGGTCTTCAGATTCTGCTACCTGCAGTTCTATAACTGATTAGAGCTCTTCCTTACTGTCAGATGTTACACTGTAGAAGCCACGCTGAAAACAAAGAAAGTCTGGATTCACTAACTTGTGTACAAACCGCAACCATGATTTCATAAAATTAAAAACCACAGTCTGTTCTGATTTTCCTGCCTGCCCAAACATATGCAGCAAACTTGTATATAATTACTATTCATTTTCCAAACTTACCTTTTTCATTATAGAATCACAGTGGCAATAAAGCAATGTTAGCAACACCTCTGGGCACAATGCAAGCAACATAATTTATCAATCTATCCGTCATCCTATTAAACCTTCTTAAGAAAATTTTATGGTTGCATTGAGCTACTCTAGCCAAAATACTACATTACGCATAAACTTCCATTACATTGGCATCCAGTCCACTTTATTTACAATTGCTGCATGACAAATAGGTGTAGATGGTAGCTCTGCTACCTCATGAAACCAACGTTCTGGGTTCAAAACCTGTACCCATTTGTTGTCCATGTATAGTTTCCACATTTTCTCCCTGTCTGCTTAGGTTTTTCTGTAGATATTCATTTATTCCTGACATATTTCCAAAGACATTCTGGTCACATTCACTTAGGATTCCAACCTAGTGCTGCATGGGTGTGAGTAAACCCTATGATGCAGTGTTGCCCTGACAAGGTCTTTTTTCTGCTTTGCTCCTAAAGCTGCTGGAATAGGCTCTGGCATGACCCTGAACTGGACTAAGAGGGTTTGAGAAGTTACATTAATTAGTTGTTTATAAACCAATATTTAAATTACTTGCCAATCACTCTTAAAAAATGCCCACAATAATTCTTATGCTTCAGTGACTGAGATGGCAAAAAACTTAGGTGGATATTCAAAATAACAAGACAAAAAAACTATGAAAAAAGTAGTCTTCATGATAAAATGATCTCCTTCAGTGAGTGTGGAAACAAATGGGAAAAATATTAAATAGGCAGGGAAAATAGTCTTATCATAGAAGAAAATGTATTATTCTTGAAACATTTCTTCTTTGCTTTATTTCCATCTGTACTTATTTTTAACATAACAGATTTCTTCTTTACTTTTATCTGTCCTCTGGGGTTCAAAGCACAACAAGCATGAACACCAACTTCCCATTAAGATAAAATACTGGTTTTATGCCAGATCTTAATGCTGTAACCCAATACCACCTCCCACATCACCACATGGCTTTTCTGAACTGCTGTTAACATTTTCTGCAGGCTAGCTGAAATGGAGTAAGTGTTTGAATAATCAGTTTTAACTTTTCAACATTTCAGCAAATTACATTAACCAAAAAAAAAACACCTTCATTGATATACAATCAGGTCAATAGATTCCTTAGTCATCTTGAAAAATACAGATTCCATATCACAAAAGCAAACACATTTTTCAGCAGTATCATAGGCAAACCTATCAGCTGAGGAAAACTATTTAAAGTTATTTTTGTTTACAAACATTGTACAAATGATATTTCAGTAAAAGTCATTTTGGGCCATTATTCTGTAAATGTCTGTGTCTCACCATAATACAATCTAGAGCTTAGTAAATGGAGCGATGATCACATACCATCCTCTTCAGCAGGAATCATGATTGCATAACATGACTTGAGGAAAACCCATGTTTACCAAAAAATGGAGCTTAAAACATGAATGACACATGTACTACTTCTTTCCTAGAAGCTAATTATTTCATTTAATATCAACTCTTGTAGTATAAAAGAATTTAAACAACATACTGAAAAATTAAGTTTCCCAGGTTTAATCATTTTAAATGTTGATGTTTTAGTATTAAATCACTAAAGCTCTTCCAGATGGATAAAACTGCTCACATTTATCTCAAAAAACCAAAAGGTCTACTGTCTAATATTTGTTAGTACTCTCCTAAAATATCATGCATCAAGCCTTCAAGAGACAAAAACATTTGTCCTTGTCTATTTTATCATTTAAATTCATACCTATACCATCCACATCTGAAAAGAGCATTCAGTAGCTCCTCGGTTGAACATAACTTGCACCAATAATGTGTACTGTTACTTTAGAAGTGCAGACAGTGGGTCTACATATTACATATTTACTTCTTGTAAGTTCCATTGGAGGGAAAAAATGAGCATACTAAAAAACAGTAATATGGCCGGAGAAAGTTTTTATTTTGTTAAAATAAACATTAAATATGTTTATTATTTATGCCAGAGATGTCAAACTCAGATCCTGGAAGGCCACAGTAGCTGCAGGGTTTTGACCTAGGCACTTTCCTCATTAGTAAGCAATTACTGCTGCTAACAAAACATACTTCTTCTGTTCTTATTTTTAACTGACTTGATTTTTAAGACTCAAAGCCCTTAACTATTTTTGTCCCTTAACAAGCTGCTAAATAACAAACTGGAAAGTGGATAGTTTCAAACCCAGTTCCTGATGGGACCCTACTTGCATACCAACCAAATTCTTAATTAAATGTCAAGCCATGTTGTTAATGAAACACCATGATAAATTCTGCAGCTTGTTAGTGTTCTCATTCTGTTATACCAGACATTTCCAAATCTGTTCATTTTCTTAGATCACCATCAAAATGTTTTGTGAACCACAGTAGGTTAGTATTTCTCAAATCTTCACTATTTTCTTTTCAAATATTGTACTGAAACACATATTGTATGATGGAGGCACAGTTGCAATTGGATTGGTCTTTTTTTGGCTTGCTTTGTATCTCAATAGTTATCGTTTGGATACTGGTTAAGAAAAAAATAAACAACTGAGGGTAATGAATCTTAAAAAGCTAGTCAATTAAAATTAAGACAAAAGAAGCCCAATCCATGAGCAGCAGTAACAAATTAGGAATTAGGAAAGCGGATGGAACTAAAACTTGTAGCAACTGCAACCTTGCAGGATCTGAGTTTTTGACATCATTGACCTATGCATTCGTAATTTAAATGAAAATTTTCAAAAAAGCAATCAGCTGTTACATTAGCATATGAAACACCAAAAAAGCAGTCACTTTTAAAGCTCTAGATCCTGAGTCCTGTACACTCCTGTCACATCCTGCTTGTAACTTGTTTTCATAAACTTATTGTATTTTACTGAATGACAACTCTGAATGAAGGGATCTGAAATCACAAACAAGCTAAAATGACAGGATATCCTCCATTTTGCTCAAAGCTGATGAGTTTAATATATATATAAATTTATTTATTTACTAATAACAACAAATTTACTTAGTAACTTTGTACTGGCTTATCGGCAAGCCTGTATTAGACTTAGTGTCTTAAGTAAATATATGGCGCGTTGAAATAAACAAATGTTTATTACACAATCTGCAATTAATTACCAATGACGCTGAAAACATCAATGAGATAATAGTAGAAAACATAATTTGGAGAAAATGATTTGAAAACAATGATGGTGCAAATTTCCTTACAAGAGACATGAACATCCACAGAACCAGGCTTGCATATGTATAATCCAATTTTACTAACATTTGAGTGCAACCAATGTTACCCAGATGTGGTAACCTTAAAATCAAGCTCAAATCTCTGCACTTTGTTTTGGGGGATAATGAATTAATCTTTTAGTCTACGCTGCTTGGACAATGTTTGCAGTATATCTTATCTATTGCCAGTGAACAGCTTTAAAAAACTTGCAGAATATTTCTGTCTCAATTAAGCACTAATTGTACATCAAGGTGTAAAGTCTTAAAAAACTTTGTTAGTGAAAATGTTCTGCACCACAAAAATGAACATTTGTACCAAACAGACAGTAAGCAGTCTGCAATTTACTTACTGTCAGTCATTATCCAACCCGTATATCATAACACAGGGTCACGGGTGTCTGCTGGAACCAATCCCAGCCAACACAGGGCGCAAGGCAGGAACAAATCCCAGGGTAACAGTCATAATTAATGCAAATACAATCAAATTAATAACTGCCTATTATCTAACAATGCATTTGTAATGTGTAATGAATTGTAAAATAACAAAAAAATCTACTACAAGGCAAAAAAATATAAAAAAGCAACTACAAAAAAGGCTGTATAAATTATAAAGAAACATAACATGATTAGCTCCAAAACACCTAAAAATGTCAAAAGCTGATAAGACTACAGCAGTGTAGACACTTGATAATTTAAACCTGCATATCTGCAAGAACTCAACACCAAAATCTAGCCAAAGCAAGTAATGTACAGAGACAGGTTACACCTTAGCACAAATCATTTTGTTGTTATTTTAAGAGAATGCTGTCTCAGTCTGCTAGATAGATTAAATATTGTAAAATCAATGTATGCAAACTTACTTGCCAGTTACTTTAAATGCTGCATTAACAAAAACAGACTGAAGACTTCTATGATCAAGGTGGCTGGTAGTTGGATTTCACAATGTAGGTTTTGTCTCATCCTTTGGTTTAAATCCCCACATCTGAAAAATGTGCCAATTAGCCCAATTGACTATACTAAACTTGCCCAGTATAGGCAAGAGTGGGTCCTTGAAAGAGTGTTACCCTGTAATATACAAACACCAGAAGTCTAGGACTGGTTCATGCCTTGCACTCAACTCTGCTGAGACAGATACTGGCTTGCTGTGATGCTGAGCTGGATTACACAGGTCCAGAAAATATATAGAAAAGTTTATGGTATTGCATAGTTAAACTGAGTCCACCATGTAAACCAATAAACCTCTGAATTCTGCTCTCATAATCAAGAAAATAATTCAAAATATGAAGTTACTTAGTACACAAAAAGGTTACCTGATTTCTGTGAAGGAAAGATTAAAAGAAAAAATGATGCCAACCAAAGGTGAAATTGTAAAGCAATGACCCACAAAACAACTTTTTTGTTATGCACTGATCTGACACTAAATGGGCTTTTTTCTACATTTCTAATGAATTGATCTTTCATAATCTAACCACGGTGGCTAAATGCATCCCTAAACAACATATTAAAACTTCAAAAAATGATTAATGTATAATCGCTAGAAAAAAACAACGCGCAAATTATAACTGATCAACTGCATTTAAAGATTTACTTTGAATGCAATTCAAGTCACGTTTCTCTAAGCTTCCCTTTAAAATGTGAAGTTCCACCTTCTTAAGTGATTAAAAAAGATGTTGAATTACTTTAACTGTAAAATCAGAATAACAGATCTTTGCTCAAATGTGCAAAAGAAACTGCTTGAATTCACTTTTCACCCACATATAATCTGACTATACGAGGTCAACTCTCTAAGAAGAGAAACCACTTTGCGTCGTCATACCAAATGTCTTTCATTTTTTACACATACCGGATTCCCTTTGTTTTCATGTGAATTTCGTTTTAATAACACAATGGGTGCTTAACGCTTAACAAAAACTCTTCCTTCAGTTCTAAATGCATAAGAGCCTCGTGTCCGCTCGCGACACCGCTGCTTCTGCCGCTCAGTCAGCAGCTGGGGGACTGCGTCACATGGCCGTGGAGCTTCGCCGGTCACGTGGCCCACTCGGGCAAGTCCTCCGCCTGTCACAAGGCTGCAATGTGACCGACTGACGCTCTCATCCGGAGTCTCGGATGTGTTGCGTGAAACCTCATCAAAAAAGGAGCTCTGAAATCACTTGCTATTTTTATCTCGCCTTGCTACCATATATACGAGCCATTGCCTAGAAGGGCCCTTAACACGTTACGAATCTATACATGCATAGAAATTATTGTCACCCGTTTGTCCTTGTCCATTCGTTTATGTATACAAGCCAGCTATTTCGATCGGAGTTAACGCGTTAATTATAGAGACAGGATAACAGTTTTTGAGCAAGAGAAAAAAAGCACTTATCCAGTGTCCCAAATTAATAAATGGACAAGAATCGCATCGCTATGTGATTTTTTTCTAGGCATGATTGAGGAAATACAAATGTGTCGTTTACTTCTATTCAACATCACAACAACAAAGATAAACAATTTAACTTTTTTGTTTGTATTGGCCGTTATGTATAAAAAGGTACTTTTTCTAATAGTGTTTCTATGAGATAACGTGTGCAGGCAATGTGGCTTAGAGGTGCTGGCTTATAACGCTCAAGTTTACTTCAGCCCCCCCTACGTCTGACTCACCCACAGCATGATCTATGCATGCCAATGTTCTTTCTAACTACAGAAATACAGACATCACTGCTTTCTGGTAATGGTGACTTAAAGATCTCCCTCAATGCGCATATAGGCTTAACAGTTATGTATATGTGGATTGTTTCATTTTAGCTGATCGTTTTTCTTTAAAAGCACTGATGAAACTAAGAAAATCCCAATACAATAATCAGAAATCTGCGTTATTTCTCTTCATAAATAATTGATGAACGTTGATGCCAGAGTTAAATGGCAGGGGGCGGCGGTTAAAGTTGAAAGTGTAAAAAAATTAACCGGACTAAGAAAGGATAGAGGCCCATCAATATCTAAATCCATGTGACTTGCGTCAGACGATTCCCTAATTCTTTATGTTTTCTTAAGTGCAATCAGCACAAAGTCATCACAGGTTTTGATCTGTTTTGGCCGAGGAAGGTGTGTGTATAAAAGTGGGTGAGTATGCGAGCTGAACATCCATTTTAAAAGTCCCAATTTTTTTCTATCTAAATTAAAAACCGAACCAACGTGTGCCTACACAATTATATTCGACAAGCAAAGCTTTTGTGTTACAGTGGGTTATGCTAGTGTATCAATAATAATCAGATAATTAGGATGCAACAGTAAGATTAAAGATAATAAAATGAGGTTGTAACAACGTATAATACTAGTAATAATAAAGTGACGTAGTGTGACGATACCAAACCAGTTCGCTAGAATAAGCTACAGATAAGGGGAGGCCGCATTTTGTCAAGCCTCTCCTTCAAAATCACTGAGTCATGCATCCAGGCGGCTGTACACTCCGCTGCTCGTACTACTAAAACGTCAAATATGAATAAAATCGAGCGAATAAGGTATTTTTTGGTCTTTCAAGCTTCAGTATCAACGTACATCATCCCTAATTTATTTCTCTGAATTTGTGGTGTTCGTTTCTAAACGGTGGTGAAAACGGGGCGGGCGGGGGTCTTGGTCGCTTTGTCTTGAGCTGTATGTTCTTTGTTTCTTCACCTCTTCCTGTTTTGACAGGACACAGCAAAACGATTCGGGAAAGCCACCGTTAACACGAGGCATGACCTTCTGCCGGGAACGAGGTCGCCCGAAATCGACGGATTCTCTTGTCAGATTTTGGTTTTGTAATACCTTATGGGCTGATCGACCAGCAAGGAAAACTGCGACTCTTTGTTAAAACAGACATAAGCAAACAACTAATCTCTCCAATGAGTTCTCCTATCCCAGCAACTGATAACTCTCAAAATAAGTATTCGCCTTAATACAAAACTATCAGCCTGGAAATACCGCGCGGTCATTTAAAACAATTAGATCGAATCGATTATGATTGTTTCCCCATTTTTCTGGTGGTTTGCAAAACAACCGAAATGAATCCTCTTAAAAATACAGCAATCCATGGTCAGTTTTACTTCTGAAAAAAAGCAGGAAGATATAATCCGTCGTTTCCCCCTTTGTTACGAAGAATATTTTTATACAGTCTGATTTGAACGTTCCTCTCTTCTTTTCGTTTATAGTCCACGCTTTCATAAATCACGATCAAACAATAGGGTAACAAAAATCGTTTTCCCGCTACGTCTTCATCTTACCTGTTAAATTTACGATGATGTAATAATAACTGATAGATTTAATTTCCTTGGAGAGTTTGAAAATGGATGATTGTCTCCTTTTTTATTTTTGTATCCTCCTCTGCTTCACTTCAATGTACCCAACACTTCTTCTCCCCAGCCTCTGGTTGCTATAATATTAATTCAACGTCTGTTTGTTTCCTTCTTTAGTAAGGGGCGTGGCGTCTGCGTCACCGAAACCGTATGCACTTTTCTGATTGGATGATGACGCTGACTAAACAGGAGCTGCTGCTCGACTACTGTCCATCCGGCAGATCTCAGACGCGTTGCTCTCCTTCGGGGAAAAAGACGGTACACCCTGTACACAGAGACTAAGCAATCGTCGGATTGAGAAATTGTAGGTCAGGTGATGACATCATGAAGTCAAACTGAGTTGATAAATAAGCGTCGGGTTTCACTCAGCACGACACGGACCAAACTAATATAAGGAGTCACGCGTGGGTTGCGAAATAACCGTCGACTCATCATTTTTACTATTAAGCACCTACGAAGTAGTTCTTCAAATCTAATTGTCTTATTTCAGTGCATAACATCTGCTTGTATTTTGTTTGTAAGGAACATCTATTAATATACTGTATAGCTTTTCACGCTTATACAATAGCTGTGCGGATTGTGCGAATAGTGTTTAACTCACTTTGCCCCCGACCACATGGTTGCCATGGGACGAATTTCGACAGTTCGAGGAACCAATCATTCTTAGATAGGCTGCCAGACATCTCAGCACCTACTATGCCACATTGGGCCAGTTTATTGATGCCATCTTACAAACATGGTTTGAGAGCATGAACGAAATTTACAGATAGTGCCTGTACTTGGATTTCATATTAGGATTTAAACGATTTAAAGAAACATCCCTAACAAGACATAATACATGTGTGTAAATGAGAGGGAGGTCAGTGGAATGGTGAGGATGCAGGGAGTAGAGTTGGCGAAGGTGGATTTGTTTAAATACTTGGGATCAACAGTACAGAGTAATGGGGATTGTGGAACAGAGGTGAAAAACAGAGTGCAGGCAGGGAGGAATGGGTGGAGAAGAGTGTCAGGAGTAATTTGTGACAGACGGGTATCAGCAAGAGTGAAAGGAAAGGTCTACAGGACAGTAGTGAGACCAGTTATGTTATATGGTTTGGAGAAAGTGGCACTGACCAGCAAGCAGGAGACGGAGCTGGAGGTAGCAGAGTTAAAGATGCTAAGATTTGCACTGGGTGTGACGAGGATGGATAGGATTAGAAATGAGTACATTAGAGGGTCAGCTAAAGTTGGACGGTTGGGAGACAAAGTCAGAGAGGCGAGATTGCATTGGTTTGGAAATATGCAGAGGAGAGATGCTGGGTATATTGGGAGAAGGATGCTAAGGATAGAGTTGCCAGGGAAGAGGAAAAGAGAAAGACCTAAGCGAAGGTTTATGGATGTGGTGAGAGAGGACATGCAGGTGATGGGTGTAACAGAACAAGATGCAGGGGACAGAAACTTGACAAAGCAGTTATTACAGTTAATTACTGGGGTCCTTTTGACATTTAAACCCATATGAAGATGGTATGCATATTTTTGACAACAAAAGCATCCCATAGTATAGCCTATCCCAAATTGTGCTCTTTGAACCTTATAGTATTAGTGTTGGTCACACACACAAATCACTAACACAAAATGAAAGAGTGATATATGCTGTTTGGACCTCATTTACACTTCCGCTTTTAAAATGTGAAGTGTTCATTTTTATGTTTTAGATAAAGCATCTAAAATGCAAGTTATATGATTTAATCCTGAATAATTAATTTAAAAAAATCATGGTGATTAGGGCTAATTCTATTTACCTCATAGATGCACTATACTGGAGGTGAACCCATGCAAAAAATGTTCATATTAGTTTAACTGGCAATTTGGAACTTGTTGTATGCAAGTGTAAGCATGGATGTGTATGTGAGTGAGCTTCTTGATGGACTAGGGCACTATTCTTTGTTGGCTGCTGCCTTGTACTTGATGGATGGTATCCCCAGTGACCCTGGATTTTGGATTTAGCAATGTTGAGAATGTATATAGTGCGATGAATATTTAAAGAAATTAGCCAAAAAAGGTAAGACATTTATTATTTATTTATTAAATAGGTCATGCATATTTAACAGTAATTCAATGATAGCAATGTATTTTTAATTCAGTAAGAAATGACAAATTGTCTAGCAGCTACAGTATAACAATAATCAGACTTTTTATTATTATTACTTAGCATCTTATACATGCTTTCAAAATTCTTCCCTATGAAACTTTAAATTACTCCAATTTCCCCTGGAGTCTTGCATAAACAGCCTGTATAGGTTTTGAAACAACATTTCTATTGGATTTACATTTGAACTTTGTTTGGGCCATTTCAAATCAAAAAGTAGATTTTTATATATTTGATTTTAGGATCATTATCATATTGGAGGACCCATGTTGAGCCTAGTTAAAACTCACAAACAGATAGCATGACATTTTCCTTCCAGGACATTTGGTAAGAGTCCAGAGTCCAAAATAATAATAATAATAATAATAATAATCATACATCTCACCATTTTATAAAAAAAATCCTGCGACGAGACAAGACTTTTTCAAGGGATTCTTTTCAAGTCCTGCAAGACTTTGGCCATGAGATTTTTTCAAGTCACGAACTCCTCTCAACCATATTCAACCACGCACACAGTACAGTTCCTGCCCTCTCAGCTCTTGTAAATTTTAACGTTTTCCTCACTTTAAGTTTCCAATTAAAGAAGGCATATTATGTCCAAATCTTATTGAAGAATTTTATCATGAAGGGTTATCAACAGAAAAAATGAGTAAACAGTCAATCCTAGCACCAAGAAATGATGAAGCCGATCCGTTACATAGCAAATTGTTTAAATGCATATCAATAGACTATGCTGAAACAGTTGGTGGTGATTGTGCGGAACATGAAAACATCAGCTTACGATATCTGAAGAATATCTACAACCGTTAACACCGTCCGGTCTTCCAATGCACAAATTACTGTAGAAAGAAGGATGTATCCAAGAAAGAGAATGTAGTAAATCTTCCGTGGTAAACATTAGACAACAAAGGAGATCATGATATGCCATTCGTATTAAAAAATGTTAACAGTTTCCCATTATAATAGATTTTGCAAAGACAATTAACAAATCTCAGAGCCAAACATTCGAAAAAGTAATTTTATTTAATAGAGAGAAAGAAACAAAATTTAATCACAGGCAGTTATACATTGCGTTGTCAAGATGAAAGTCCAAACACAGAATCAAAAATCAATGCAATATTGACAAAAATGAAATTCAAAAAATTGTTTTTACTGAAGTTTTACAGTAAAAGTGTCAGTTTAAAAAGTATTTGCATGTTAATTTCAAAGCCAAACAGAGTGAAATCGTATTACTCAATGAATAACTCTTAACATCAAACATAATTTACTTTCAAATTATGTTGTACTATTTTTTAATATGGTTAATTACTCACTGTAATGTAAAATAGTTCTATTATGCATATGTAACAATTCCCATGAAATTAAAAATCTGTTTAAATTGTATATCCACATCCCAATGCGTGAGCGGCAGAATCATAGTGCAGGCCTGGGGTTTGGCGAGCGAAGTGGGCATGGGGCAAGGCCCCCTAGTTTTATTTATATAGAACCTTTCTCAAAGTGCTTCACAGAAATTCAGAAAGAACAACAGGACATATACAACATTAGATACAAATAATATCTTCATGAAACACTAAATAAAGTGAAAATACAGGTTATATAAAGTACTGAAATAGAATAAGAGGTAATAAAGTAGAATAAAATACACTATAAGAAAACCCTGAACAAATAACATGTTTTGTGGTATAAACACAAATCTTCCTGGGCATCTAGACAGGGTGGGTAAACTGAAAGAAGGGTCAGTAGGTCAGTGTAAGTTGTCAAATTCATTGAACCTTATTGGACAGACAGGAGCATAATGGTGGAAGAGGTTACTGGTGTAATATGGTGTATAAGGCCATTCAAAGCTTTATAGGTTATTAATAGAATTTTATACTCTATCCTGTAAGACTCAGGGACCCAGTGAAGACAGAGAAAGCTGGGTTGGTGTAAGAACCCTTGCAGAAGGGTTCTAAACCAACTGAACTGAACTGTGAAAACAGATTAGAAGAGGCACCTGCCAGTAGAGAGTTACAGTAGTTGATGCGGGATGAGATAAAATCACAGACAATTTTCTCAGCATTGGAAAAGGAAAGGAATGAGTGAATATGGTATACATTGTGGCAGTGCAAGTAAGAAAATTTCTTTATGTGATGACTTTATGTAAAATAGAAAAGGCAGAAATTAAAAATGACACCAGGATTTCTTAGCAGAAGAACAGGGGGTGATGACATCATCACCAAAGATGATTGAGGAAGAGCTTTTGTTTTATTTCAACACTGAGCTTTAGCTCCAATTAGCATGACTTCGGTTTTGTTACTGTTTAATTTTAAAGAGTTGTATTCCATCCTGGTTATAATTTAAACTGAGGCAAGTTGTGAGCTAAGAAATCCATGATGAACATTCATTTTTAACATTGAAATGGATCTGAGTATCCACCAGGGCCGCCTTAACAGCATTATAGGCCACCGGGCAAAGCAGTGCACTGGGGCCCCTACCTAGATTACCATTCAGTAAGTCACAACATACCATGGCAACTGCCTAGTGTGTCCATGCGCTAAGACTGCCTTGGTATCCACCACATATAAATGATAACCAAGTCCAATGCTATAAATAAAATGGCCAAGGGGAAGCATGTAGATATAGAAGATCATAGGGTCTAGGACAGAACCTTGCAGAACTCCTTGTGTGAATAGCACTAAGCGGGACCTGCTGTTGCAAAGACTGTTGCAGACTGTTTCCTATCAGTCAAAAAGGACTTAAAGCACTGAAGGGCACTGCCAGAGATACACAGAAAGTTATCCATTCTTGACAGTAGATTATCATGTTTGACAGTACCAAATGCTACACTAAGGTCTGACAGAATTACTATGTTGGTTCACTTAGAGACTGCAGCCATAGAAAATCATTAGCTACTTAAAGCAGAGCAGTTTCACAGCCATGCTGTGCTCTGAAACCGGGCTGAAAGGGTCCCATCAACCCATTACAAGTTAAGTAACTGATGAGTTGGCTGGCCTCAGCACACTTCAGAATTTAAGATGGAAAAGGTATGTGAGAGATGGGCCAAATATTATTGGGATTTTCAGTATCCAAACCAGACTTTTTTTAATGCTGGGGTTACAGATGCTATTTTTTTTAAATACACAGCACAGAGACGGTGACAAGGAAAGTATTTATTTTTGTCATAACAGTCAGAATTATAGTATGAAGGCAGGATTTCAGAAGTGTGGTGGAGATGAGGTCTAGTACACAAGTACAAGTAGGAAGTAGGCCTTATCTTACAGGCCAGATATTTAATAAATTTAAATGAAACTGGTGAAAAATTGGAAAAGTAGCAGACAGAGAAGGTTCCCTTAAGGACAACAAATTGTACAGGTCTGCCAACCAGAAAGCAGCCCCAGAATATGATACCGCCATACTTGACCGTGTTGCTGAATTAATTTTGTTAGCAGCAGTGCTTGGATTTTTCTAAATTTGTCCCAAAACCAAACTTAATTGACCACTTTGGGAATCAACTTTGCATGCCTACTGTGTACCAAGTCCCAAATATGCTTCCTGGGAGACTTCCCTAATAATGCAGAGGAGCA
Source organism: Polypterus bichir lapradei (assembly GCA_026402145.1). Lineage (NCBI taxonomy): Eukaryota > Metazoa > Chordata > Cladistia > Polypteriformes > Polypteridae > Polypterus > Polypterus bichir. The sequence goes on from JANRMT010062822.1 coordinate 7,513,261, forward strand.
GTCACCAAATAAATTTTCTCAAGAGGTAAAAAAATGGGATGAAGCCTAGCCTATGGTGTTTCCCTGTAGAAACTGACAATCTGTACTAATACTGTGTAAGAAAAAGAAAATACAATTAGAAACAAGATAACCCTTGCCATATAGATGAACACTCATAGCCATATTCCATAATGATTCACTGCTCAATATTGTCACTTGGCAGTACCTGTTTGCATGTCGATCTGAATAGGATCCATCCAGAACCGCTTTCTAGCAGGCGCAATAAAAGAAAGAGTAGTTGGTAAAAGTTCACTTTGCCAAATGTTGTTTGAAAAATTATTTAATCTGTAAGTTAACATACTAGAAATTGTCCAGAGCCAAATGCTATGACAATCACTCTATTGTTTAGTCAGTATAAAACATCATTATAAATAGGAAACCAAATGATGCTGCACTGAAACATCTGCAGTAACCAAGAAAATAAAATAATTAAGCAGGGTTCCTGTTCTGAAGAGATGTGTATCAAATTTTGTATTTATTTGTGTATGTATTTGTTCTATGGTAGCACAAAAGGTTTTAGGGAATTTTTCAGGATCTGATGTGTGTCAGGTGTGGCTCTTATACCAGCTATCCTGTCTCATACCAGATACTTTATTCTGAATGCAAAAGTGCAGAAGCACTCTGGGTTTGAAAAAAAATAGAGTGTAGGATAAATAAAAGGAACTGGTTGCTTTGTATTTTATCTTTTATTAATGTGAAGTATCTGCAGTCTGTCAACACATAACTCCAGGAAGCACAGTGATATGGCTGCTGCCTCCATTTTCATACCTCCCTTACCAGTTTTGGGAGAATCTCAGAGGTGCTGTTATTATGAAAGTGGTAGAAACCTTAATTCAAGACAGCATACAAGGTCATACACTAAAATCATTTACAGTTATTTTTTACTATTGGAGCATTAGGCAGGTTAAATTGGTTGTTGAGTGTTACACATTGATAAAGAAGAAGGTAGTGAACCAGCAGCTTTGGGTTTTAAAGTGCAATGTCTTAGTTACTACATCATAATAACTATGATGGAGGCATACAGTTAGGTCCATAAATATTTGGACAGAGACAACTTTTTTCAAATTTTGGTTCTGTACATTACCATAATGAACTTTAAATGAAACAACTCAGATGCAGTTGAAGTGCAGACTTTCAGCTTTAATTCAGTGGGTTGAACAAAAGGATTGCATAAAAATGTGAGGGAACTAAAGCATTTTTTAACACAATCCCTTTATTTCAGGGGCTCAAAAGTAATTGGACAAATTAAATAACTGGAAATAAAATGTTCATTTCTAATACTTGGTTGAAAACCCTTTGCTGGCAATGACAGCCTGAAGTCTTGAACTCATGGACATCACCAGATGCTGGGTTTCCTCCATTTTAATGCTCTGCCAAGCCTTTACTGCAGTGGCTTTCAGTTGCTGTTTGTTTGTGGGCCTTTCTGTCCGAAGTTTAGTCTGCAACAAGTGAAATGCATGCTCAATTGGGTTAAGATCAGGTGACTGACTTGGCCATTCAAGAATTTTCCACTTCTTTGCTTTAATAAACTCCTGGGTTGCTTTGGCTGTATTTTTTGGGTCATTGTCCATCTGTATCATGAAATGCCGCCCAATCAATTTGACTGCATTTAGCTGGATTTGAGCAGACAGTATGTCTCAGAACACATCAGAATTTATTCGGCTGCCTCTGTCCTGTGTCACATCATCAATAAACACTAGTGTCCCATTGCCACTGACAGCCACTGCCCACAGATGATGTGGTATGCTTTGGATAATGAGCTGTTCCACGCCTTCTCCATACTTTTTTCTTGCCATCATTCTGGTAGAGGTTGATCTTGGTTTCATCTGTCCAAAGAATGTTTTTCCAGAACTGTGCTGGCTTTTTTAGATGTTCTTTAGCAAAGTCCAATCTAGCCTTTCTATTCTTGAGGCTTATGAGTGGCTTGCACCTTGTAGTGCACCCTCTGTATTTACTTTCATGCAGTCTTTTTATGGTAGACTTGGATATCGATACGCCTACCCCCTGGAGAGTGTTGTTCACTTGCTTGGTTGTTGTGAAGGGTTTCTCTTCACCATGCTAATGATTCTGCGATCATCCACCACTGTTGTCTTCTGTGGATGTCCAGGTCTTTTTGCATTGCTGAGTTCACCAGTGCTTGCTTTCTTTCTCAGGATGTACCAAACTGTAGATTTTGCCACTAGTAATATTGTAGCAATTTCTCGGATGAGTTTTTTCTGTTTTCGCAGCTTAAGGATGGCTTCTTTCACCTGCATGGAGTGCTCCTTTGACCGCATGTTGTCTGTTCACAGCAAAATCTTCCACATAAAAGCACCACACCTCAAATCAACACAGCAAAATCTTCCACATAAAAGCACCACACCTCAAATTAACTCCAGGCCTTTTATCTGCTTAATTGATAATGACATAACGACGGACTTACCCACACCTGCCCATGAAATAGCCTTTGAGTCAATTGTCCAATTACTTTTGAGCCCCTGAAATGAAGGGATTCTGTTAAAAAATGCTCTAGCTGCCTCACATTTTTATGCAATTGTTTTGTTCACCCCACTGAATTAAAGCTGAAAGTCTGCACTTCAACTGCATCTGAGTTGTTTCATTTAAAATTCATTGTGGTAATGTACAGAACCAAAATTAGAAAAAAAGTTGTCTCTGTCCAAATATTTATGGACCTAACTGTATGTAGGCAGGCCTTTGTAGCTTAGCTAATAATCGTGTTCAGTCCACATATCTTAGATTAAAAAACACTAACGCTGCAGTTAGCATTTAGAAGTTGGTAAGCAACATTTGCTAATGTCACTAGGGTAAGCGTAACAGTCCATTGGCTCGTCAAGGCAAGGGCATTTTAAGATGATGTGACCCACCTCCCTGTACTTGAAACATAAAAGGGGGTGAGGGGACTTTTCCTTTGGTCATGCTGCAGACTCCACTTTGCGGTAACTGGGTTTGTATTTTTTGTGCACATCCTATCTGAGGTTTGGAGCAATCATCGAGCAGTTCTGACTATTCAGTTTGCATAGCCTCCCAATGTCGCTTCCCTATGTCGCTCCAAGGTTTCAAGCAGGTCTGCTGATGGACCTGCTGGACAAAAGACTTGGGTAAGGCCTTTACTATGTAGTTACACACAACTATTTCTACTACCTTCACAACAGTATTAGTCCTGGGTGTGAGCCATTGCCAGAGCTTTCCCAACAATTGGAATACCAATCCTTACACTGCCTCGCCTGCTTTTCTACTGTCCCTCCATACTTGGCTAATGTCTCAACCTTGAGCTTCTCAATGACACTCATGACCTGCTTGTCATGGTCATAGTAAGCCTGTTGAGCCTCTCTCATCAGGAATGGCAACAGTATATGTGAACGATCACCATAATCCCAGTGATGTTGTGTGGCTGTATACTCAAAAATTAAAAGATACATTTCAATATCATATTTAGCACTAAGGTGCATAAGTTCAAAAGCTTGTTTTTCTCAGAGAACTGCCCTGGCTTGATTGCAAGAATCTGCCTTAGTGAGCTTTGTTTGCTTATTTCCTACTTGAACCTACAATGCCCGCACAGTTAAAACTAGCACAAGTAGCACTTCTTTCATCATTATGGTGTAGTTCCTGTGCTACTGTAAATCAAAATACAGAGCAATCGTGAAGGGTTGGGGCACCCGAAGGTGAACCCCATATATTTGGAAAAAAAGTAGAAAAGAGATGAATACCCAATAACTGCAGAGATGTTTTTTCAGATGCGAGTCTTCACTTGGTTGATGCAAGATGGCAGTGGGGCAAGTTATCAGGCAGGACAGGTGGATTAGGCAGATTCAGGAGGTTAAAAGGCCAAAGTAACATTATAGACATTCGCCAGTCTTCAGTTCTTCAGAGGGAGGAGGAAAATAGTTATTAATTGACAGCACCAAACTTTGATCCTAAGCAGAATTACCATATGACAAGCATTGAAGTATAATTGTGTAGCTATATAAACTGCTCAAAAAAATTAAAGGAACACTTTGAAAACACATCACATCTCAATGTGAAAAAAATCATGCTGAATATTGATACTGATATGGACTGGATAATGTGTTAGGAATAAAAGGATGCCACATCGTTTGATGGAAATGAAAATAATCAAGCTACAGAGGGCTGAATTCAAAGACACCCCAAAATCAAAGAGAACAAATGATGTGGCAGGCTAGTCCATTTTGCTGAAATTTACTTGCAGCAACTCAAAATCATACGCATAGTTTGTATGGCCCCCACGTGCTTGTATGCATGCCTGACAATGTCGGGGCATGCTCCTAATGAGACGACGGATGGTGTCCTGGGGGATCTCCTCCTAGATCTGGACCATGTCATTACTGAACTCCTGGATAGTCTAAGGTGCAACCTGGCGGCGTGAGATAGACCGAAACGTAATGTCCCAGAGGTGTTCTATTGGATTTAGGTCAGGTGAGTGTGGGGGCCAGTCAATTGAATCAATTCGTTCATCCCCCAGGAGCTGCCTGCATACTCTCGCCAAATGAAGCCGGGAATTGTCTTGCACCAGGAGGAACCCAGGACCCACTGCCCCAGCATAGGGTCTGACAATGGGTCCAAGGATTTCATCCCGATACCTAATGGCTGTCAAGGTGCAATTGTCTAAACTGTAGAAGTCTGTGTGTCCCTCCATGGATATGCCTACCTAGACCATCACTGAGACACCACCAAACCAGTCATGCTGAACGATCTTACAAAGAACATAACGTTGTCCATGGCTTCTCTAGACCCTTTCACATCTGTCACATGTGCTCAGGGTGAACCTGCTCTCAGCAATGGACCTGCCAATTCTGGTATTCTATGGCAAATGCTGATCAAGCTCCACAGTACCGGGCAGTGAGCACAGGGTCCACTAGAGAATGTCGGGCCATCAGGCCACCCTCATAAAGTCTGTTTCTGATTGTTTGGTCAGAGACATTCACACCAGTGGCCTGCTTGAGGTCATTTTGTCGGGCTCTGGCAGTGCTCATTCGGTTCCTCCTTGTCCAAAGGAGCAGATACCGGTCCTACTAATAGGTTAAGAACCTTCTATGGCCTTGTCCTGCTCTCCTGCTTGTCTCCTGGAATCTCCTCCATGCCCTTGAGACTGTGCTGGGAGACACAGCAAACCTTCTGGTAATGGCACGTATTGATGTGCCATCCTGGAGACGCTGGACTACCTGTGCAACCTCTGTTGGGTCCAGGTATCGCCTCATGCTACCAGTAGTGACACTGACTGTAGCCAATTGCAAAACTAGTGAAAAACAGTCAGAAAAAATGACAAGGAAAAAATGTCAGTGACCTCCACCTTTTAAACCATTTATGTTTTGGTGATTGTCTCATTTTTGCCCCTCTGGCTCACCTGTTGTTAATTTTATTAACACCAAGCAGCTGCAACTGATTAACAACCCCCTCTGGTACTTAACTAGCCAGATCAATATCCCAGAAGTTTCATTGACTTGATGCTATACTCTGATTAAAAAGTTTTGCTTTAATTTTTTCTTACAGTATATATACAAGGATATATATATAAGGGGATGTAAAAGTGCGTACACCTGACGAGCCCTAATAAGGGCAAAACATGTATTATGTACTCTTTGTATTATTTTTATATATTGTTAAAAGAATGACAAAAGAGCCAAAAAAAGGTCTGGGGCAGCCTCCTGTGTACTTGAACCCAACTGCAAACACTACTAGTGTACACTAGTAGTGTACAGACAGGTGTCCAAAACAACTGGCTGGATGAGGTAAAGATGGCAGTTTTAAAGCAAGGCAGAGGAAGTGATGTTATCACCAGAAGTGGCGTCCGTGGGACCAGAAGTGACGCCATTAGAGTCATGACCGGAAGTGATGTCATCAGGGCCAGGCAGAATTTCCTGAAACTGGTCTGAAATGGAGAGAGAGAAAGGATTAGCGCACTCTGCCACCCGCTGGTCTGACGTGGAATTATCCTTATTTGAACCCTGTAGCTGCCTCCCATGCGCACATGTATGACAATATATATATGCATAGTCACAAAATCAAAAGACAGCCACAGAAAGGTTTGGGGCAGGCACCCATATATTATTTCCTGGCTGCAAAATGGTTTAAAGGTCTGTATTGATGTGTACAGATTAGAGTCCAGAACAGAACTGTGGAGATGGAGGAAAGGTGGTGGCTTTAAAAGCCAGTATAGGAAGTGACATCAAAGGGGTAGGAACCTGGAATGGTATTATCAGGGCCAGGTGGAATTTCCCGTGAACGGTCTACAGAAAAGTGAGACAAGAGTCAGTGCACTCCGCTACCTGTCAGTCTGGCTCGGAATTACTCTTATTTAAGCCCTGTAGCTGCCTCCCATATGCATGTGTGTGACAATATCTCTTTATTATTAAAAAAAATTCTGGAGAGAAACACTAAGGCGTCGAGACATGATCTTAAAAGAAACCGCAAGATGAAAGAGATTGGCCACGGAGCGTCTCGCGGGGACCTTAAACATGAGACTTTGTGCCAAGAGATTGACCCAGAACCGTCTCGCGATGAGATTCTTGGAAGACATGCCCTACTTACAATCAATATCAAATAAGCCCAGAGGTAGCAAAGCACTCAGTCGTGTAAAGGAGGCTTTGAGCACACATAGATCCAGGGCTCTCGGTGCATATAAAGTGCATAAGGACTATACGTTATAAATGAAACATAGACGACTAAGCGAAGAAGAAAGCAGTGTGGAGAGAAGAGACTGAAAAGCGTTGGAAAGAAAAAGAAGAATCTAGGTGCAAATTCAGAAAATAAGGAAAGTAATTATCAGCCCGGAACAAGTGGAATTAAAAAAAAAAGCATGTCTAATCTGGTTCAGAATTAAAAGACAGAGAGTAAAAGACAAAGTAGAACTTCATAAACACGTTCACAAATTTTGGTGCTATACACATGCAGAGCAGGATAGAGATTATGAAAGCAGTGGAATTCGAAAGGCTCAAAAAAAAAAATGTTGGCGCAATACAGGTGGAGAAAGTTAAAGAATATGAAAGTGGGAAAATTAGAAAATATAAAAAAAGAAAGATTGCAGTAGCGCAAACAAACGGAAATTATTACTCGGAAAAGGGAAAATAATCACCACGGACCAGGTGTCATTGAAAAAAAAGCAGGACAAAGCGAGGTCAGAAATAAAAGACAGAGTAGAAAACAAAGTAAAACGTTATAAAGAGGTTAAAAAACAAGGGGGCCAAACACATGAAGAACAGGTTAGAGATAATGAAAGCTGGAATTCAAAAGACTCAAAAAAACATAGGCGCTAAACACATGCAGAGCAAGATACAGAATATAAAAGCAGAAAAAAGACAGTGTCAAAACAAAGAAAATAAAATATCGCATTAGTGCAAAGAAAGAGACATTATTACTCTGAGAAATAATGAAAAGGCGAATAGAGATCGATTATATGGACATAGGAGATATGTCAGAAGTATGTAAATATTGTAAGGCTTTGAAGTTTAAGTCAGAGAATTTCAAAAACGGAGTTTACCTCACATGCATTTATTGGTTACTTTGCAAAAAAAATTATTAACTGCTGATGATGTAGGTCGTTTTGTCTGTGCTGAAATTCCAAACAGAGAAACCTTTTCTGAATTATGGTACAAGGTCATTAAACACATGTGTCACTGACCTCATTAATAAGATTCAGCATATTGGGAATCGAAAGATGAATGAAATAGCAACAATTCAAAGAAAAAAAAAATCTTAAAAGTGTGTATCCAGAAAACCAAAAACAGGGGTTGGCGAGCGAAGCGAGCAGGTGGCAAAGCCCCCTAGTATGTATGTATATATATATATATATATATATATACTGTATAATTTGGCCTGTAAAAGTTAACACATTAATTTTCGCGATTAATGTGGCCTGTTTAACATGGTAAAAAATATTTTCAGAATTTTTTTTAATGTAACAATATTACAGAAGAGTTACATATTTATCCAGTACTATGTTTATATACTACCTTTAAAAATTTTATGAAATAAAATTTTCATTTAAATGTTTACATTTTTGTATTATGCGGTTCATAACAATATGCCACATGTCACTACTTAGCACTCCTGTTCATTTTGATTTACAGTATACATATATAGCTGCAGGAGATGAAAGGAAAGTGGGTGTGGTGGGAGAATTTTTGGCAGTCCTGGTGCAATGCTAGAGAAAATTTGAGAATGTAAAAATTTACGCTGTTCGTTTTTTTGTATTTCGTGTTTCTGCAAGAAGGTCAAATTAATGTCATATCACATAAGTGCTAAATATGTTATCCTTGAGTGGCACTAAAACTCAAAATAAGTCTCTAGTACCTCTGTATTTAACTTGCTAGACTGCCCTAATATAATGACAAAATTCTACGAAATAGAAGTGTAATGATTATCCCTCACCATTATTCCAGGTTGCAGTATCTTCACTAATTTATGGAAAGAACGCATCATAACCATCAAAGTTTTTAAGTGAGTTAACCATTCTTCTGTGGTGGCACACTTTTGTAACTCAAAAAAACCCAAGGCACACAATGATTCTACCAACCTAAAAAGCATTAAACCTCTTAGATATGCTAAACTATCCAAAATGGCAGGACAGTGGGATGGCAGAAAAAGCAGCTCGGAGATTTACATTCACAGACGTAGCACTTAGTGAGCACTTTGGACGCATTTCCCAACTGCTTCGTTCCTTTGCCCACTCATATAGACGGTCCTTTCTCTGCCTCACTCTACTGACCCAGGATCAGAGGCAACTCATATGCCCACTGGCCCTCAGCTATGTGAGTGGTGCTGATTAACACGCACTCAGCCAGAATGTCCCCTGACACGTCTCCTGGCTGATAAAGTGCTCTCTTAGTGGTGTGTCTGTAAAATGATGATCACAGAGCTGCTTTTATATCAGCTTCTCCAGGTAGTCCCAGACTCCTTGGACAGGTCTTGACCACCTAAAGAGCAAGTCTCTCTCAGATCTGGAGCTGGGGGAACCACACTGTTATTTACAAGGTGCACCAGTTGAAAAACACTTAAGTTGTTGATGGTGATGAACAATTGAGGATGGTATTTACAGAGTTTTAACACAAGTTTTAATGTATGCCCATTTAAGAGATGGCATATTCGTTCAATGAAATCAGTCTTTAGCAATGCAATCAAAGTCAACAGTCATTTCAATCATTTTTTCTTTAACACGTCTGTGTCTCATATGCTATGCAAATTTTAGAATTGGCCTTGTTTTTCTTATTGCCTTCTTTTAGGAAGGCATTCACATTCAGGTTGTACTTGCTCAAGTAGTATTTTGTTAAAAGTTCAGGTTGAACTATGCCATTACTTTTTTAATTCCTTTATGTTGATTCTACATTAATTTTATGATTCAGTGTGTGTTTTCTACATGATTTATGTATTAATGGAATTAATTTACTGTATGAATTTTTTATTTGTGAATTAATTTTATAATGACATGTTTTAATGTTAGATGTGATTAATCACGATTAATTACATACATTTATTTACATTTTATTACATACATTAATTAGTTCATTTTTTAATCTAGTCCCAGTCCTAATATATTTAAATATATGCATTTAAATATATGTATATATATATATACTAGGGGGTTCGCCCCCTGCTCCATCTGCTTGTTTCCAGTCCCATCCCATAAATTGTCCCCATACACATTTCATGTTTGTCTGTTGTTGTGCTTTATGAAAAGCGAAAGTGACCAAGAACTTACAGTATACAGAGCCAGAAAAACCCCAAACCTTCATCTTGTTTGTGCTTTTTATACTTTATATAAATATATAAATATACTGTATATATATATATATATATATATATATATATATATATATATATATACTAGGAGGCTTCACTCGCCCACCATTGGGTTTGGTTTACCAGATATACAATTTAAAGAGATATTAGAGAGTTATTTTCATGGAAATTGTTACATATGCATTATTTTCACTTTTGCTTTAAAACTTTTGTAAAAACAATACCGTACTTGTCTTTTATTTCCAGCCCCAGGCGTGGTTAAATCTCTTTTTCGCAGGACATATAACGCTGCTTGCGTTGTGAAGGGGGGATGGCTGAACACACACTAAGGAGAAACGGTTAGATCATCTGCTGGCTTGTTGCTGCTGCTGGTGAGCTGCGTATTCTGCTTGTCGTGCTGTGTGTCTATCATTTAAAAGCCTTTACAGCAGCTGTCCTTTTGCCACTTTGCATCTCTCCCACTCGCATTGTGAGCAGGGGGGGGTGTTGGCTGAACGCAGGCTAAGGAGATGCGATGAATTCATCTGCTGGCTTGATGCTGCTGCTGGCGAGCTGCGTGTTCTGCTTGTCGCTTGTCGTTGTTTTAAGAGCTGGGAGCACATGAAATGTGTCTGTTAAAAGCATACCAAAAACTGCTAGGTTAGATGTCCGTGAACTTGTTTTAAATGTTGTCTCACTGTCTGCCTTGCCAGTCTACAAATCTTGCTAATTATTTTAGAATGACATATTGTTTTTACTAAACAGATTTGGGGTAAGAGACTTGGAAAGATGGGTAAATATTTTTTGGCCACTGTCCTCTTAATATTTCTCTTGGCCAAGTCAGAACTTGGTTATAGGCACTTAGGCACTACCAGAAGCTCCAGACCTCAAAACATTGAATGCTTGTGGGCTTATGAAGTTCATAGCTCCACATATTGTACTTTTGTGCTCAAGCACATAAAATGATTGCCAGGCAGGACAGTATTTCTTATTTCACCACTGGCTGATCTTCTCTGCTGTAGGTTCTGATATGCCTTAAGAGCTTCTCTGGGAAGAATGGTGTTAGGCTATTTGTCTAATTCTCATGTGAGCAGCAGTGATGAGAGGCAGTCCTGTATTTACAATAAGTAATACATAGCAGGTGCAAAATTTTAGTACCAGATGGTGGGCGTTTTGCAGTCTTCTTCTGTACTTAGATTTGTCAAACAGATGCCATTTGTAGCACAAAGAGTTAGTCAGTTGTTCAACAACTGCTACTCATAGTAATAAAACAGAAGCACTCATATTTGACAAAGGAGTTAGAACAACAGAAAAAGGAATACAGAAAATAAAAACTGTGGTGCTAAAATAAGTTGAATCCTGTAGAAGTGTCACAGGATTTAAAAGGTGCCTGTTAACATTACCTGAAGTTTAATCATTTTCCCTATCAAAGGCAATATTCTGTAAATAATAAAGCTACAGCTTTATTTTAAAAATAAGTAGGATGCATTTATTTTTATGTTTGACTATATACTCCCTACCAAAAATAAGAAATCACAATTGAGTATAAGGTGGTACTCATTGATATCCACCTGAAAAAATACCAATTGTTTTTTATATGTATCACTGATTTCTTGTCAGAGTATCTTTGCTAAATTGTGTATATGAGTGTACTCTCATGTAGTTTATACTTAGAATCAGAGTACAGTGTACTGTTTCTGAAATGAAATGTATTGTACAATGGACATTTTGTCATCTTCTAAAGCATATGATTAATTTTTATGATATAAATATAGCCAAATTAGATCAACACATAAAAAACATGTTTATGTCCCTCTTGTATAAACCAAATCTGGTGTACTGAGTTTGTTCATAATTACATTTTAATTGAAGCATACTTGTATGAAGGTCGATTCAATATATTATAATTTTTTCTGTCCGAGTATGTGTTTTTGATTTAATAATGCTGCACATATAAACTTTGAATGATTATTGAATATCTTATTGTTGTAACAGCAATGTACTACCACTACCAATATTAATTAATTAATCAATCAAATAATTAATTACATGAATGTAGTGCCTTTTTAATTACTCAAAGCAGTTTACATAGACCATGGGGAGTCAGTTTGACCACAACCGATGTGCAGCATCCAACTGAATGATATGGTGGCAGACATCATTTTGCAAGTGTGGTCACAGCACATTAGCTATTAGGGGGTGAATAGGTGAAAGAAATAGCCAATTAGGGACAGGGCATGACTGGGGGCCAAAAAAGATAAGGCATTGATGGGCAATTTAGTCAAGGGGACATCCTACTCTTTTCAAAAGATGTCCAGGGATCTTCTATGACCACAGAGAGTCAAAATCTTGGTTTTATGTCTCATCTGAGGGACAGCAACAGTTTTTCAGCAGTGTCCCCATCACTGCACTGAAGCATTGAGATTCACACACAGATGGTCTACCATCATAGGAAATAAATATATACTATTTTTTTCACAAGTATATGTTTTTATTTCATGAGGCTTAATTTAGATGTACTGTGTGTTCAACTCTAGGGCACATATACAGTCCAGAATATATGATAGTTTACAATGTTTAGCATATGCTATAAAAGTATCCTTAATTAAATGATGCTATGCATTTTATATACTGTATAGTAATCAAAAATGCAAACACATGCCTGTTTCACTTGGGGAGGATGAACAGCCAGAGAGAAAAGATTCTGAAAAGGCAGCCTCTGCAAAAACAGCTGATGCTTCTGGTAAAATAACCTCTGTGAAAATAACTGTAGTATCTGCTTACTTAGTCCCACAGCCTCTGTCTTCATATAAACTCTAACTCTTAAAAACTATGATTGGAAACAGGGCACCAGAAATTTCTGAACCTTCAGCCCCTCATAATAAACAAAACCTTTAAGAGACACTTGATCATATTTTGCCTTGCCTCTTCCTTTATTTGGACTCATTTTGCATGGTTTTTGTCTTTCAGGATGTCCCATAAATTACATTTTCTCTGTCTTTCCCACATCTGTTTTTTATTTGAAGTTACGTGTGATATATAGACAGACACACACATATGTATGTATATATAAAGGTGTTACATTCCTGAAAAATCCCACACAAATAGAAACTGTGGCTATGTGAAGCATTGATCCTTTGGGAAAGATGGGGTTAGGTTCAGTCAAACCCTATTCACTATACATTTTTGCTGCCCATTACTATTAACACATAATTTTGTATATCAAAAATCAACTAAGCTCATCACAACACATTTGCACTTAGGAGCACCTGGCAAAACACTTTCATTAGCACTGCGTTTTGCTGCCATTGTTGAAATGCATTAAATGTATCTGAAAAACAAAATAACAAACTGACAGCATATGGAAATATTATCAAAGAATAAAGACTTGTTAACACAACAGAAGATACAAGAATGGAATCATAAAACTGCATTGCCAAAACCGACAGTTAGGTACTTGGTCCCCTGCAGTCAAAACTGAAGTAAATTGAAGGAAACATTCTGGCTTACATGGGACAAGTAGGCAGGACTCACAGGGTCAGGCACAGGTAGTAGGGAAAACCCGCTGCATTGGTGGAGGAAGACTGGCAGGGGAGATGTGGTCAGGTGGACGTGTTGGCCCTCCACTCTTGCCACATGTAGCTCAGTAACTTCCTCATTGCTTACTCAATTGCCAAGTTCAATCATCTTCTCAGTGCTCCACCCAAGGTTGTGAGTGACCACAGCAGGCTGAATCGAGAACCTCATTAAATCATTCAATCTAGTAGCGATGAACAGTGTGTACAGAGGACAGGAAATTAATCAGTGCAAGCTTATCATGTGCACTTACTGGGAATACCTAATTCACTGGGAATAAGTGCAAGCCACAGGGTTCAACAGCTTACCCATGCCTCTTGGAGCTGGGTACACATGGGTTGATCCATTCAGTGTAGCGTGTGTATGGCCTTGGACATCCAAGGTCACCACAGACCTGTTATTGCTCAATCTCACTTGTAGCTGCTGCACAATAGGTTTTCCAGGAATTTTTCTCTACTGTGCATGACTGTGAATAGGGCTGAGTAGCCTGCAGGTTTTGCAAAATGGGTTTCACTCCTATAGAAGCGGATAAGCAAACCATGAGGATTTGCTGTATGTTGTTAGACATTTGGGCGTAGGAAGCATTTTATGGGTTTGTGCTGGAATAATACAGGTAAGGAAAAGAGTGTGACATTGTCAATATCATTTGCTCCATCTATTTCTTTAGAATGAAGGAAGATAAATCACATAAGACCAATGAGGTAATTTCCCTTGCACCCAGAGCCACACCCTTTCTTGTCTCAAATATATAATTCAGTGTTCACTGACTGACTTGACTGAAATTTGGTTCTCCAAAACGCCTACAAAGCTTATATTAGGTATTTATAATGTAGTGGTTAAAGCACTGCAGTTTAAAACACAATTTTGTTGGATCAGTTCTCACCTCAGATTCACTTTGTGACCCCCCCCCAAGCAAATCACTTAAACTTCCTGTGCCCCAACTGTAGAAATATATCTGTAAACAGGTGTAGCCTATCTTAATCTTGTAGGTTCTGTTGGGTAAGTTAATACTAGTCAGTACCCATTAGCTTTTAAAGACGGATAATGAAAGCAACCATTTACATCTGGCATTTTCATTTATGGCTCTAAGAAAATCACTTTCATGCTCCTGAACAGACTACTACTGCACAAACAAAAATATTTATTTTAAGATGCTACAGTATCTAATACCCGAGAGACAACTATTTATCAATGTTTAACAGTGTTTCATAAAAATAATCAGTTATTCTTTTTACTGATGTAACTAGCACATGCTTTCCTAGTTCTACAATTTTATAGATTCATTTATTTGGTGGTATTAGAGTGAAGAGAAAAAATCAACTCCTTATTGTGATGAATTCTACAACTTAGCTAGGCTGCATCTTACATAAAATCATTTGATATTTTCAGAGTTGATTACTGGTGGAGGGATCCAGCATTTTGTAATTGTTCACTGCTTTTTTGTTTCATTTTGACAAATATGTTGAAATTGATACATTATCAAATTTAACTAGTGTAGTAGATCACTGGGATTCACTTGTTCAAATTTTTAGGGATAAATGATTAATTTACTAGGTCAATAGCATTCATAGTTGACAGTCCCAAGTATGGACAGACACAAGGAGAAAAGTACCTAGGAAGTTGTGTAAAAAAGACATGATTGTTGACTTCCAAAATGTTTTCAATTTGTTTTTAAGCTGAACCTTCTGACTCAATGTTCATTCATCCAAAAATGCAATCTAGTTTCCAAACCCACTTCCTTCATTAAAGCAATGTGGTAATTCGGAGTCAATCTTGGCAGCAATGAATGCAAGGAAAGAATTAGCTCTGGATGGAATTGCAGTCTATAATGGGGCACACTGATTTAATTGTCCATAGTCATTCCTAATTTAGGGAGACCAATCAAAGCAAAACACATGCCCTTGGGATATCACAGAAACTGGAGTGCCTGCGGAAAAACAATGCAAATTTGGATAAAACAGTGACCTAACTGGAAATCAAACAATAAAATAGAAAAAGCTGATTTAAGATGGACTGAAGTACTATAAGAAGGCCTTTGTGTTGCTGTCTGGGTACTGATTTAATTATTAAGCCAACTGCTTAATAATGCTTCAGCATATCTTAAAAAAATAAATTTGTATTAAAAGGCCTTTAACCTGTGTTAGCATAACAAGTTTCAGCATGGAGTAGTGAGCCCCATCTTGGAAGGCAAGCATGTATATAATATTTAGGTTGTACCTCTGCTTTCGATATAACCTTCCATTCAGAAAAGTGCAATTTGTGTCACTTTTAGAACTACTATACAGACATGAACAAAACAAATAATGCAGTACCTTCAGCTGAGAACTGAGAACTCATCTGTAGTCAACAGCACAGACAGAGCTGTACCAAACAGCTATTTCACTGGTTAGGACAGTAAGTGTATTAGCTAGTTTGGTGAGAAGGAAAAACAACTTTAACCAATTATATTTCTTAGCATACAACTATATCCTGCTTCAATGGATGGAGCGATAAGAGATGGCGATGCTGAAGCTCAATCAGGACAATTTTATTTTTTTTGCACCTAGGACATGACCCTATGCTTCATCTGAGTAGGCACATGATGAATCTGAAGGCCACAAAGCTATGATTGACACAAAATTTGCCATTGCTTTCCTCGGTTGCTGACGATTCTTGGAAACGAAAGTCTTTCTCAGTGCCTTGAAAGTCTTCTCTCAGTATCCTTTTTTTCATATCTTTTATTAATTTATATTGAGGAGTGATTACTGAAGGGCCTACTTTCGACATTCTGTTGCATTTCTAAATAAAAAAGCAATGTGTAAGCAGTAATAAATTCAGTAAGGTAAGAGCTGAACCTTTCATGGTTTTAATAAGTCAGAACATGAATGTTGAAATCAGCTCAAAAAAAAATATTTTCCTTTTAAAAGACCTCAAAACTGGAATTTATTTAAGTTTACATTCCAGTGTGGTTACACTTAGAGAACTGTATATAGTTAATGTTTTTGCATCTTATGAACAATTATGCTTCAAATGTACCTTGCCAAGACTCAGACAGCATCTCAGCCATATATAAAAATATGTCAATGTTTCATCCCTTCCAAGATCCTAGAGTACGGTGGGAAAAGGATCTTTCAATTAATACCTCAGAAAAGGAGTGGAGGTCAGCCATGCGTAGAATGCTCTCTAGCTCTATATGTACAAAGAATTCAATAATTCAACTTAAAATCTTTTAGCAATCATATCTATCTTATTTAAACTTGTCCAAAATGTATCCAAGGCAAGATCCCACCTGAGAGTGTCGCAATCTAGCTTAAGTCTCACTGGGCCACATGTTTTGGAAGTGCACCAAATTAACATACTTTTGAACAAAATCTGTGAATGCTTATCAAACTTTGAATGCTTATCAAAAAAATAGAAATATTTTCTAATGAATTATTATGCAGCTAACATTTACATAAGAGTCAAAGGTAATTCCCCAAATCTGAACAATTTCTGAGGTTTAAATTTGACTTTACCCCATCACCATTGATTAATAATCCTTACCTGTTCACACAGTATTAGAATAGGTGGATTCAGAAAATTAATGAATGAATGTTGTATCCAAGACAAGTAATTTGTGTTCATCCACCCAATTTTATATCTTTTAAAGTTGTTAATAAAGAACAAAAACGAGACGTGTAATTAGGTTTCACAGATAATTACTTCATCAAGTCAAAATAAAAAAATGAATGCTGTGTCTCAGAATGATTTTTCAGACCATTAAAATACAAAAAGAAAATAACATTGATCCAAACTCTGAATACTATGGGAAACCATGCTTAATTTTAGGCAATTGTAGGAAGTACACTATAATCAGACTATTTTAAAGTTTCTAAATGATTTATTATCTAATCTTAAAAGAACATCACCTAATGAATAATTCTAAACTGTTGATGTTGAAAGTATTTAAAAATTGTATAGAAAACACTCAGCAAATATTTCTTTTGTCAGCATCCTTTTATATTTTAGGCAGGTTCTGTTAGAGGAGGGAGTTATACAGTAAATTTATTTTGCTTGATTAGCATTTTTTTTATACAAGGTGGTGTATGACATATCCCAGTCTTAGTGTTAGTGTCATTAATAATCTTACTAGTAAAAAAAATAGCAAATGTTATATTACATTTTATTATTATTATTATTATTATTATTATTATTATTATTATTATTAAAAATGTTACTGGTCATTTTAAAAGTTGTGATCAAAATGGTCTCCACTTGCGTTCATGTAAATTTCCTTATTGCATAAAATGTTTATGAAAACAAGTTTCAGCTTGTTATGATTGCCACGTTAGCTTATGAAAATTTCTTTCTATACATTACTGGGATGAAATGGAAAGGTTTCCCGGTTTTTTTGGTGAATTGCTCACAGAACTAGTATTACGCCACTTTATCACCAACTGCTGAATTATGCATTTTTCTCAACCAAATAAACAAGGTACTTCTCCACAAATCACTCATGTGTCAATATAACAGTTCCTCAGCTGAAATATGGAGTGTGAGCGGACATGACCTGTTTTATCTCCAGCAAGCAAAGATACAGTAATAGAATTAGCAAAAGACAATGCTTACAGGCAGTCCTGCATCTGAGTACATTTGCTGCTGATATAACCAGGTCAAGACTTCTTACAATTGTGTGAGGCTGCATTTTTGTGCTCCTTCCTATATTTAAGCTTTATATATTAAGAAGTATTTTATCTGCATATATCTGTATGGTTTTTTTCAGTAATTTTGCATTTCTTTACTTACACTGCATGTTTAATTTGTTGTTTCCTGCTGCTAAACAATGTTCTGCATTGTCCACATGTTTAAGCTAAAGCTATCATTTGAGGGTGAGGTTTCATAAACTCTAAAGTCTAGAAGCAGGATAGATGTATGTGGAGAAGACATCCAGGGTCCATTTCCCCTTTGGCTCCAACATGTGCCAAAAAGAGAAGTGGGCCTTGTGAAGGAGATGACAACAGCTATTGCAAGATGAGAGAAGAGGTATGCTGGGAATATCTGAAGACCAAAATCATGATGTGCTAGTTAACTGGCCATATTAAACTTGTCACATGTACAAGTGGATGCCTGTAAAAGACTGGATCCCTGTCCATGGGTGGTTTCTGCCTTGCACCCCATGCTACCAGGATAGGCTTGGCTCTCTTCAGCCCTAAATTGGAGTAAGAGAGCTTTTGAATTCAATTTTTTGTTTTTTAATGTATTACTTATTGATGTGTCATTTATAACAATGCCTTAGATTAATAATTACTCGTAGTATTATTAAAAGTATAATTCTCTCTCAAGGTAATGAAATAATTTCTGATAATTTTAATTAATTTGTTTTTACCCACAGCAGCAATTTTACATAGAAGAACCGGAACTATGACATCCTTACATAATATAAAACATTACAAGATGTATTACAGTTTTTCTCAAATACTAAAACATATTTCACAAACGTTTCCTCCATGTTCCCCAATGTCTAAACACAACACCCTTTTCTAAAGCTACATAAACACAACCACACCTTCTCACTTCAAAACTCAAACTTTGAGTACCTCTTCCTGGATGAGGCTGGCTTCAACCTGCAGAAACGAAGGCAAAGAGGCCGTAACATCATTGGCCAAAGAGCCATCACTGAGGTTCCTGGCCAACGGGGGGGTAATATTACTCTTTGTGCGGCCATGGGTTCGGAGGGGCTTGTCCACCGGCATGCTGTCCTTGGGTCTTACAACACCCAACGTCTCCTCACCTTCCTAGAGGAGCTAAAAGACATCCTTCTGGACCGCCAACAACACCATCCTGGGCCCGCACATCACATTTATGTGATCATTTGGGACAATGTCCGCTTCCACAGAACAAACCAAATCAGAGAGTGGTTCACCACCAACAGTAACCACTTTTTAAACGTCTGTCTGCCACCCTACTCCCCTTTCCTGAACTCTATAGAGGAGTTCTTCTCATCGTGGAGATGGAAGGTTTATGACAGACAACCATACACTAGAGAGAACCTCCTAAGGGCAATGGAGCTGGCCTGTGTTGACATCCCAGTGGAGGCCTTCCAAGGATGGATTCGTCATTCCAGGGCGTTTTTCCCGCGGTGCCTGGCAAGAGACAATATAGCCTGCAATGTGGATGAGGTGATGTGGCCCGATGCAGCTCAGCGACATGATGCCGCACAGTGATTGTGGTGTGTGTGTGGTGTGAATAAAGTAAATAAAAAACTTCACACCCTGATCATGTTTTCAAGAGTACTGTTGTGTGCAATAGATTCTGTTTTTGCAATGAGTTGTGTTACAGTAGTGTACATGAAGAATTTTCTATAGATTTATACTCTTCATATGAAACTCACAAATCTAAATGCCTAATCCTCTGCAGAGATCTAAGAAGATCCGTTACTGTAAAGTTTCTAAAAATATGCATTGGCAGTTATGAAACAAAGAACCTTCTCACAAATTGAGCATTGTGTTTTCAATTGTTTTGCTGTAGTGTGTAATGATGTGTATAGTGTTTACATTTTTGAAAGCTTCGAGCTGCTCTTTTGGTGTGAAAGTTTGAGTTTTGAAGTGAGAAGGTGTGGTTGTGTTTATGTAGCTTTAGAAAAGGGTGTTGTGTTTAGACATTGGGGAACATGGAGGAAACATTTGTGAAATGTGTTTTAGCATTTGAGAAAAACTGTAACATCATTCTGGACCAAAATTTTTAAATGCCTTTCAGACAGCCTTAGTGTCACAATCCCTCCTAACCTATTAACAGCTGTGTTTGGTGTATTTCCAGGTAGGCTTATAGTGGAGAAGGACAAACTGTAATTGCCTTTACTACACTAATGGCACGCAGATTGGAAGAATCCTAACTCTCCCCTTTTAAGTCTGTGGGTAACTGATGTTATATATTATTTGAAATTGGAAAAAATAAAATTCTTACTTAGAGGAACTGTGCAGAAATTTTTCAAAACCTGGCAGAATCTAATCAATAACATTCTAGAATAAGCTTTTAAAGCACTGAGGAAGCAGATTCTCTCCCTATTCTTTTTTTTTCTTTTTCTTCTCCATTTATCTATATTCACTTATTAATTTATCTATTTACTTATTTTTACTAGGTTTAAGTTTTATTCTGCTGCCCATGTTCTCTTTCTCAGGGGTGGGGGTTGATTTGTTTTCAATACTATTCTTGTAAAATTGATCTATTTGTATGGAATGTTGTGTGATTTCAATAAAACCAATAAAATTAAAAAACAAAAAAGAGCTTCATAAAAGAAAATTTCATTTGACTCCATTTTTTTAAAGACTATAAAATTAATTCAGGTAAACCAGGTAAAAGGTACTTGAAAAGAACAAAAAGAGTAACATTGCACTTCCAGTCTTAAAAAAATATAACTTTTGCAAATTTCAGTCTCTGATGTATCCCAGTTACAGTACAGAGAGAGGCTTAGTTTTTCTTGTTAATGATATTCTAATGTCCTTTTATGCTGGAAGTGCTACATACATTATGCTTTTAGAATTAGCCTCAGCCCTTGCTATCATTGACCACAGCAAAAACACAATTTTAGTAGGTAGTAATTGCTGTATGTCTACAAATAGCATCACTCCTAATTTGAAGTGATGAAGTTCAGTTTGTCTCATTCCACGTGATATATAGGTGTTATGTCTGACACTGATCTATCAGTATTCATATTTATTCACTAAATAAATGTTGGCTTCTCTAGTTTAGTAATATTGCAACATTGTATCAGTCCCTTATTATGGCAGGATATATGATTCATTCATTTCTTACAAGTACAATTAACACTGTTAGGTTATCCAAATTTTTCTATCATCAGTCTACTGTTAATTAAAACACTGCAACAAAGCAGATACCAATGTGTACAGCTGCAGTGAAGAAGTACAGCAGTTATAAATCACTAGATTGGCTGCCAATTAAATATAGAGCCTCTGATACTTTGAAGAACTCATTAATGCACACCTAGGAAATGCAGACCTTCTTAATATTCCCAGGATAAGATTATATTTTTGAATAATCTTCCAGTCAGTTTCAAGGATGAATATCCATCAATATCTATTATTTTGTCTTCTCCTATAAATTGATCTTTGACCCAGAAAAGTAAACCTTTATGTCTCCACTATTGTCAGATCTCTGTTTTGTACAAGATGAGCCACCTCTAATTTTTGGAAAAAAGGAAGAAAACCTTGAGAGACATTATCTACTACTTGTCAATACCCACGAAGCACAGATTTAATCACAAACGTCTCACCATCTTGTTGGCTTACAATGGTTTTGGCAGTGGTGGACCCTTTCTCTAAGGCTGCCAACTTACTAGGCCTGGTATGTCACTTTTATAATTTTATTCTTTTGCTGTATGTAAACCAGCGTTTCTCAACCTTTAAGTATTTGCGACTCGAGTTTTCATGACAGTTTTAATTGCGTCCCCCCCTAACATTTTTTTGAAATGTAGATGCATATTTTATTATACCTACTTAACATTTATCGACATTTATCTAACTCTATATTTATTGTTCTAGTATCAGAATGTAGTTTAAGTTAATTTGTTTTGGTTTCAACAGATGTTTTTTTTCATATTTTTGATTCTTGTTTTCTTTTTTTCACATCTTCGCACCCCCCTTTTTGTTACTTCGCGCCCCCCTAGGGGGGCCTGCCCCACAGGTTGAGAACCACTGATGTAAATAGAAAAATGTTAAGATTATGATAAAAATTTTTGCAGAATTATATATATATATATATACCACCACTCAATAAGTTAATATGTATATACTGTGTTACGTTCTTAGTGGATTGTATTATCACTATTGGAAAGGATTTGTATATTACTATTAGTGTCAGAGATGCATATACAAGCCTTTAAGGAAATTGGAAGAATATTCAGTCATAGCTTGGGTTAGTAATACGTAGCATCAATAAGTCAAAGCACCAAAGGCATAAAGCAAATCAGAAATAACAAGTCAAATGTAGGTCAAAACTGATTTCCCTATCAGATAAGACCTCCTAGGTTTCAGCTGTCATAAAAAAATCTTGGTAAGCTAATCATTCACCCCATCCCCAATTGAATGCTTAAAAAAACAGCTGGAACATTACATTACGTTTTGGAAATACTCAAACGAGGCAGAAATTCTCCACCTGGATTTTATTCGATGTACATTAAGATATAAAGTCCATTCATCTCTATTCTGAACCCATTGCAGTCTGTTCTAGTAGAACTGTGTGCAAGGTAGAGAGCAACCGTTAAAGCTCATTGCAAGGCATACAGACATGCACTACATTATAGACAAATAAGTGTTGTCAATCAACCTAACATGCATGTCTTTATTTATTAGAGGAAACTGCAGTGCTTGGTGAAATGGCACACAGCCATGGGGGAAATATGAAAACTCCACCAAGACAGGCAGTGACTAAGAGAAAGTAGGAAATAGACAGTAATAGACAGCACACCTGTAAAATCAATTATATTATGTGACCCCCCATTCAAATCACCATGATGGAGCACAGTGTATTTTGAAAGATAGTGGCATGCTGCATATTTTCTGCCCACCTTGTTTTGCCTTTTCTTCAGGATAATAGCTACCAGAAGATCTACTATCTTAAGTGGGTTCTTCAGAAACCTCATACTGCTCTCTGATGACTGTGTGCTTTGCAAGTTGTTGTTTTTTTTTTATTTTTTAAAGTCATACAACTGTGCTTTAACAGATTTTGAAATTCTTGACTTTGATTTTCCTTAATTTAGCACTTCCACTTTGCAATTAATGTTCTTATTCAGAACCTGTTAATCGTAAAATAACAGCACCAGTGTTCATTTTTTGAGGATGCATCCAGAAATAAATGATCTCACAGATATCACAGTTGCAAAACTGATGCTCCATTTTTTATTTGTTGATTTGCATTAATACTGTTTCTTTGGTAATGTCATGTTTACAACGATTTTGTGCATTTGTGTTTCTCATGGCAGTTCCAACTTTGCACATCTGCATTTCATAGGCACCACCATTTAGAAAGTTGATTGTTATCTTGCTACATTTTGCTAAGCTTGGGGAACATGTACTGCATAATGACTGACGTCATTGTAACCACTTCATAAAGGGTGGCCACATGCTTTAAATCATGTTTAATCTTTATCTTTCTAAATAAGGTAAGGAAAGAGTGTGTGCCTGTCCTTACGTCCAGGCATCACACAAGAACAGCTTAACTGATTTCCATTAAATTTGATATGTATATTCAGCTTGGTTCCTGTCCTAGTGCAGGCTACTTTTTTGGAACCTAGTTTATTATATGATGGAGAAATTTTGGTGATGACTTCTTTGAGAAATCTTACTTTGCAACATCATTTTCTTATATTTTCAGTCTCAAATCAAGGACTCATACAAAAGGACTGTCTTAAAAGTTTAGGAATTAATCAATGGTACAACTACTTAAAAAAGCAGTGTAAACATTACCTCAATACAGTGAAACCTCGGTTTACAAGTAACTTGGTTTACGAGTGTTTTGCAAGACGAGCTAAATTTTTTAATAATTTTTGACTTGATAAACGAGCGATGTCTTACAATACGAGCAGTATGGATACACTTTGTCTGCTGAGCATCATGTGATCACAACTGAGCTGATGGTTCTTCTCTCTCTCACGCACGTCTCTATCTCCTTATCTCTCTCGCTCGCGTGCACGTCTCTCTCTCCTTATCTCTCTCGCTCGCGTCTCTCTCCTTATCTCTCACGCGCGTCTCTCTCTCTCTCTCCTTATCTCGCTCGCTCCCGCGTGCGCCTCTCTCTCTCTCTCTCTTCTCTTCTCTTCTCTTGAGGACAATCGTCTCCTATTCTCCGTCTGAGTCTGCGTGCCTCACTCATATAGTCAACATTCGTACGAGCGTATACTGTTTACTACAGCATTGTGACTGTGTGTGTGTGTGCTGTGAAGTGCAAGTCCCCGTCTTGCGCCCCAAAACACGAAGCTGAGTTTCAGTACTTTAACAGCACCAGCTTTATTCAGCTTGAAACAGCAACAGCGCGGTTATTGTAGCGGGATCTTTATAATGTTCTTTGTATCACCCATCGACGGCAGGCGCTTATAGAATGTCCGCGATCTTTTTGGATACGCTTATACGGCGAACTGCTACAGGACTGGGAGACTGTGATTGCTTTGGGACGCTCTTCCGCGTGTCGTCCCGTTGGGTGGAATCCCACAAGAGTTTAGAAACTCATTTACACCAGCCATGATTCTTTTTAAAGATAAAGTGCAGGTTAATTTGTTTTATGTGTTTTTACTTTATATTTTGTATTAATCATTTTTATATTAATAGTTTTGGGTTGTGTCATCTGAGTTTCCATTATTTCTTATGGGGAAATTCACTGATATACGAATGCTTTGGACTGCGAGCACGTTTCCGGAACGAATTATGCTCGCAAACCGAGGTTCCACTGTACTTGGTAACAAACCAGGGCCAAACCTGTGGACTTCAACAGTTAAACATTTTCTTTGAAGGCACACCCTTTTGGATCTAGCAGTTCACATTCTATGGAATATATTCAGTATGTTTTGCTACTTCTCTTTCCTTTTTTAATTAATTTCAAATAGCATGCCTTCTAGAGAGACAACCAAATTTAATGCAACGTCTGCTAATGCCAAAAAAAAGAGTGTTTGATTCGAAAAGTCAAGAAATTTCAAACTATACGTTCAGAGTTATAGCTCTTCACAGCAGAGTGAAAAAAGAAGTTGACCTTTCTTTACCCAGTACAATATAAAATCTAAAACTGAGTTGAAAAGTCGCAAGGTAGTCATATATTCTGTTATCCCCATTGTCTAGCTGTGTAATCAGGAAGCATCCAGCAACTGCAGTAATTTTAGGACATGCTCTCTGACCATGTATTGTGACGAAGACCTAAGGAATACATTTCCTAATGCTTTGGTGGAAATTGAATATCGTATCACTTTAACATGCTCTTAATTTCAGTACTTGCAGTTTGTTACTTTTTATGCTTTTGAAAACAAGCATACATTCTAGCGCCACTGCAAATTTTGCAAAATTTTGGTTTTCTGTAATCAAAACCTTACTTCTCATCTTTTCCATGTTCAATTTCTGTTTTATTCACCTGGTCATATATTTCAACATATACAACATAATTTCAGTTCTATTTATTTTTGTATAGTGTTCACTGGGTGCTGTAACAAATTCACACATAAAAATTACAACTTCACAAATGACTATTTACATAATGCCTATACATGAATACACTTATTTGTCTAAACACACAGTAAAACAAAGCAATTCAGCAGTTCCAAACATATTAGTGAAAAGAAAAACTAACAATATCTGTCCATTAACATTATCATTAAGCTATCACCGGTTGACAATGGGGGAATGCACAGGAAACAAAAACTGCAGTCAGCAGCACCTCTAGAAAAAATACATCTTTTCTGAGTTACTTCCATTTACTATGCAATCTATTTGTATTAGTAAAAAAAACTTTTACAGAATACGCAAGAGATCCAAAAACACCATTTAATTTGAAAAATAGGATTGTCCTGAGAACAATGAAGAGAGGGTTATTTTACTTAATCACAAAAAAGAAATATGAAATAGGTATTTCTTTCAAATGGCACTTTGTTCATTTTAAAACCTATTACTTTTTTCTGTATCTTCAAAAAAAAAAAGTTCTGTAATTGAAAGAGTTCCTCTGATCATAATCATATTCCCTTCCAGTGAAGTAATCAGCTATGAGATATTCTATGAGAAAATCTCATTAATCTCTTTTGTAACATTTTGACATGATTTAAAAATTAATTAAAACCTTACTCAAATGAACAAAAGAATTATGTGCTTCATGTTCTGAATTGTCTTTTGGCACACTGCATACATTATAACTACACAGAGTACGCCACCAAACCAGACATTTTTTCAGCAGTGTCATGTGCTGGATGGAAACTGATAATTGTTCTGCAATTCTTAATCAGGAATGCAGAAGCCTCACTATTCTTCCTCTAATCTTGTCTCATGCTGATTAAAGTTTTAACTTCCTTCGATTATGTCATTGAAAATTATGCACTAGTTTACTATTTTAATTACAAATTTTTAACTGTGGTTTTGTCAAGAAGCAGCCATTGCAATTTTTTACCAAGGATTCCCTTAAATATGTTAATATGGAACAAAATGCAGCTTCATATGTTCAAACAAACATAGTGAAATACCCATTTATTAAAATGGGTACAATGGTAAGTCTGTTTCGATCATCTTGTGCATTTAGGAACCTCCATTTTCCTGACAAACTAGTTCTTACATCCCTCTTCCTTTGTGCTTCTTGTTGCCTTTCTTCATCGGACATTGAAGCTATCTTGCGGACACCAAAAGACATTACACCCACGCACGGACTGTTTTGTTGTTTTATATATGTTGTCACAGACGGCTGGGCTTACCCGGCCGGGATGCCTAAAAGGACTGGAAGGTGACAATAATAGCTTCCGGGTCAAGAGAGGGCAATTGCCCTGGATAAAAAGAGGACCACGGGAAAGGGACAAAAAGATTTTAACCTGTTGGGGCCCGTGGCCACCACCAGGGGGCGCCTTAAGTCTCAACAGACTAGAAGAATTGTCACATCTGCCACACCAGGCAAGATGGCGGCTGAACCTGCCAGGAACGCCCGGAGTGCTTCCAGGGCAAAGGGTGTGGCGGAAGTGCTGCCGAAAGATCGTTTTCGGCCACCTGGAATGCATCCGGGGGTGAATAAAAGGGCCCGACTCCTAACAGTCGGGGAGCTAGAGTCGGGAGTAGGAGCTGGATGAAGTTCCCCTGGAGGAGACAGGCGGCCAAGGACTGAGAGAAAGAAGCCCATAAAGTGGTGATTATTGCTGTGAGCATTGTGTTGTGTTTGGGACTGTGTTTATTTATGTTAAATAAACGTGTAAATTTTATAAAGATGTGGTTTCCGACTGGTGGTGTCCGGACAAGTCTCACAATGGCGCCCGAACAGGGACCTTCTGCCTGTTCCAAGGCAGGGGACCCCAAAAATAAATTTTTTGTGAGCTGCCCAGTACCCCAGTTGGCCACACACACGTCCTGCAGGGAGACGGTCTGCACACGCACTGCGGACGTTCCGCCAATCGCCCTGTGGCTGTCGGAGATTCTCCAGAGTGCTGTCTTCCATCCGAGGGGGCTGAGGAATGCCAGCCAAGGCAAAGGAGAAGGGGATTCCCCAGCGTTTGTTGTCGCCGGAGGGACTACAGTAGGCACAACCACTGATGGGTCCGGAGGAGATTGCCTGGAATCGCGTCACTGGCTGGGGTGTGCATATCTTGTCCGCAAAGCCGGGATGGCATCACTAGAGGAACGGGAGGATCCGCCATGTCTCCAGCAGCTGAGGCAGAGGGACGGCAGAGAGAGTTGCAGTTCCCTCGGGAGAGGCAAGATGGCCGAAGACCGGAAGTTCCGCCCCGTGACAGACGAGGGATTGGACAGTATGTGTCATGTTCCCGTCGATGATTGGTTGAAGACGGGGCAGGCGAACATCCATCTCGAGCAAGGGGATGGACCGGTGAATCCCGGAAGAAAGCTCCAATGTGCACAGCCGGTAAGAGGGACCGATTTAACGGTAAGTCCTTCACTGGCTGTTAATAATTTTCTACCTGCAGATCCTGACATGTCGAAGAAGATGCTTCAATTAAGGAGGATGGTTAAGCAGGTAGAACACGACCTTTGAATCTGTGTGGACGAGCTGAAGAGGAAGGCGGTCGCATCACATCAGAAGAAACGTCATAGGGCTGAAGGGCGCAACGCTGGAATCTTTGGCCGGAGGTCTGTGGCGGTAGAGGTGAGTAAAACCGATACCGTAAAGGAAAAGGGAGGCGCAAGCAAACCTGTCCCAGGATCGCGTGTTTCCGATGACTTAGTAGCTGCATCTCTGACAGCAGAAACGAAGCAAGGTGCTGATCGCTTGGAAGGGGTGGGGCCAAGACGCCGGCTGACAAGTGCCGTGGATCCTAGTGCTCTACCGCCGGATCCAGCATCAGTTTCGCGTCATTCTGCAGGGGCGCAGATGGCAAGGGATCTTTTCCTTTCCCGTAGGAAGACTCAAGCTGTCAGAAAGCCCCAGAGAAATAGGAAGAATTGTTGGAGGAAAGCTGGTTCTTCCTACAAAGGGAGAAGTGAGCCCGTGAACTCATGAAAAGAGATGAGACACCCGCTGCGAGTGCAGAGGGAAGCCCCAAAGTCCGCAGAGGTGTTTCAAAAAAGGGCAGTCGCTGTAGTTAACCCAAAGGCAGGGGCACGAGAGGAACGGAGCGGGTGCCGAGGTTTCGGTGACCAGGGTGCTGGTCAAAGGGGGGAGCGTTGGCCCTACTCTAATGACAGAGAAGCCATATAGTGGAGTCAGGGCAACGTCTCCGCCCCTGTATCTCTTTTCTTTTTTATAGAAACAGGTCCTGGAAGACGACAAGTTACTCCCGCTTTGGGCAAAGTATACCCTCGCAGGACAGGCCGCTGCGACCAACAAGTCTTCACTGGCGATGGGGCAGTGTCACAGATGGCTGGGGTTCTTACCCGACCGGGACGCCTAAAAGGACTGGAAGGTGACAATAATAGCTTCTGGGTCAAGAGAGGGCAATCGCCCTGGATAAAAAGCGACCACAGGAAAGGGACAAAAAGATTTTAACCTGTTGGGGCCCGTTGCCACCACCAGGGGGCGGCTTAAGTCTCAACAGACTAGTAGAATTGTCACTTCCGCCACACCAGGCAAGATGGCGGCTGAACCTGCCTGTGTCGTGTTTGGGACTGTGTTTATTTATGTTAAATAAACATGTGAATTTTATAAATATGTGGTTTCCGACTGGTGGTGTCTGGGCAAGTCTCACAATGTACATGTGTTGCAGGAAACCTTTGTTCTTTAATCATTTTATCATTTTTTTTTTATTTTATACTTCATATGATTAAAACAACAACCTAACACATCTTAAAAATACTTAAGTCAAGAAATAAACTTAAAGGAAAAAAATAAACACAAATATTTTTTTTCTTCTGGTAATTAAGCTAAATATCAAGAAAGCTACAAAAAATTGACAATTGACAGATTTTATTTTTTCTGTCAAATATTTCTTCCTAGTTTAATGTAGTTAAGATTTAAAGAAAGTGGAAGAACTAGGTGTTCATTTATAATTGAAGTGCCTGGTGGCTTATTTGTTTTTTTTTTTTTCATTTTGTCTTTTTTATGTCTAGTTTTTATGTTGCCGTGGTCTTGTATTAACTTTTTTACAATCTAATGTGTAGTTTCTGGTGTTCTCAGCAATGATTACCTAGCCTTGGATATGGATGTTAAAAAAAGCAGATGTCTACTTTGCATAAAACATCATCAATGAAGTGCTTGATACCGGCATTGAAAACAAGCCGTAATCAGCATGAGTGGAGACTGTTTAAAGTAAAATGATATGCTTTGAGAGATATGTAATAGGATTATGTACAAACAACAATTTATCTCTTTCTTTTCTTCCATCCATTTCTTGTCAGTTTTGTGAATAATGCAGTATTCTGTCATTTTTTAGTCCCTTGGAACACTCTAGCTACAGCACACATAGGCCATCCCAGTAACTTATTTTTACGTTTAGATCACACTAAAGACCTATGTACCCAATACCCATCAGAAAATGACAGACATAAACAAAATAAAATAAAACATAGGCTTCTTATTTTTTTGCATTGAGGAAGCTAGTTGTGCCTGTTCTGCAGTGGTGGGCCATGACTGGGGATGGTAAACGAGTATTCTACTCGTATCAGCATTTTTCTTTTTTCTAGTGTTTTATTTATACCTTTTAGCTGTTGCATTGCAGCTCAGTCTGCACTCATTCTAATTACTCATTATCCATGCCTTATTAATTGTACTACTTTCCGACCCACATAGAAAACATGTAACCTGTAGATTCCAATTAAAATTGGCTTATGAAGGGTTTATGAAACTGCTCTATGAAAAATGGAGTAAGGAATAGTATTTTTTATTTAGGCTTTACGTAATCATTGGGTACTTTGAGGTACTTCTTTGAAGTCAGCAACATTTTCCATTTAAACTAATAAATATCCGTCTTTTACACAAAAAAGATATATTAAAGCAAATTATATAAGTTGATTCATTTGTGTTGTATTGTGAGTAGTATTTTGCAAATATTAGGTTTATGCTACCCTTTTCATTCCCTTTTTATTCAATGCCATTTGCTCTTATCAAAAAATTGTTTTAAAAATCCATTTATATTGACTTAAATCGGGACATCTTTATTGTTGTGGTGGCATCCAGTATAAAAACACTTTTCTTTCTCCAGTTTTATTCCATACTAGGCTGACCCGACTTTTAAGGCGACCGACTTTTAAGTTGACTACTTCTTAAGGCAATTCCATATGTAGATGAATTTGATATTTTATACAAACTCATTAATTTGGTTATATTGCATTTGAGTGGTATTACTTTAATACTCGTAGTTTCTGTTATTTTTGTGATGAAATGTAAACTTTTTTTGTATATTGAGGTCGCCCTTTTGAACCCCCCTGATATTTACTATGCGGTGAGGCATTTGTACTCCATCAACATTAATTATTTCCAGAGACATAATTTTGTCTATTTTTCCAGTGCATCGCGCACAAAAGCAAGGGAACGATGGGAGCACCAGAACTCTGCTCACATCATGTTGCTTTGTACCGCAAGCTGCAAGTAGTAAGTCTGTGATAAGCGGAATACCGCTACGCTTTCTACTCACGGGACGGAAGGACAATCCCGACCGCTTTTATATAGTAAGAAAGAAGAAGAAGATATCGCACAGTCTGTAGTAGAAAATCATCTTTTACCTGGAAAAACGAAACTACAAATCCCAGCGTGCATTGCAAAATGGACGGGGCGTGTGTGAAACTCCACACCTGCGTAGCACTCACTGGACGGAAGGACAATCCCGACCGCTTTTATATAGAAGGATATGTACAAATGACTGCTTCATGAAAATAAACTTCTTGCTTCCTCTTGAATGATCCTCATGTACTGTACGTCATGCCCTTCCAACTTCTGAATTCGTGAGTGAATCAGTCCTGAGTTAGTTTATCCCCAGTGTAGCCTTCTCCCACATTGGTTGCTCACTTACTGGGGTTTGATGTAAATGGAGGCAAACGTGTGTATGGTACGCTAAGAACTGCCATTCTCTGAGTTACATAAATGGGTCTTTTCTAAAATAATAATGTTCACCGCAGAACTTTAACATTCCTTTTTACAATTTGCAATAAACAACAAACAAGTAGAAGAAACAGCAACTTGAAAAACAACCCATCATGTACAAAGGAGAACTCCTGCTGCACATTTAAAACTACACATTCCAAGCTTTAAACTTCTGGCAGTTACACTTGAATATTTTATGTTTATGTTTTGAGCTGTAAAAGTCAGAAAAATCAGCCTGTGGAGTTATTGGCTCATTCATAGTAGATAAATCAATGACCTCTGACCATCCTCCAACATCTGTTGATGGAGCATTCTTAAATCTTTCAGTATGCCCAGTAGTAGCACTGCTAGCAATTGCTACTTTCACCAGCTGTTCCAGTAAAACTTTCAAAGTCAATAACAGACTCTGCAAGATTTTGAAATTCTGTCTGTTACCTGGCTGACTGATGGTGTGGTGAGGAAGAACACTGAAGTAATGCATGCAAAACAGTTTTCAAGAAAGCAGGACTTACAACTTCTGAATATTTACATGTTGAGGAGAGACAGAGAGGATCATGATGAGATGGCCAAAGGTCAGCAGGTGCATAATGGAGTGTGGCCTATGAATACAAATGTGTATGGGGTAGGAAAAAGAAGAGTTGAGACATAACTTTCCTGTAACAACGTGGACATTTGCTCAGGCATGCTAGGGGTTTAGCGATTTGCTGATTCTTTTTGTTCAAGTAAAATAATAAATACATCCAGCTGCCTAAAAGGTCAGACATGCTTGTCCTGCATGGTGTATGTCTGTGTCTCTCCTGTTTCAGTACACCCTTCAATATTTTAATTATGGAAGATGCATATTAAAATATATGTATGTAAAGAAACAAATAAATGGTAAGTTACAAAACAGTCAATGAGTAATGCAAGTGGGCCTAGGCTTCTTGGGCCAAATACTGTAAAATTTGTTGACACAGCACAATGTGTGTCCTTTTTGGATCTCAAGCAAGACCTTCAATTTCCCCATTGTTACCATGTTTAACCAGAGACTATCTAAAGGTAACTAATGTCCCTGCTATTTCCTGCCAACTATAAGCCCACCAAGATCCATTCAGGGAGAATAAGCTTTTAAATGGATGTCAGGGCTCAAAGATACGTGGGATCCATTAGCTACCAGAAGATCTCATGACCTGGGGGAATAGCATCCCACCACCACAAACATTATTCTGAGGAATGCCAGAAAGTAAAATGCTGTTAAAATAGCTTCCTTCTGCCAAACACATTGAGTTAACAGTTGGAAGGCAGAGGACACTGAGGAAGGTAGGGGATGTCATAAACTGAATTGAATGTGAAGAAAGTGATACGTTTAAAAAACAGTTAGGATGTAGAAAATGAGTGGTGTGTGAAGAATTCTTTCTGTTTTGTATATTGTTTGCAAATAATAACCTTTTGACTAGTAAAATGTTGCACACAGATCTATTTATTGAACATCATCTTAACTGTATACAAGGAACATCTGTTGATGTCTGTTTCTTTCATACTGCTAAATTATCAGTTCCTGATTTACATACAAAATCATCAACAGTACAGCTGTTTTTAAACTCTGGCACTTTCACTGTCCTTGAACAGTGAAAGTCCTTCAGACTTACAGGGCATATTTTACATGACACTTCAGTCAGTCATTGTCCAACCTGCTATATCCTAACAGAGGGTCACGGGGGTCTGCTGGAGCCCTTGTAAATGCTGAGGTCCAGCATAATTCTGGGTTTCTCTTTCATCATTATTTAAATTATTGTTTCATTATTGTTGTCTTTGCCACTTGACTATTCTTAAATAAATGGTTTAGTAGGCATGTGCTCATATTAACTTGTCCCTTACAGTCAGAGTACACAGCACAGCTTGTGTCATTTGTATTGAGCAATGGCAATGATGTTTGCAGTACACCTGCCCTGCAATGCACACATGGTAAGATCATTCGGTATCAGATGACGTAGACATCTGCTTGTTTCCAAATTCTAATTGTTTTCCGCTTCTGTCAGCTGTGAATGTGGTTTGTCTGACTTTTTATGGCATTTCTTTAGGTTATTTGGCTGACTTATTCGAAATAAGCATTTCTCCTTTTTGCAGACTTGTGTTTCCTTCTGTCTAATGAGCTGCTTCTGAAGCCGCTGAGTCATCCTTGAGAGGACTAATCATAGTTTGGAACTTATGAATAGTTAAGATAGAAGCTTTACATTTTCAACTTGGGTGTTGTGATATTCTAAGATATTAAAGAAAGGGTCTCTCTGATTTGCTCCACTCCTCAGTGATTTATTAGGGGAATTCAGTCTTTTTGTACAGTTGGAAACTCTTAATTGTCAAAAGTCTCAGATTGTTTTGCTCCATTTTGGAGATCAGTATCTCATGTGACAGTATCTGGTACATCAGAAGTGTAGATGTAGGACAGTATTTAAAACCATTTCAAGTTCAAAATACATATTGTAATAGTAGTAGTAGTACATACTTGCAGTAAAAGGTTCCACAGAATTATTTATGTGATAGAATGATTGGTCATTTGTTCACTTATACTGCTTATGGTTTACAAAGCCTTAAATAATCTTGCTCCATCTTATATATTGGAGTGTCTGACATCTTATATTCCAAATCGTAATCTTAGATCTTCAAATGAGTGTCTGCTTAGAATTCCAAGAGCTAAACTTAAAAGAAGTGGTGAGGCAGCCTTCTACTGTTATGTACCTAAAATCTGGAATAGCCTGCCAATAGGAATTCGCCAGGCTGATACGGTTGAGCACTTTAAAAAAACTGCTAAAAACACATTATATTAACATGGCTTTCTCATAAATTCATTTTAATTTAATCATGATGCTCTGCATATTCAATTAATTATCATTACTATTCATTGTGGCTCCAAGATCCTTACTAACCCCTATTCTCTCTTCTGTTCTTTTTCCGGTTTTCTGTGGTGGCGACCTGCGCCACCACCACCTAATTAAAGCACTATGATGTCCCTACATTGATGGATTAAAGGCCAGAAGTCCACGTGACTGTCATCATCAAGTCCTCCCATAAGAACCCTGAATACAATGAGGACTGATCATTTATGTTAGGTAGAATGCCTAGAGGGGGCTAGGCGGTCTCATGGCCTGGAACCCCTGCAGATTTTATTTTTTCTCCAGCTGTCTGGAGTTTTTTTTTTTTTGTTTTTTCTGTCCTCCCTGGCCATCGGACCTTACTTTTATTCTATGTTAATTAGTGTTCTGTGATTTTAATTCTTACTTTGTCTTTTCTTCTCTTTCTTCATCATGTAAAGCACTTTGAGCTACATTATTTGTATGAAAATGTGCTATATAAATAAATGTTGTTGTTGTTGTTGTTGTTATGATGATTCACTAGACCCAGTAGCAGCGATACACAAAGAGATTCAAGCATTAATGTGAAAGCAATCCCTTAAAAGCTGCTATCTGTTCAGAAATGCTTTGACTAGTAGTGCTGATGATGCAGCCTACATTATTCTAGTTTAACAGTATTAGAATTGGAATTTCCCAGTACTTTATAGTTTGTCGTGAATTTTTGGTCTCCTTATTACAGGCTGTTTTTGAGACAAGTGATACATCTACCTTGTTCTCACTCTCTTGCACATGAAAGTCTTTTTTCACTCTTCCTTTTTCATGTGACACGGCATGATTGTGTGACACAGTCTCTGCTCTGAGTCAATTGGCAACAATAATATTCTGAACTTTGAAGATCATGCTATTGATCCATAACAGCTTATTTCTTTGACCATTAGCATAACAAAGCTTGCCAATCCTATGAACATAATTTCTCCAAAATACAGTAAAACCCGTCACTCAATTAACCATCAGTCTCTGTTAACCGTCAGCACCTACTGTACTACTACTGCTGCGAGTTCTGCACATTGGAACATCTCTCCCTTCTGCTAGAGTGTACTGAAGCACCACAGCACCACATGTCAGGCTGCATTTTTAAATCACTGTGTCAATTACATACCTTCAGTTTTAATAGCGTTTTGTAGTTTTTCTCTTTTATTATAATTAATCTACTATACATTGTTATGGCTGACAAACATAAGCATGTGGTGTTGGAATTATCATATAAAACTGAAATTATTAAACGTTTACAAAACGGCAAAAGTGTGTTGAGTATTGCTTCAAAAAGAACAACAGTAAATGATATAAAGCGTGATGCTGACAAAATTGAACAATGTGTTGAAAATGGAAACCACTTACAGTAATGTTATTGTATTAATGTTAATATTTTCCTGTATTGTAATTTTCTTTTTTAAATTCTGTTATATTATGTTTTGTTAATACATTGTGACATGCAGGCAGCTTGTGATGTGCTTTTGGGGAGCAGAAATGGTGGAATGAATGCTGTAAGTAATGGGACTGGGTGAAGGGCTTCTGTTTTGTAAGGGGCTGACACATCTGTTAGGATATGAGTGATAGAAGAAGTTAGGAGAAAAAGGAAGGTGCGGCAGAAGTAGGTTTTGAGTAGTGAGCCAGGAGACAATAAAAAAGAATTTTGTGCATTATAGAGAAAAAAGGAATGTGAGTGGCAGGAGATAAACTGATTGGTAGGGAAAGGTTCCTAAAGTCCTACTCTCTACTGCACTACTTGGGTATTTATTTCAAATGTGTTTGGTTCTCTATGTGAAGAAAAAACTTTTAACATTTGTGCAAAATTTACCCTTAACAAGTTTCCAATTGTGTCTCCATGTTTTTGTTGAACTCATTTTAAAGTAATAGCTTAGACCTACTGTACTAATTCCTTTCAAAATTTTAAAAACTTAAGCATGTCACCTCTAATTCTACATCTGCTTTTATTCCAGGATACTATATTCAAAAGGCAGTTTCCTCTTTTCTCAGACCGGACCCTGTTCTATTAGTTTACTCAATGTTTATGTGGTGTATAACACTTATTGGTTATTCAGATTTCCTTTCAGATTTGCATTATTCAATCCATTCTGCTCAATGTGTTATGTATTTGAGTGCCCAAGAGATTTTGCCTGACATTGCCTTCCAGGATACCATGTCTAAAACAGAAAGCTCCTTCTACATTTGGCAGATGATCAGTATAATATGTGTTGCTTATGTAAGCAATTTACACATAAAGGGCTCGAAGATTTGTCTGTGCTTGTTCTAGATAAAAAACAATGTCTAAAGACATGTTGAAGGGAATTATTACAGTTCAAACAAGATAGCATATAGTTCTTTTAAACCATCTCCAGCAGAATGCCACTTACTTAAGACTGTGATGCATCTACCCAAAGATAATAATAATAATAATAATAATAATAATAATAATGAGGGTGGCATGGTGGTGCAGTGGTAGCGTTGCTGCTTCACAGTAAAGAGACCTGGATTTGCTTTCCGGGTCCCCTGCGTGGAGTTTGCATGTTCTCCCCATGCCTGCGTGAGTTTCCTCCCACAGTCCAAAGACATGCAGGTTAGGTGCATTGGCGATCCTAAATTGTCCCTAGTGTGTGCTTGGTGTGTGGGTGTGTGTGTGTGTGTGCCCTGCGGAGGGCTGGCGCCTTGCCCAGGGTTTGTTCTTGCGTTGCGCCCTGTGTTGGCTGGGATTGGGTCCCGTGACCCTGTGTTAGAATATAGTGGGTTGGATAATTAGTGGATGGATAGATAATACATAATAATAATTTGTATAGTGCCTTTCTCATGCTCATGTTTGTTGTGATAAAAATACACCAGCAGAAAATTTGGTTGCAGTCAATGTTTTTAATAGTATATCTTGCTGGGCATGCCATCAAAAACATAGATCAATAAGACTTTACTTAGTAAACGACAAGTGTCAGTAGCCCATTCAAAAATGTGAACACAATTGGGTGGTAAAATATTTATGTACCAAGATGAACAATCAAGGAGCAAATTACTAGGGCAAAGTTTAACCATAGCACAACTATCTTAACATTATAAAACTTGACCTCTTTAGTATTATTCATACAAGTCACTGTATGGCACAGGCCTCCCATAGCCCTGAAGTGGAAAAATGGGATAGAAAATGTATATAGAAGTACAGTATATATGTAAAAAGCTACTATTGCTGGTCAAAATCTTCTTCTTCTTCTTTTGGCTGCTCCTGTTAGGGGTTGCCACAGCGGATCATCTTATTCCATATCTTTCTGTCCACTGCGTCTTGTTCTGTTACACCCATCATCTGCATGTCCTCTCTCACCACATCCATAAACCTCCTCTTAGGCCTTCTTCTTTTCCTCGTACCTGTCAGCTCTAACCTTAACATCCTTCTCTCAATATACCCAGCATCTCTCCTCTGCACATGTCCAAACCAACACAATCTCTCCTCTCTGACTTTGTCTCCAAACCGTTCAATTTGAGCTGACCCTCTAATGTACTCATTTCTAATACTATCCATCCTCGTCACACCCAGTGCAAATCTTAGCACGTTTAACTCTGCTACCTCCAGCTCTGTCTCCTGCTTTCTGGTCAGTGCCACCGTCTCCAACCCATATAACATAGCTAGTCTCACTACCGTCCTGTAGACCTTCCCTTTCACTCATGCTGATAACCATCTGTCACAAATTACTCCTGACAGTTTTCTCCACTCCTGACACTTTTGGTTCTGTACATTACCACAATGAATTTTAAATGAAACAACTCAGATGAAGTTGAAGTGCAGACTTTCAGCTTTAATTCAGTGGGTTGAACAAAAAGATTGCCTAAAAATGTGAGGCAACTAAAGCATTTTTTTAACACAATCCCTTCATTTCAGGGGCTCAAAAGTAATTGGACAATTGACTCAAAGGCTATTTCATGGGCAGGTGTGGGTAAGTCCGTCGTTATGTCATTATCAATTAAGCAGATAAAAGGCCTGGAATTGGTTTGAGGTGTGGTGCTTGCATGTGGAAGATTTTGCTGTGAACAGACAACATGCGGTCAAAGGAGCTCTCCATGTAGGTGAAAGAAGCCATCCTTAAGCTACGAAAACAGAAAAAACCCATCCAAGAAATTGCTACAATATTACGAGTGGCAAAATCTACAGTTTGGTACATCCTGAAAAAGAAAGCAAGCACTGGTGAACTTAGCAACGCAAAAAGACCTGGACGTCCACGGAAGACAACAGTGGTGGATGATAGCAGAATCATTTCCATGGTGAACAGAAACCCCTTCACAACAGCCAACCAAGTGAATAACACTCTCCAGGGGATAGACATATCGATATCCAAGTCTACCATAAAGAGAAGACTGCATGAAAGTAAATACAGAGGGTGCACTGCAAGGTGCAAACCACTCATAAGCCTCAAGAATAGAAAGGCTAGATTGGACTTTGCTAAAGAACATCTAAAAAAGCCAGCACAGTTCTGGAAAAACATTCTTTGGACAGATGAAAGCAAGATCAACCTCTACCAGAATGATGGCAAGAAAAAAGTATGGAGAAGGCATGGAACAGCTCATTATCCAAAGCATACCACATCTTCTGTAAAACACGGTGGAGGCAGTGTGATGGCTTGGGCGTGCATGGCTGCCAGTGGCACTGGGACACTAGTGTTTATTGATGATGTGACACAGGACAGAAGCAGCCGAATGAATTCTGAGGTGCTCAGAGACATACTGTTTGCTCAAATCCAGCTAAATGCAGTCAAATTGATTGGGCGGCGTTTCATGATACAGATGGACAATGACCCAAAACATACAGCCAAAGCAACCCAGGAGTTTATTAAAGCAAAGAAGTGGAAAATTCTTGAATGGCCAAGTCAGTCATCTGATCTTAACCCAATTGAGCATGCATTTCACTTATTAAAGACTAAACTTCGGACAGAAAGTCCCACAAATAAAGAGCAACTGAAAGCCGCTGCAGTAAAGGCTTGGCAGAGCATTAAAAAGGAGGAAACCCAGCATCTGGTGATGTCCATGAGTTCAAGACTTCAGGCTGTCATTGCCAGCAAAGAGTTTTCAACCAAGTATTAGAAATTAACATTTTATTTCCAGTTATTTAATTTGTCCAATTAATTTTGAGCCCCTGAAATAAAGGGATTGTGTTAAAAAATGCTTTAGTTGCCTCACATTTTTATGCAATCGTTTTGTTCATCCCACTGAATTAAATCTGAAAGTCTGCACTTCAACTGCATCTGAGTTGTTTCATTTAAAATTCATTGCGGTAATGTACAGAACCAAAATTAGAAAAAAGTTGTCTCTGTCCAAATATTTATGGACCTAACTGTATATATATATATCCATCCATCCATTTTCCAACCTGTTGAATCCAAACATAGGGTCACGGGGTTCTGCTGGAGCCAATCCCAGCCAACACAGGAATCCAATCCCAGGCAGTGTGCCAACCCACCACAGGACACACACAAACCACACACTAGGGCCAATTTAGAATCGCCAATCCACCTAACCTGCATGTCTTTGGACCATGGGAGGAAACCCATGCAGACATTGGGAGAACATGCAAACTCCACGCAGGGAGGACCTGGGAAGCAAACCCAGGTCTCCTAACTGCAAGGCAGGAGCGCTACCACTGCGCCACCGTGCCGCCCGTGTATCAATATATATAATATGCTACCATGGCTGTTCGTTTGTCTGTCCAGGATTTTAAATCACCTCGCAAACCGTTTGAGCTGTTGACCTGAAATTTGGCACACATAAAGTACATGACATCTACTATCCGCTTTTAGGGTGATGATTGACCTCCAAGGCTGTTCCTCTTTTTATTTTTATTTTATTTTATTGTAGAATAAACCGGCAGGGCAGCCGTGCAGCACATGCGTATGGGCGCTGTTATCATCCCTACCACCTTTGCTGTCACTTCCCCTACCTCTTCATATCTTAAATCATTCTTGACGAGATTGAAGACTTAAGTGCCACCTTAAGTGAAAAATTAAAGAAAACGTACTAAGCAATTGCAACACAAACACTGACTTAATCAGTTCTAAAAAGAAAAGATCCTGATGAAAGAAGAGAAGAAGCAGACCGCTAGTGTGGAGAAAAGAAGAGCTGCTCAGAAAGCAGCAAGTGTATCAATCTCTGAGCAAATAAATGCTAAACATACAGAGAAAGAGTATGATGCTTAAATCAAGTGTATTCACTGCATATTATCGTGTAGTGCGCCGTTTTATATATATATATATATATATATATATATATATAGAGAGAGAGAGAGAGAGAGAGAGAGAGAGAGAGAGAGATCAGCTTCTTGGAGGCGTTACTGAACTCCCAAATGCCACAAACAATGGCAACTCGGTTCAAGAGAAAAAGATTTTTATCTGCAATGTACTTATCACATTTTCCTTTTTCCAGGACACTTTAAAAAACAATAGAACTCTTTTTTTCCTCTCCTTCCCATGCAAGCCTTGTTCACCTCTTCCCAACTATAAAACTCAGATTAAGGTGAGAAGGCTTCTTTTATGATGGACCCAGGAGTACTTCCAGTGCCACAGCACTGTACTTTGGAAGCAGTTCTGCGACATGTGGAAGTTCTATAAAGTAGAGGAGTCTTCTCCTGGTAGTGCCCCCAAGTGGCACCCAAGGACCTCAACAGGGGGTTGAGTGCCACCCAACTGTCCCTGGTGTATGGTTTCCCTCAGTCCATTCATCATTCATTCATCCCAGCTGGGATAAGAATTGAGAACCATCCTGATTGAGCTGCGAACCCATCCATGATGTCTTTCCACTATAGCCTCCCAGGTGGGTAAGGCATTGCTCTCCATCCTAGTCAGGGTGCCTGTCCATCCTTTGTGTCATTTCTCTCTTTCTCTATTACTGTATACATTACCAAAAATGAGCGCTGAAAGGTATCTTCCTTAAGCGATAAAGAGGATAATATAACATTGGTGGTGATGTCTCTATCATTACACCACAAAATTAGAGAACCTCTCCATTCAAAGAATGTGTGTCACCTGTAAAATACAGATAGGAGTATGCAAACATAAAGAGCAGTCACAATGTCGAAGGAAATACCACATTATCGCAATACTAAAATGTTGCATATATAACAATTTATTATGTGTGCTCTTAACTACATAAATGACACATCTATACATGGTGAGAGGTGATTCAGACTTCTGAATCATCCACAGTATAGCTGTTTACAATGCCTGTAACTCCCACAATACTTTGACTCCAGTGTCCTTCACTCACATAGTGCATGACACATCTTCAGAACAGTGCACCCTGATCCTCCCCTGTACCATGTGTTTCTTAATCATTGCTGATTTAAAGAATTGCGCAACTGGCACCTGTCCAAAGCTTATCATTTACTACATTCATAATGTGACTTTGTTTAGTGCCAAATAATATCATGTGAATAAAGTAACATACCATTCCAATACTCACTAAATTCTGGTAGTACTAGATGCAAAAGAGTTAAGAAACAGTATTTGACAGGGTGCCATAGGGACTGTTTGGAATTGCCAGTCAACTGAACCTGCACTTTTTGGTGTTTGGGTAGTTAAACCAGAGTACCTGAAAGAAAATATGAACAGACACAAGAAGAATGTACAAACTTCACACAGAAAATGACCGGACAAATGATCTGGATCCAGGACACTGGAACTATGAAGCGGATACTTTGCCACCCATAATTAGAATAGCTTCCTGAAAGTGATGTATTCTAAGTCTAAATTGAACTAATTAATTACCTATTACCTATTACCTTGCTTCGCTTGCCAACCCTTTTCTTCCCCCTGCCAGCGCTACGCACCATTATGAAGAGGGGGGCTGAATGCACCCCAAGGATTTGCGGCCGCTCCTCTGAAACCCTCTTAAACAGAGATACAATGGGAAATAAATACAAGTTTTTTTGAATCTCCTCTTTGCTTGATCAGCTGCTGGCTTGCTGCTGCTGCTGTGCTACATGTTTTGCACTACATTCACCTACCCCAAAGCCAGCGGTAAGCGCTGTTGTGAATAGGGGGGCAGAACACACCCCAAGGAGACGTGGCCGCTCCTCCGAAACCCCTCTTAAATGGTGATACAATGGGAAATAAATACAGTTTTTTTTACCTCCTCTTTGCTTGAGCAGCTGCTACCTTGCTGCCGCTGCTGTGCCGCATGATCTGCATTTCTTGTGGCGCTTTAAATGTTTAAAAACCTGTACTGCACCTGTCCTTTTGTCTCACTGCCTTGTCTCTCTTCTCCCCCAGACATCCTTAAACACTATTTGATCTCTTTTCGCTGATCCGTTATTTCACAGAGTAATATGAAAGTGTCTCTTTTCAAAAGATCTCTCTTCAAAAGATCACGTCTCGTCGCAGGAAGAAAGTCTCATATCATTGCAAGATTTTTTTAATAATAGAGAGATTATTATTATTATCATTATTATTATTATTATTATTATTATTATTCCAAACTTACTTCATAAGGCAACACAAATGGTAAAAACAAACTAATGGTGGCCTGGTGGCACATTGAATATCACTGCAGTCTCAAACTTACTAATGTCTATATGGACTTTACATGTTCTCCTATGTTGGTTTTGGTTTCCCTCAGATTACCGTGCTTTTCTCCCACATCCCAAAAACACTGCATTTTAAAACCTTCATAATCAACTCTAGAACCATAGAGGACTGGAGCCTCCAGTAGTGCCCGGTGCAAGGCAGGACCCAGCTCTGGAGAAGGTGCCAGTCTATTCTAGGACCTATACATGGATACACCCAAACTCAAAAACATAAAAGGTCAAAAATACAAAAGGTCATCTTATTGCTCATTACTTCAGTCATGCACATACTTAAGATGAGGGAGGGACATGCCCCTGTCCTCCATAACCCTACACTGGATTAAGAGGGA
The DNA here is from genome assembly GCA_026402145.1 of Polypterus bichir lapradei. Taxonomy (NCBI): domain Eukaryota; kingdom Metazoa; phylum Chordata; class Cladistia; order Polypteriformes; family Polypteridae; genus Polypterus; species Polypterus bichir. The sequence continues at coordinate 7,556,538 of JANRMT010062822.1, forward strand.
TTGTTATTTAACATTAATAATAAAAACACTTATTAATAATACAATAACAAAACATAACCAGCAATTAAAATGTTTTAATTAATTGTCTACCTTCATTCAAATTTTTAAATGGTATCATATTTGTTTAAATTATTACTGTAAATCCCGTTGAGTGTATAACGGTCAATAATCAATAGTTATCATTTTTTCCAAGATATTATGTAAACCTTGATTTTGTAAATGTATAGAAGATCATTTCTATCATGAGGTGAAATCCCAAGTTTCCCAGAGTAAAACAAACAAATTGTTATAGCATTACCGGCAAATTAAATAGATGAAAAAAAATTGCTATAAATTCACAGAAAAACACTCTTCTTGTAAGTGGTGTGAATTTTTTTCAGAATTTTTAAAATGAGTGCTACCGAAAAAAATGGCAAAGTCAGGGTTACCCCATTGTCAGCCCACAGATTGCTATCATTTTCAATTTTGTTTCATACCTGAAAGAAAAAGATTTTCATTAAAAGGTTATATTTGTGACAATTAGAAAGTTGAAGTACTGGGAAATGAAATTTAAGATAGTAACAGTTCCTGTGTCTATTTTAACATTTTTAGTTGTTCAGTAGCTGGTTGCAGAATTTGTTGGTATTTTTTTTTAGTTTCCTTTAAATCCTCCACTTCCCTTTTATCAGTTAAATTACTGTACATCTCACTATATAATTATCATTACTGTAAATTAACTTTTTTGCTGTGAAAATGTGTCTGGGATGTCAGAGTCACTGATGGACTATGCAACTTACATTTGAGCAAATTAACTATTACTCATCCATTTAATTAAAGTACGTAGCTTCATTTCTGTGATCTTGCATTGCTATCCATATGTAAAGGCAGTGAGTTAGGTTTCCACCAAAAATCTGGTGATCTATATAAAATAATTACAGTAGTTAGAAATTAATTCCCTTGACAGTATTTTCTAAGACATAGCCACCCACGCACTGACAATGCTCTTCAAGCATACGCATTTGTTGAATGGCTCACTACCTTACTTACCCTTTATCCTGACAAATAACAGGAATTGTTAAAGTGCCCTTTTATGTGATGCATGCCCCTGTGAGACTAACCTACTTCAGGATTTCATTTTAGTTCACATTCTACTTCACCAGTCTATTTATGTGGTAAATTAAATTAATTAACAATCATACTTTTTAAAGTAGAACTCTTTTAATCTAATGCATATTAAAAGCTATCACTATAAGAGAGAAGAAAATATGGAAATATTCTGAAAGAATGAATTCATGTTATAGCAAAGAAAGAAAAATGACAAATGTTGAAGTTCAATTTTCCCCTGCCTGAATACTCACAGGTCTTTTCAAACTGCACCTAAAAGAAAGCACTTGATTTCCTGTTCTTAAACTAAATAAAAATGAGCTCTCAAGACTTGTTATTTTTCCATCTTGACCATAACATTAATTCATTTAATTAACACGCACAAAATTACATTCAGTATTTTTCCACATTCCATTTCTCTCTTATAGTGATAGTTTTAAATATACATTTGATTAATAGAGTTACACTTAAAAAATATGATCTTAAATCAATTTAATTGATCACATAAAAATGGGATGTGAACTGAAATGAAATCCTGAAGTGGTCGAGTCTCATAGTCAGGATGAAATGTTAGTTAGCAAGCCATTCAAATTCAAATAACACAGACAAAAGTCCTAACTCTGTACTACTGTCTTTTCCTTTTCTGCTATAACAAATCCATTGTTTATTTAAACAGATCCAAGCCTGGACAATAATCTGCACAAACTGCTATATTTTTTAAAAGTGATACCATCACTATGTAATAATATTGGTTTTTAAGCAGGTGTTTTTGTATATTTTGGACCTGCAGATCACAATTCAGTTGTTTTATTTTTTATTTTGGTCTTGCTTTGAAAAGCTGATTTTGGCCACTGTCTTGTTATTACTATTTAGGCAAATCGGTTGGAAGCATTATGTGACCTTGATTATTAAATTAATGGTGTAGTGGTGGTAACATTATAAACACGTAACAGATTCAGTATTCACTATCCCTCAGTTGATGAAAGAATGTTCAGTTTAACCTTTTTAGCTTATATCCAAGTAGGCTGTAGTGCTAAGCTGCTTTTTAGTTTCTCGCTTATGTCCTTGACTTTTGGTTTTCGCCTTGCCTCTTGGCTTGTATATTCTCGGCCCATTTATTACATCCTCACTGTGACTTTCTTTACTGCCCCGGACAATGTCTTGTTTTCTTTATCATCTTCTGGTCTGGGTGGCACGGTGGCACAGTGGGTAGTGCAGCTGCCTCGCACTTAGGAGACCCAGGTTCGCTTCCCAGGTCCTCTCTGCGTGGAGTTTGCATGTTCTCCCCATGTCTGTGTGGGTTTCCTCCGGGTGCTCCAGTTTCCTCCCGCAGTCCAAAGATTGGTGATCCTAAATTGTCCCTAGTGTGTGCTTGGTGTGTGTATGCCCTGAGGTGGGCTGGCACCCTGCAAGGGGTTTGTTCCTGCCTTGCGGCCTGGGATTGGCTCCAGCAGACCCCCGTGACCCTGTAGTTAGGATATAGTGGGATGGATGGATGGATCTTTCGGTCTTTTGGTAGTCACAATAATCCCTGGACATTATATTTGTTCCTTAACATTCACACTGTTATGCCATATAGATAAATGACTGGCAACAGAAAATGAAAATGACATAGAACATGGTGTCACTCATGGGAAAACTGACTACAAAAGGCATGGTGAAATCACAAGATAAAATAATTAAATAAACAAAAATCAAAATACCCACATAAATAGCACAATAAATTATATGGAATTACTCAGGAGGCTCCCAAATGCATTTTTTGACAACTGATAGCTTCATCCATAAAGAAATGTTGAAGATCCCGAAACCAAATAATGCTAGCGTTTGAAACTAACCTCTAAGCATAAATATTTTGACGTCAATGGCTGCAAAATCCACAAAGAAAGAACAGTGAAATAATCCCACTTGTAAAACATGTTTAATTAATGTATTAATATCATTAATGTAACAATCCTTCTTTAGTTAAGTATGTTTTCAGTCGAGTTTGTGCAGACATTTTTCTCTTAAGACTTCCAGTTTTTGTCCGTTTATGCATGTTTTTAACTGGTGCAGTATAAGTGTTCTAAACTGTCATTAAAGCTTCAGAAATCTTATAAAGCTCATCTTTCCAATAACACACATGCAGTAACTAGCTTTTAAAGTGGAATTGTCATGGTACTACAATATTTACTCTTTATTTATTAATACCTTTTGGTTGTGATCTTGCTAATTCAAATGGGAAGCACAATTGTGTTTTGCCTACAATGACAGAATGGCGTGCACTGGCCTTGTTCAGCACGGGACACTTTCCATACTCAACACTCTTTCGGCTTTTGTTATTTCAAATACGTACTATGGCTAAATTTATTAGATCATTCTGGATTGTACAATGTGTCTTTGCTTATTTATATATTATTTTCAAAGTTTAGAATTTGAATAAAACATCCTTGTTACCTCTGTGAACAATCACACTGGTTTCCATGTTTTTGTAAACACAAAACCTCATTCCCTTGACAGCAACATTTTGGATTTTAGATTTATACCAAAACTTTTCTCACATTAGTGCAAATGAACTGTCTTACAGCAACCTTGGAGTTGTACAGTTCTCACCAGAAACATACAAATGTGTGATTTCTTATTCTGCTGGCCATTTTCTGTATCCATTTCCTCCTGTTTGGGGTCACAAGGCAACAAAGCTTATTTTTTTAGTTTAAATATGGTGTTTTTAGTTATCAGAGTTTAAAGAACAAATGTAAGGTGCTTTCAAAGAGGTCTTGTAATATGCTCTTGAGTTTTATAATAATAGAATTGTATGAAGTGTCTGACAAATTCAAAGACTGAGTGTGAAGAGCGTGTCCCACATATAACAATTGCAGGCAAGTGACTTATTTCTCAGCAGAAGGTAATTATTATTAATCTTGCATATGAATGTGGAAGGAAAAATTAGTACATAGTGAGTTAAATACCTAGAAATATACCAATCTGCATGAAAAAATACCAGTGAAAATCATATTTAAACTGCAAGCCATTTTGGATTTCGTAATGCTTAAGTTTATATTAAAAATTAAATATACTTTAATCGATATCGCTTATATTAGAAAAAATCCAATGTTTCTTTATTGACTAGAAAACATTTGGAGAATGTTATCAAATGATGGTGTATTTTATACAAAGAATAACAGCAAGGATGTCAGATTTATAAAGATAATGTTTTTATTTAGAAAATAATGCACAATGAGCAGGCAAATAAAGAAACAGACAAAATAACTAAAAAGTGAAACATCACTTTTTGTTTTATGAAACATGTCACTCTGGATCTATCTACAAAGGTGTTGAAACCTTTATATATATATATATTATAATAAAAAAAATCCTGGGACAAGATGGGACTTTTTCAGAGAGATACTTTCACATCCTGCAAGAAGAGACTTTGTGCCAAGAGATTTAACCAAGGCCATGGCCGGAAATAAAAGACAAAGAGTAGATGACAAAGTAGAACGATGTAAAGAATTCAAAAAAGTTGGCACAATACACATGGAGAGCAGTACTAAAATTAGAAAGCTTAAAAATAATGATAATAAAAATTGCATCAGCGCAAACAAACGGAAATTATTACTTGATGAAATAACGGAACAGAAAAGAGATCGAATATATTGTTCGGATTTAAACTTTAAGACGGAGACTTGTAGATCATCTAATTCATATTACCATCAGGGAAAAGTAGTGTTTCTTCCCAAAGAAGAGGCGTACCCGTGAGAATTAAAAGATTTGTTGTTTGGTGAAAGTGAAATCCACATACACGAGCGGCAGAGATGCGCAGTGGCGCATAGTGCAGGCCGAGGGGGTCCGTGAGCGAAGCAAGCATGGGGGCAAAGCCCCCTAGTATATATATATTGACTCCCCTTCAACACTGGATCTGGTGAAGCAGCCATGGAATACATGCTACATCCCCCAGAAAACTTGGTGGCAGCCCCCATGGGTTGCATCGGGGCCTGTATTATGGAACACCGGAGGTCATCCTGGTTGGGCTCCGTGGCCACCGCCATGGGGAGCTGCAAGGCCTCCTGAGCCCCTGTGAGCGGTAACGCAGCCACACCTAGAAGTACAGACTAATTTAGGTTAATTACCACCTGAATCACTTCAGAGTGGGCTATAAAGGGAGACTGCAGCCACTACTCAGGGCACCAGAGTTGGGAAGGGGGGGGGGGAAGATAAAGCTGCCCTGGGAGACAATGCCAGCGCTTAACCTGACACAAACAGACGCGAGAGGCACATTTATATAAAAACAAATAAATGTTATTTCTTTTTCTTCGCCTGTGGGCAACGCCTTCCCCATTCCCCACAGGCACAACACAGTCTCACAAGCACAATATTAATAATTATTTTTCTTCTTACTTTCTTTTCTCCTCCACTCTCCCTCAAGCAATCTTTGTCTTCCTCCTTCCGACTCTGGCTCATAGAGTGGTGGCTGCTGGCTCCTTTTATAGCCCACCCGGAAGTGCTCGAGGTGTTTGATGACCTATTTATAGCTAGATTTCCAGGTGAGGCAGAAGAACCACCCAGACGGTTACAGAATTCTTTGCAAATTTATTAAAAATAAAAAAAGTGAAATTTCTGATTTACATAAATGTTCAATCCTTTGCTGTGGGCACTCCAAATTGTGCTCAGGTTTCTTTAATTGAGATGTATTTAGATTGTGATTGGCAATTGTGGCAATTGATTAGATTGGACATCATTTAGAAAAGCACACACTATTGTATATGAGGTCGCACAATTCTTTCTCTTCATATCACAACAAAAAACAAGTAATGAAATTCAAAGAACTCTCTGTAGATCTCCATGATCTAATTTTGTTGAGTCATAGATCAGGGCAACATGATAAAACTATTTGTAAATCTTTGTGTGTTATTAGGAGCAGAAATTCTGACTGTTCCACTGGGCCTGAATAAACAACAGACTTTGAACCCTTTTGTCCAATGGGTACCTAATATATTAACTCACCTTTTCATACATAATAAACCCTTCCTAGTCACACTTCTAAACCTTTTAGCAATGGCTACCAGTTAAAACTTGTCATTTTATCATTTGTAAACCACTTTAAGCTAAACTTAATGCATTATCTATACTAATAAACGGCAAAGCCCTCACTCACTCACTCACTGACTCACTGACTGACTGACTGACTGACTGACTGACTCATCACTAATTCTCCAACTTCCTGTGTAGTTAGAAGGCTGAAATTTGGCAGGCTTATTCCTTACAGCTTCCTTACAAAAGTTGGGCAGGTTTCATTTCGAAATTCTACGCGTAATGGTCATAACTGGAAGTTGTTTTTCTCCATTTACTGTAATGGAGATGAGCTTGAAACCCGTGGGGGCGGAGTTTCGTGTGACATCATCACGCCT
>JANRMT010062822.1:7568007-7585937 GCA_026402145.1 Polypterus bichir lapradei
TTGATATCCGGAGGAACATTGTGTCTTATGTATTGAATGACTGGGACAGGTTCAAGGTGTGGACTGATGACGGTACAGGAGATAATTATACTACACAGGAGCACTAGAAGAGTGAAATGCTTAAGTGTACCGAAATGGCCAAATATTTTACACCTTTGGACAACCGCCAATGCCTCTTAAACATCTTAGCTTCACAGGTGACGATTTCAGTAGTGGACACTTTGATGTTTAGAAATGTTTAAACTCTCAAAAGCTGGATGTGAAGTTATCAATGAAACTGGTTGTATACTTACAACGCTTGACAGATGCCGAATGTCTCTTCAACACAAGTCCTACAAATACTGTCGTAACTGAAACAAACCATGAAACTCAAACCGATTATGACAGCAGCAATCCAAGCTGTGAGATTTGAAACAAGATTACTGTTCACATGGCCAACTGTACGTTGCATGCTCAAGAGTAAGCTCAGCGCACAGCTACAGCTTGGTCATATTGCAACTGGAGGGCCGAACTGACAACGTGGCATACAAAGAGATCTTTAACAAATAATTATTGGTATATTTTCCCTCAGTTTAAAAAGGTTTAATTTTCTTCTTAATAAAAATTTTAAGACAGTACTTCACCGCTGCGAAGCGCGGGTATTTTGCTAGTAAGTGATAATTTTTACCATCTTGATTGTCATTATTTATGCAGTGCCTTGGTACTGGTCACCTTACTTGTGACATCAAGCCATGCTACATATAAATATGGTGGTGACTGAGCATTCAGGTGGTCCCTTGGTAGTATACACAATTCTTTTCATTATCAGTAGTAGTTAGCTTCAAAATAAGTAGGACCTAGTGTCATTTTGGTCTTCAGGTTTTGAAATCTTTACTCTTATATTCTCAATTATTGTGTTGTCCCTTTAGTTTAGATTGCTAATTTCATTTTGCTTCATAGTATTTTTAACCGTGGCCTTCCATATTTGACTATGATGTTTGTCTCACACGTCATATCCCAGTATTTGTCTACACTACTAAGTTTTCATTCAAAAACAATGTTTTTAAATGCAAACAATCTCTTTCTACAATACCCTTTTCACATCATTTATGAAAGTATCCCCACCCATACTAAAATGATCGAAAATGCATATGACATAACCTGAATTGGTTATGCTTGCTTTGACAGAAACAAGGAGAGGAAGTGTCCCTCATGTTAGACATTCAACTGTAGTTTGCATTTACACAGGAGTAAGACAAATTCAAGACAATGCACTTCATGCTTTCAACTACTATATAGTATTTTAAGGGACACCTGTCTCCTGTCCTTTGCCAGCTGGGATATCCTGTAATCCTGGCCTGACTAAGTCCCCATGCACAGCTCATATAGGAATTTTTTTTTGCTTTTTCGACAAAACATGTATGACCAGTGTTTCCTTAATTAGTTCAGACATTTAATTTATGAATGTTAAAAATAAAAAAAACACATTTTCTTATTTCTAAATATTTCTATGAATAGGCTCTAAATGTCACATCAGTATTGGAATCACAGAACTCATATTAATGTACACCAATAGATTCCCATTTTAAACTTTGATAAGGAGAGAGATAGTGCATATGCTACATTCATACCTCATGTAGATATGCAATTTAGCCACTACCACACTTTCAAATTTTCTCTTTGATGCCACTTAGAGACTGCCATGGCCAGATGTCTCACTGGCTGTCTCATTGGCCCTATGCCTCAGGACTGCAGTGTTTCTCAGAATGTATGCTGAGATTGCTGGCTTGCTCCACCATTCCCATCTGTCTCATCCTTCATTCCAGGAGAAGTTTCATCACTGCCTCCTTTGTCACGACTCTTCAATGATGATGTCACACCCCAAAGTTTTTGTTACTTTATTTTCTTTTAGACAGTGCTCAGGTAAATGAAGCTTTAGAGAATTGCTTCCTCAGCTCAGATGATCATTATGTACAGTAGTTATTCCATTTTGTATCCTCATTTGCCTTAATGTAGGATTACTACAAAAAATATTGACTACACAGTTTGTCTTTGGCAAGAGCTACACATACAAAATCCAAAGAAATCTATTGTTTATGTTTACAAAACTACATCTCTCTTTTGAATGTGTTCACCATATAATAAGCTTTAATGACACTATTAACTAATATAGGGCTTTACATTTCTGGTATGAACAGATTCTTCTTCCACAAAAAGGTAAAGTCATCTTTCACTGTCACCTATACTACTGGTCAAACGTTTTAGAACACCCCAGTTTTTTTAGTTTTTATGGATATTCACACAGTTTAATGTCTTAAATAAACAATGGCTAATAAAAAAAATAAGTCAAGGAATCATTAATCGCACAAGATGTTATTCAAATTTTTTAATTCATCAAACTAGCCACCTTTTGCTAATATAACAGCCAAACTATTGTAACCCTTTTGAATCAGAATGGCAGTCACCAACTCTGCTTCAGGCAAGAGAACTCCAGACAATCACACTTCCTCCTCCATGTTTGACAATGTTACACACTGAGGAACCATCCTTTCACCAACTTGACGGCATACACATACCCTGCATGATGAACCAAAGATTTCAAATTTTGGTTCTTTGGTTCATAAGACTTCCAGTCTGCAGTAGTCCACAGTCGGTATTTTAAGGCCCTGTTTTGTACTTTAAGGAATGGCTAGCAGCAAGCCTAAAGCATAAAGTCTTCTCTTCACAGTAGATACGGAAATTTGCTTTAATTGACCACTGTTCAGCTGTGCACGAAGCTGTTGTGCTGAGAGGTGCCTATCACACAAGCTGGTGACCCTCATAAACTTCTTCTTCTGACTAGGTTGTGACTTTGGATCTGCCAGATCTCTTCCTATCAGACTTTCTTCCAGTTTCCAATTCTGTAGGACACCAAACTCACTGACACTTTGATTTATTTTTGCAATTTCTCTAAATGAAAGGCCTGCACTTCCAAGGGCAATAATCTCATTTTATTTGTTAATTGCCATTCTCTTGCCATTATCACTGGAATTTACAACTTTCTACAGAGTAATATTGTCCAAGTAGTACTGCTTTAAGACTGACAGGGTTTTTTAAGTAATCAACAGAAGCTGGAACGCCTGTGAAAATTGTTTGCTTCAACTTGCATGGCTTAATTTACTGTAATTGCTGCACAACATCTGTAGGTTGTAACATATTAGTTGTTCCATGAAGAAAGCCCTTTTGTAATATTCTGAAATGTCATTTTCCTGTATTATGGAAAACCTAAACTTTAAATTTAGACCTCTGGTAGTTTACTGCTTATCTTTTCACCATTTTGAGGTCATTCATTGCATTTCAACAGATTGAATTTGAATTAAAACTGAGGTGTTCTAAAACTTTTGACAGGTAGTGTAGGTAGCAAAATTAAGTCTCTTTATGGTTTTTGTTACTTGGAAAAAGAGGTAAAATTGGAGCTCAGGGTCTGGATGGCATGTTAATATAGATAGTTATAGATACATCCACAGCACTAAAATTTCATTTAAAAATACAGATATTAGTATCTGTTTTCACTTTTCGTCCATACTAACCCAGAGTTTTTTAACCCTTTAAAATGAAGACTTTTGTTAATGTACACCAGAGGCATACATTTCTGAGAGCACTTGCTTAGTGTAACAATTTGGAAGGGTAACAACGTGGACTTTCAAAAACACATTTGTTGGTGCTTATTACATTGACCTTCAATGATTGGATCTTGCTAATTACAAAGTCCCATTCCCTGATCAGTCACTTTTCACAAAAAAAAAAAACATTCAAAAATAGCAGACATAGAGAGTTTGCTTTCTGTGGCACTTAATATACTGCTTACCTGTTTGCCTCAAAATTGCATTTTGTACAGTTTGAGTGCTGTATACTTGTGCAAAAGCAAATAATGTACTGGTCATTACAGTTTTGCAATAAATGCCATGGCTGGTGGCATTGCCGTCCCTTCAAGGATTTTTCCCCCATGCGTGCATGCCCAGTGTTTGCAAGTGCCTATGTCATATCCCTTGTCGGCTGTTTTAGTGTGGATGGAGATACTTTTATAAACAATGTGAAAATGCTTGTGCAGACAGTGATCACTTTCATTTAAACACACTGTTTTTAAATAAAAACAGAGTTGTGTGGACATAGCTTTAGTTGCTAAGTGTCTCTCCAGTGTGGACTCAGACCATGAGGCTAATGAGGAGGAAAAGACCAATGAAGGTCTGTTTCTCTGTCACATGTGAGCAAGTCAGATATGTACTTAGCGTGTACACTGTTAAGGCTGAATAATATATTTTCTCAAATATGGCTACTCCGGTTTCCTCCCACGGTCCAAAGACATGCAGGTTAGGTGCATTGGCGATTCTAAAAGGGACTCTGCTCTGTTGGGCCCTTGAGCAAGGCCCTTAACCTGCAATTGCTGAGCACTTTGAGTAGTGAGAAAAGCACTATATAAATGCAAAGAATTATTAAATTGTCCCTAGTGTGTGCTTGGTGTGTGGGTGTGTGTGTGTGTGTGTGTGTGTGTGATATAGCGGGTTGGATAATGGATGGATGGATGAAAAGACAAAACAGTAAACTACTGTACACATATTTAACAAAGATCATGAGTCTTTTATGTACGGTTACATTAGTCCTTTCATTAAAAATCTGATAAGGTTCTCATGCTGAAGGAATATTTCTTTATTTACTTAAGTATTAAAAATAACCAGAAACTTACTTTAAAGGTTTTTAAGTTGTTACTAAATTTGTAAGCAGTAGGTTTTAGACAGACTGTCCACATAATAAACTCATTAGTCAAAGGAACTTGTACAAAACAAGGGCTAAGGCAGAACCACTAAATAATAATCTGACAAGTTGCCTTGCTTTTTGTTGGTTTACATGAAAAATGGCATGTGTGACATACATGGGACAACAACATCTGCTATTTGTGATGAGTCTAATGACATCATCAACCATTTTCGGTCACCATTTTAATTGTTTAATGGTCATGCTCATATTGCTTATGGTTATGATGCATGTTGCCAGTCAGGCAGCAATTGTGCCTTTAGACATAACATTGCAATGCAGATGGTATTTAAAATGGTGGAATTGTAGTTTTTGTATTTAGTTTAAAAACTCCTATAAATCAACTGAGATTTAAAGTTATTAGGCAGGATTGGGACTGTTTGCTTTAGTTTTTGACTTTGATTTTTGACAGTAATTTTTTTTACTTTACTGATTGGTATGATTTGAATTTCCTGGTATTTTGACGTCTTTCCTGTCCCTTCACTATGTTTTTTGTTTGCTCTTTTATTGTTATTTATGACTTTGTCCATTGTATTTTCATTTTTTACTGCTGGTATCTGTACTGATGAGGAACAACAGCAGGTATTTTTAATGAGGCAGGGATTAGGAGATGAACACATAAACAGAATTAACAAAGCAGATGTCAGAACTAGGACAACTAAAATCCTGGCATAAAATCCTAATAACTAGACAGACATAGTTTGTTAAACGATTGCTAGACTGAAAACCAAAATGGTTCCTATGCTGTATTTTCACTTTATTCATAATCCTAAATTCAAAGCCAAAACAACATTTAAGAATTTCAGTCCCCTAAAAGTCAGTGTGTTGAGGTGTAAAATAAATAAAAATAAATAAATAAATAAATAAATTCATTACATTTATATAGCACTTTTCTCAGTACTCAAAGCGCTATCCACAAAGGGAGGAACCGGGGAGCGAACCCAAAATCTTCCACAGTCTCCTTGCTGCAAAGCAGCAAAACTACCACTGTGCCACCTGTGATATCTAGCATATAAGTTGAAAAATATTATGTGTCTTTATTTGTAATGTCAAAGAGTGTGGAACCTGGACAAAACAGCTTTCTACCCCCAGAGCTTCATTGATAAGGAAAACACCCCCTGGGACAGTTTTATGATTTAATTGTTTCCTTTCTTTCAGGTTCATTTAGAACTACAGAAAGTGCTGGACTGGAGGGTTGAGTTTGTGTGAGCTGTTTCATTAGTGAATGCTACACTCACACTATAAAGTAGCTGAACTGGGAATGAGGTTGGGCATGCGATATTCTGGTGGTGAATGGCCTCAGGAAGTGTCCAGGGAGGTGTGTTTCAGGAATTGCAGGAGGACAATAAAAAGAGACCTGCAAAGACATGCTCTCTGTGTCATTTTTCCTTCCTGAAGAGAGCAGACAAGATGATGTTCTAAAGAAAGCTGACCAAAAAGAATTGAATGAACTACATGTTTATGTGCTGCCTGAATCTTTACATACGGCATTATTATGATGTATGGTCGGGTTTATGACCAACACTTACAGTGTAGTCTGCTTCATAATTTGAATTTTCTCAGTTCTTTCCAAAACCTGTAACTAAAAGTACAAATTTATACTATGAAGTTACCCCTTATTCAAACATAAATTAGCTTTTGGCTAATACCCCTATGCCGCTAGATGGAGCCCTTCCGGCAACATGGAGGTGCCCCAGATTCCAGCAGGGCATCATGGACATTGGAGTTTTCCCTCACAGCCCTGCTGGATACCATGGGGTCCGGAAGGGGACCCTGCAGGGAGGCTCAGAGACTTTTATTTGCCCTATAACCTGGAAGTACGTCCTGGTCACAGGGACAGAGGAAATGACGTACTTCCGGGATGAAAAGAAGAGTTTTGATCTGACCAAGAAGTGGTAAATAGTTACATGGACTGAGGGTTCAGAAGCAGTTCTGGGTCATGGACTATAAAGGACTATGGGAAATCCCAGACAGACAAGCTGAGTCGGGTGGCAGGGAAAACACATCTGGGAGAGTGGAGGATTATTTATTGTATTGTGGATTTGTTATTGATATATGAGTATTGTGGAGTGGAGGGTGCTTTGTGCACTTATTTGTCTGAATAAAACAAGTATTTGGACTTTTATCTGGTGTCTGGCGTCTGATCCGAGGGTTCAAGGGGACGACAGCGCCCCCTATCTGTCACACTTTGTTTAGAAGTTTCTTGTTCTCCACCTTAAAGCATAAAAGTATGTCATTTCTTTGGATAAGTTGTGACAATACAATATGGGAATTCCAAAGGAAGATATACAAATCATTCATGAATTCAGTAAATTTCTTGAAAAGAAAAATTATGTAATTTTGTTAATTTTTGATTATTCAATGTTGAACATTATCAATGTTAATCCATTTTATGGTGCTTTATTCAGCTTTGTAAACACTGTTCAATATCAGCATTGCTGCAGTCTAAATTTCTGTGTGATTGTTCTTTCCCTGTTTTTTAAGTTTAGGAAATAAGAATAGGCTTTATGCTGTCAGATGCTTAGAATTTGTGCCCGAGGGAGGAGGTTGATAATTAAGGAAGTTCTGTAAAGAGAAAAAATGTGGGATCTGTATTTTCTGTCTCATAAGGTGTCACTTATAGTAGAATGATAAAGCACTCTAGATTCAGTAATCACTGCCAAATTTTATTTTACTTCCTTATTAACTGTATTGCTTGTTAGGAGAAGTCTCTGGTGTTTCCTCTTATTGCACTTGCTACTTGTAATAGTTATTCATCTGTTTACATCCCTGTATCGAAGTATTCTAACAAGCTGGGTCAGTCCATACTGCTGCTTCTATAAACCTTTAACACCACGTCAAATAGTACTGTTTTATCAACAGTCAAGATGTCACATGCATCTCTTAAAAAAATGTTATTTTGCTTTCTCTTGTTTCCTAGAACAGCTGTTCTCTGAGGATTACAGTTAGCGCAGAACAGATGCAAACTGCTTACCTTTGAAGAGCCTTCTGTCTGGGCAGGTGTGAACACTCATAGTGATTGAGTAACACAAGTGTTAGCACAAATGTGAGAGCAAAATGAAAAAGGGTGTTTGGTTAAATATGTACCTTACTGTGGCAGAAAAAGAGAGAATACAACAAGTTCTTTGTATCTATATACTGTATATGCATGTGTATGTGTTTATGCTGCAATGTACAAAAAGTTTTATGGTAGAAAAAACGAAAAAAAAATAGAATCTAAACTAACAGATTACATTTCATCAATTATGTGATGTATATCTTATTTAGGCAGAGGGGTACTTGGGATGTGGTGCTTATACTGTTTTGACTCACATACAAATTACCAGATAGTATGCAGGAATAAATACAGATATACAAAAGTAATTCTTAATTAATTGAATTTATTTGAGAGGTGATCCATGTTAATTCTCAGTGTCTGTCTTTTAACTCTTTTTTAACACTTCCTATATCATTCATTTCTCCATGTTTTTCCAGCAACCGCTTTTTATAATCAAGGTATAAGGGTAGATGGTACTGTGGCACAGCCTCACAGCATCACAGCTCCAGCACACTGGGTTTAAATCCAATAGTCAATCATTGTCTCTGTAGTTTGCACATTCTTCCCATGTCTGCATTGATTTTCAAAGTTATATCAAAAGTTGGATATATTAAAGTAAAGCATTCCCATTGAATGTGCAGAATTTTTCAAATCCATTTCAATTTTCAAATTTGGCTGAAGTAAAAATAAAATATTCACAATTTAATTATGCCAGTTTCATAGTGCTGCCTCATATCATTTAAATCCTGGACCAGTAATTGTCTTGTACATTTTTCTGTGTCTCTGTATTATTTTTTTCCAGTTTCCTTCTTTCATCTCATTCTCATGCACGTAATGGTTTTGTTTTTGTGTGTATTTGCGAATATGTACTTTTAATGATTTGACATTAATGTTTGAGTTCATTTTGTTTTAAGTTTTGCGAAATTATAGAAATATTCAGGAACTTTATAGATATCCACTAAATGCATTAAAGTTAATGGGGAAGGAGGATCTGAGCTAATTTTGAGTGGATTATTCTGGTGCAATGGTCTTTTAAGTGTCGTTGAGGGCTAGGAAAGTGTCTGCCAACTATGGTGGACCAACTGTTGTGGCCAAACATGTGATCTGAGCTGTGAGGCAGCAGTCTAACCGTGGTGCCATTGTACCTCAAACAACAAAGATGCAGCTGGAATGATAACCAAAAACAAAATACAACAAATGGCCAAAAAGTAGGAATAAGTAAAAAAAATGTATCATTGTACTCACAGAGATTTAGTCTTGGGGCATACATTGACTGTGGCACAAAGCAGCAGGGTGGGATTGGCTATTTTCATTACCAAAGTCGCAGCTACCAGCACAGTTGGAATGTGTTGTTTGTTTCTGATTTATCTGTCCATATTCTTTGCAATTTGCAAATAGTAATACATTTTTCTGTTGTTATTATCACTTCACAGGATATCATATGTTTTCTGCCTCAGGGAGGCGGAGGGCTCCTTTAAGGCTTGTTTTCACTTGTGGCTGTGACATGTGGCTATTACTAAGTGGTATTGCATGGCTGTGAGTGACTGAGCAAGTGCACGTAAATCAGTGTTATATATCCTGTGACAATGCTCATAATATTCTCAATAGAGTCAGCTAATGTTCCCTGGCCAAATGCATGGTGCAGTTCTGTCCGGATTGGATCATGATGTCATGCATGTGTGAAGCAGATTAGGCAGCAGCCTTACTGTACTCATGAAAGATCTATGCATGGCTGCTATAGCCCTGTGATATTACACTGGCCTCACAAAGCACCATGGGAAAAAATGTTCACCTAAGCAGGCCACATGGTGAATTTTCATGAAAATATCTGGCAAACAATGTCACCAGAAAAAAACAACATATTGGCTGTAGTGAATTTTGCCTATTAACACTATTTGACGTGTCATCCATATTTAGTTTTGCCATGATTGGTAATTGTTTATGTAAACCTTTTATTTTCCTTACAGTTTTGAAGGACGCGGAATTCATTTAATTTTATTAATTTAGCTGCTTTAATGGTGTTTTATTATTGTTATAGTATTTTTGCATACCCCCACAATGCCATTTTGAATTTCTTGGCATTTTCTACTAGAGACTAATATTCAGTCCCACAGATAATGAATAGTTACACACAAAAGACAGCACTCTTAATCCTTGCCTTATCAGTGTTTGTGGAGAACCTAACAAAACCTTCATTTTTTGTTTGCAGATATTTACTTGAATCTGTTTTTGTTGCAACCCTTTGCTCTGTTTTAGATTCCAGCCCTTCATGTCTCTGTGTTGGAATAGCCTTATCGGGGGCTATTCTCTGTGTCTGTATCTCTGTGCTTTGTACTGTTGCCTCACAGCTATAGAAAATTGGATCTGAATTCCTGGCTGGCTACTGTTTAGATGAACTTTGCCAATTTTCTTATTGGAGTTTGCTCTTGAGTATTTGGTTTCCTTCTGCATGCCATAGAAACAGGAGGTATGATCAAAAAATACAGTGAATGTTTAAATAAAAGAAAAGTATTATAGTAAACGGCACAATGCCATTAACCTCCATCAGAATACTCTTCCTTGCTTCAATCACACTTACCCCATTGTTCTTGCTACTTTCTGAAGCAGTTCTGAAAGTCCTCCTTCGTGAGTGTCTTTAGTTGTACTGTTGTGGCTACCTTGAAATCCTGCGCATCAATCAAGATCCAACATCAACGTACTGATGACTGTGTTTTTTGACCTTGATAGAATTGTCCGAGCTGAGTTTGTACCCAGGAACACTACAGTGAACTCTGAATATTTTAAGGGTTTATTAGAGTGTTTAAGAAACAATGTGCGTAGAAAATGATCTGGGAAATGGGCAAACGGTTTCATCCTCCATTATCACAACACTTTGGAATGGCAATTTCTCTTCAAATAAAAACATTACAATGTGTCCTCATCCACCTTATTCACGGGATCTAGCACAGTATGACCTCTGGCTCTTCCCCAAAGTCAAAATGACAAGGGAAGGTACATGTTTTGAATTGATTCAGGACATTGAGGCCACGATGAAAGCGCAACTAAAGACACTCAAGAAAGAGGACTTCCAGAACTGCTTCAGAAAGTGCCAATAATGATGGGATTAGTGTGTTTGAAGTGAGGGGAATTAATGGCAAAGTGTTTTTAACTGTAATAAATTATTTTTTATTTAAACATTGACAGTGTTTGTTGATCACACCTTGTACACTGCACATTAATTTGGGTATGTAAATTTACCCTATATGAATGTGGGTTTGTGTCTCCTGTGATGAAACAGTATCAAGAACAAGAGCTCAGATGTGAGACATGCTGAATTTAAGCCTAATACTAAGTGGAACAATGAAGAACCATGCCCAGGTGAGGGAGATGTGGCATACAGTAGACTACTTTCCTTGGCGTTGAGTGGGGGCCCAAGTCATTCTGGTCAAGGCACTAATCATGCATAATGAGAGGCCATTAGTGGCCCCACTGCATCTGGATCAGGTCTCTTTGGAGCTGGGTTGCTCCAGAATGCAGCCAAAGTGGGAGGTAAATCTAAACACTAAATACCAGCAAGAGACTGATAGAAGTGTTAGGGAAAGGTGAAAATAACTTGGAAGAGAGAGTTCAAGAGTTTGTTCCTATGGTACCCCAGTATTGTCAAGACACACTTTGTTTCTCCAAGACCATAAATTGGGATCAATGATTTCATAAAATATATGGATATATTGATGTCTGCAAGTAAATGAAAGAAGATTGAAAAATGAGGTATTCTACGTATATAAGAATTCCATATCTTCACTGCTAGTAAATACCTGCTTATTGCCATGCTTCACACCACGAGAGGGGACATTCCTATTAGCACATTGCTGCTGTGAATGGCCCTTATTGCTTAGTCTATACCCAAGAAAACTAAAAACAGGAGATATTTTATAATGGTGAGGTTAAAGCAAGAACAAGTTGTGCCTCCCAAGACATTATGCGGATGAAGAAAATCTCAGAGAGAATGCAATTTGGCCTTGTAGTCTGTTGGCAAATGCAGGTGGTCCAAAATTTAAATTTAATTGTCCATGCTGATGTAACACATTCAGAGGTGAGAAAAGTAAGACAACAGCTCTCTTATTAGTAGGAAGTGTGGCTGAAATATAAAAAAGTAGCAGAGTTATGTGGATGGAAAGTTTAGCTGGTAGGTAATTAGAAGGAAACATTAAGTGAAAGAATTTTGCATAGACCTTTCTGGAAACTACCTTTTAAATCATTGAAATTCCTGTTGCTTTTAGCTTATTTAAAAAAAGAACAGTCAATTTTAAGACTATTCTGCTTCTCAGTTTTCTTTTTGTATTTGTGATACAATATTGATCTAAGACTTAAAAGCCTATAGTGCGGTTCTTTGAATTGTGACACCAGGTAATTGATTCTATGAATACTTTAAATCCATGATTTTTGTTCTCTTTAAAGTTTGATTTAAAGTTTTTAATTTTATATACTTTTGTAAAGCAATCAAATGGCTAATAACCACAGTGGATATACAGTATTTTCATCTTATTTAAGATGTATAAATAAATATTGTTTGTCTTTAAAAATGCATGTTTCCTGGCTGTTGTTCTAGGTCTCTGCGGTGGGCTGGCGTCCTGCCCAGGGTTTGTTTCCTGCCTTGCGCCCTATGCTGGCTGGGATTGGCTCCAGCAGACCCCTGTGACCCTGTAGTTAGGATATAGCGGATTGGATAATGGATGTTCTAGGTCTTGAACATTATTTGTTACTATCTTTGAAACCGGAATTGGGAAAATCTTGTTGGCCATATTCATTTAGCCACTTGTACTTTCTTCATTGATACTATTATACCAGTAAATTTTAGTGGAATATCAAGAAAGCCTGAGTGTGTGTCTTCTGTTACTGTTGTCATATTCATTCTTAGATAACGTTTTTCACCTACAAGCAGTCTTGAAATGGGTCTTCCTACCTTCCTACTTCCTTCTGGAAGTTTTTCCATGTGTACTGTCAGTTTTTGTAGTCCGCCAATACTCACAATACGCAGTATTCTTTACTTCTCACAACCTCTTCGTACTGTAATTCCACTCTTGTTAATTGGCTGGAATATCCTGTAAAATATAGTGAGGGGATCTACATTGCTTACATTAAGATTTCCAAACCAGGCTAGCTGAATGTTGACAAAACGGTAGGATTCATGCTAAAAGGACTCATATTTCTTAAGCAGTAGAGATGCTGCAGTTCCTTTTCAATTTTTAGTCTGTATTTGTCCTCAGGTATTTATAACAAACTGTAAACAATGCCTTATCTTTGATGATTGTTTCTTCTGGATGAATGGTCTTTCTTCTAAAATTATTAGTTCCTTCGTTTTGGTAGTATTTAGATGTGGGAAAGAACCATTACACCAGTTAACAAAGTCATCTATCACTGGACCATAACTGGTGTTCTTTGTAATTCAGTACGCTTACAATCACTAAATAGTCAGCAAATTGTAAGATGATCTTGTATGCAAATTTACTGTGGCAACCATTAGTGCAGAGGATGTACAAAAGAGGTGAAAGAACACACACCTAAAGGAACCCTGTTGATGAGTAATGCGTGTAGGAAAGACAACCATTTACTTTCATTCTTTGAGTCCTGTATGTTAAAAAGTCGATCAGAAACACTACCAAATTGAAGTAAAAATTAACATTTTTTAATAGTCTCTGCAAGAAGGTGGGACTGAAAAGTATTAAAAGCCAATGAGAAGTCTACAAACAGGAGCCTACCATGAGCTCTAATTCAAACCTACACTGCAAAAAATTTAATTCAAGTAAGTAAAAAGTACTTATATCATTGCACATAAAATGTTGTTTTCCTTATTGTAAGAATTATTGAAAAATCTGTATTTAAAAAAAAAATTGTATTTACATTTTTAGCTTACTTTAAGAAATCTTGTCAATTAAATTTTGCTTACCCCTTTGGCAGATATTTTTCCCATTTAAAGTTTTTTTTTCTCTAGTTTTTGTTTATGCATTTTTTCAGTGAAGTGGTTGTGTTATATAGATGAAGGTGACAATGGCATCCTCTCTCATCTATTAGACGGTAGCCCAGCTGAAATGAATTTAATAAACGCTGAATTTTCTCTGTCAGTGTCCTCTTTATAAGATTTTTAAACAATTTCTTAACTAGGGATGTCAGAGCCACTGGTCTGAAGTCATTTAAGGTTTTAGGATTGTTTTTTTCAGTTCTTGATTCAAATCCATCTATTGACACTATGTCACCATGAGCAAGTCACTTGACCTGCCTGTTGCTTCAATTAGAAGAACAAAAGAAATGTAACCAATTGTATCACTCAAATGTTGTAAGTCACTTTGGATAAAGGTGTCAGCCAAATTAGTAAATGTAAATGTAATTTTTGTGTGTGTATATAATGTAATTTGTAAAATGTGTTATTTGCATTTTAGTTGTAAACTAGGTTACAGTGCTCTGACCCTGTACTCAGTAAAGGGGGGGGGGATACAAAAATAAATTAATTTGACTTGACTAATGCAATTTAGTTTTCCTTCTTTTTTACTCCTCAGTATGATTCTTTCTGCTTTTTCTACAACAAAAAAGTATAAATAATTTAACATATCTCTTTGACAGTTAAAACTACAGCAACGACATTACTTTGCAGAGGCATGACTATAACATTTGCCATTCCATTGAGAAAACGTGTTTACCTAACCCTTTTTACAGAAATATAGTTTTTCAAATACTGTTACCACTACTTCTTCGTCTACTGTTGCTATGACTAATTTTTTTCTACTTCTTTATTAATTAATGTTTATCTCATCTTTGTCTAAACTTTTGTCTTTTCCGTACTGAAATTTCTCTTTTCGTATTTCAGATTATGTAGTCTACTTGCTGCAGAATGTTTTCATATGCTTTACTATACGGTCTAACATTCTTGTCTTATCTCACAATAGCTACATCATGCATATAAGAGAAGTGTTTTTGCTTTCATAGGTTTGGTGTTTACTGTTTGTCTATAATTATTCTTGAGAAAGGGAGGGGCTTGAATAAGTGATAAATCAACCCTTCCGGAAAATAGCAGGTGCAGTACAAAAATCTCAATGAGATTTGTATAAATTGTACATTCCTGGCTTAATGTAGCACTGTATCAATATACTTAAATTTTTCAGGTTCCTTTAAAATTCCATTTCCCATTAGACAACAATATCTCCTAATGAGTCAAGTAATGCTTTACATGATTCCCAAATAGCTAAAGAGTTTGGGTCCCCTGTACTCTTAAAATCTAGGCCACCAATGTGTTTTATTACTTGGACTTTTCATAATTAAGTAATTTGATACTTTATTTTTTATTTTATTTCCAATTGGATGGATTCTGTCAGTGAATATCATTCCTTGTTTCATTTTGTGTATTTGTTTTCATTAACACTGCAATTTGCTAGGGATCTGGTATGGATATGTCAGCTCAGGACAAGCTTCTCTAGCAGCTTAATTTTTGCCCATTTTAAATCTTTGCTTTCTGCTACTCCCTTCTTTGACTGTAGCAGCTACATTGACTTAATATTTTCTAACCTGGCTTGTCTGACATCCCTTTTGGAAATTCCCCTTGAATAACTACTTTACACTGTCAACATTGTTCACTCAACACAATTGCTTCTCAGATGGCAATGCAAACCCTCTACAAAATAAATATCGAGACTGCTTATCCTTCTGAAACTTTATGGATATTTTTACATCTGAAAGGAGACTCCAACCCATAAGATAACACAAATCTTCGACACATCTCCACTCCTTTATAAGTAACCACTGAAACCTGAAAAAGCAATGCTGTGATAGACTATGAACTTTCTGTTTCGTTTCCTGCCTTTCACTCTGTTCTTCCAGGATAAGATCCAACTTTCCTGCAACAGAAAAGGTCAGCTCAGAAAATAGATGGATATATTAGAAGCATACAAGGAATGGATGGCATGGCCCCAGTATTTGTGTAGATATTTAGTGTTGTGGCTGCTCAGAGGGAAGAACAGGCATCCAGGCCGGGATAACATAAGGTTTCATACCTAACAAGGAGGCCATAATGGTAGGACTGGAAGAATGGGCTTACCAGGAGCAGGTCATTACCGCACAAGGCAGGTGGCAGTGTACCTCAGGGATAAACCCAATTAAGACACCTGCAGGGTTGCATGGGAAATGGAGTCCAGAAACGCAGCCATGTTAAGGTCTTTGGGGACCGCTAGAGAGCACTGCCTGGAGAGGGCTGCCCTGGTTTATGCACGAATCGGAAGTGCTTCAGATGATTGGGACAAAAGACTGCAAGCAGTTCCCAGGTCACGCTTAAAAGAAACCTAGCTGCCTCATTTTATTCGAGTCAGGGTCAGGAGACAGTGGGCTACACTCATGGAGGACGAAGGAGAATTGTACTTA
Organism: Polypterus bichir lapradei; assembly: GCA_026402145.1. NCBI lineage: Eukaryota > Metazoa > Chordata > Cladistia > Polypteriformes > Polypteridae > Polypterus > Polypterus bichir. The sequence continues at coordinate 7,584,200 of JANRMT010062822.1, forward strand.
GTGTATTGTTTTGGTGTTATTCTTGTTGGGGTTCAATAAAAACCCTTTATTTGAGCTTAAAGTGTGTTTCGGTTTTATCATGTGTGTGGTTTGGTGCTCAGTGGTGTCTCCTAGTGGTTTCACATTGTATATATTATTCTTTCATTTTTTTAAAGGAAGGATATACTGTTGTTCATTCACAGTCTACTGATTTAATAGATTAAAACTTGAAAAGAAAAATCCCTCTGTTACTTGGTTACTTGATTTCTTTGTTTCTTGGTCCATCCCACGGCGATTCAGGTGCATACGGCAACACAACTTTTCCACTGCATTTAGTCCCTTGCCAGGTCAGCTGCATCATTTCAAGATCCTTGTTGTTGATGGCTTTCTAGTTCATTATTGGGAGACCACATTCTTTTCTTCCCTCTGATGAGGGACATAGCACAACCATCTTCCTGATGTCTTCAAGCCTTGCCATCCTCTTTCATTAGCCATCTTGTCTCTTCACGTCACATGTAGGAGTTTCCTTTGCCATCTGTGATGTGCTGCTTCAAGATTTTAAATTTTTGTAATCATTATTGGCCATGGTTCTGAGCAATAAAGCGGTGTAGATAAATCTATTGATTCAACAGAGAACAACTTAAAAAGAAAAGTTCCTGTGTAGCCATACTAAAAACATATTCTAAGGAAAATTCTAAATAGACAAAAAGAAAAATTCAATCAGTTACTCTGTTTAATTTTGCAGTTATTTCACCAAAGCTATGTAAAGAGACACATTAAAGAGGATTACACAATATTCAATGGGTACATCAGATGGAATCTTTCATAGAGAATAATTAAAATAAAAAATGAATCTAAGAGGATTTTCTAGTCTGGCCGAAACGTTAACCTATGTGGAGTTAGCTCATTTCAGTACCTGCCATGAGTGTGAGTTCCTATGATCAAACCAAGCTAGTAATACTACTGTAGTGTACTGTATTAATTATTGATTTGTATGAATGACAATATCATGGTAAGATGTTCCAACTTTGAAACCAGGGTATGGTCTTTTCCCCTGCCTCTCTGAACAGGGGCCAAAAAATCAAGGTCTCAGTCAGTTGAACCAAAAAAGAATTACTTTCATGTAAGTGTGATTGTCATAACAGGTTTACTGTACTTAAATCTGCCACAAGAGCACTCTTACAATTCAAATTATACAGTAAACACATGAGTAGTAGTACATTTTATAATTTTTTTTGACATATAAACTTTTTAATGTTTACTAAACACTACACTATTAAATTGTCACTAGATTCAACACCAGATTGCTCAATACATTTCAGTTTTAGTGCTTAACCAGTCAGGCCTAGCTACATACTTGTTTTGTCTGTGAAAGAATGTTAATTAGGTAGCTTCTGAAGTTGTTTTATTTTGTATCTGTAGCTCAGTGAATTTTTTGTGACATTAAACAAACGCAGATACTCTCCATAGACATCCAATTTAGAAAAAAAGTAAGATTAAAGATACATTGTAATAAAATATTTGTTGCATTTAACTATCACTGTGCAGTACCAAATAAGTAAGTCTAAGAACAGTGGGGAAATGCCATTTGATACTTTGCTTTGATTGAGCCCTTACAACATTCATTGTTGATTTTAAGAGGTAAATTGGATATGAAAAACATATATATACACAAACGCACACACACACACACACACATATAATTTATATATATATATATATATATATATATATATATATATATATATATATATATATA
>JANRMT010062822.1:7585947-7645456 GCA_026402145.1 Polypterus bichir lapradei
ATATATATATATATATATATATATATATATATATATATATATATATAATGTGTGTATATATTGTAATGGATGGCTGGGATTCTTACTCTTCATGACAGAAGGGTAATATACTATATAAGGGCACTAGAGAGCCCCAAAACCAAGACACAGTATAACACTTGACGTTATATGAATATAATAAGATATTCACAAGTCACTTCTTCTCTCCAATGATTTGCCACAAAATCACAATAAATTAAACATAAATTATACAACTCTTTCTCCTCTCTACCTCCATTAAGTGTTGCCTGCTGCCTCCCAACTCTGACTCCCCGATGTGAGGCAGTGGACTCCTCTTAAGTAGGACCCGGGAATACTTCCAGTGCCACTCCATGTCTTTCAGGAACTACTTCCAGGCCATAAAGAAAGTAGGAAAGACCCCCAACAGCACCCTCTAATGAGACCCAGGGACCCCGATAAGGCTGCACCTCCTCCAATTCCCAAGAAGTCCTGCGGGTGTACCGACTGGGTTGCCATATAAGAATCACTGTCACTTGGTGTATGGGGAGAAAACAGCTCTTGAATCTCAGCTTCCACTGGTCCTTCCATTATTTCATGTCAGCCAGACACTAAGTTAATTCTCCGATCCGCAGGCCAATTTGCTTGCATCACCGTGCTAGCCTCCCACCCAGGTAATTGAACCACCTCTGATCTGGACGCCTCAATGCTGGAAGGACTCGGGGAGCAAGCGTGGCCAGAACGTTACCTTCCCCGGAACGCTAGATGGCAGCCCCACTGGGTTGCAGCAGTGCTTTGTACTCCGGCAGGGCTTCATGAATGTGGGAGTTTGGTGCTGCCCTGTTGGGATCCATAGGCGCCGCCAGGGAGTGCTGCAGCTGAGAGAGGCGGTGCTGAGCCCTGGAGAGAAACTCTTCCACCACACCCGGAAGTGCTGCCGGAAGTAGGTCACCGACCACCTGGAGCACTTCTTGGTGACCTATATAAGGGGCCAGCAAGCAGTATTCCAGGAGCCAGAGTTGGGAGGAGGAAAAGGAGGAGGAGGAGTATGAAGACAATGACGAAGACAAAGCTTGCTGAGGAGGAGTGGAGGAGAAAGATGGACTGAAGGATAAAAGAAAGAGAAGAGAGTGAGAGACAAAGATAAAGAGTAAAGAAAAAGTGTGTTTGGGCTGTTGGGGACACTGTAAATAAAAATCACGTGTGCTTTAGTACTTGTGTCATTTGCGTCTGTCTGTGATCTGGGTTAGAATGTTTACAACATATATATATACATATACAAATATATTAGGCCTGGGAAAGTTAATGTGCTCATTTTTGCAATTAATGTGGCCTGTATAACGCGTTAAAAAATATTGTCGCAACAGGGGCCGGCAACAAGTTGATCATGTCAGGTAGTGGTCAGATTTGATCAAGGTGGGATTTCCATGTTTTTTTTTTTTTTTCATTATCGAAACAATAATACAATGAATAATACAATAAACATACACATGTAGTACTGTATTTATATACTACCTTTAAAAATTTTGGGAAGTAAACTTTTATTTAAAAATTTCAAATTACACATTTCACAACGCCCTTCCACATGTCAGTAGTGGTAACGGTATTCATTTCCTTGATTTATGCATAATGACATACAGTAGGTGCAGAGGTGTAGGAGGAAGGGAAGTTTATGGTAGTCCTGGAGCAGTACTAAAGAAAAGTAGTGAAGGTGAAAAAAAATTTTTATTTTTTCTTGTTTCTGTAAGAAGATCAAGTCAATGTCATATCACATACGTGCAAAATACTTTTTCTTTGAGTGGCACTAAAGCCAATATAAGTCTCTAGTACCTATGTATTTAAGTTTCCAGTCTGCCAGGTAGCTCACCATGCTTACTGCCCTAATATAATGACACAATTCTGCACAACAGAAGTGAAATGATTATCCCTACCCGTTATTCCAGTTTGCAGTATCTTTGCTAATTTATGTAAAGAACTCAATATAACTACTCAAATAATGCACAGTGTCAGTTTTTAAGCAAGATAGCTGCTACAGAGAACTTTGTGCATGCCAGAAGCAAAGGTGAAGGTGAAGCAGTGTTTTCAAAATGTTTTTCTGTGGTGTCACACTTTTTGTAACCCAAAAAATTCTAAGGCACGCCACGATTCTACCAACCACAAAAGCATTAAATGTATACACTTGCTAAACTGTCTGAAGGAGCGGGGCTATCAAAGACGGCAAAAAAAAAAAAAAAAAAAATGTAGCTTGGAGATTGCTGTTCACAGACACAACACTTAGTGAGCACTTTGGATGCATTTTCCCAGCTGCCGCATCCCATTGCCTGCTCATACTGTCAGTTCTATATGGCATACCTGGGTAGCTCTCATTGTGCATTATTTGAGAAACACTTGTATAGAGTATAATTATAAAGTCGTTGTTGGTGATGAACAGGTAAGGATGTTATTTGTGGAGTTTTAACACAAGTTTTAATGTATGCCCATTTAAGAGATGCTTATTTCAATTAAGTTAGTCTTTAGAAGTGCATTCAAATTCTACAGTTGTTTCTATTGTGTAATTTTACTTTGACGCGTCTGTGTCTCATATGCCATACCAATCTGAGATTTAATACATTGGGATTGTTTTCTTATTGACTTTGTTTCACTTGTCTTTTAGGAAGGCATTCAACTTAAAGTTGTACTTGCTCAAGTAGTATTATGTTAAAAGGTCAGGTTTCAAGTCATTGTTTAAGTTTAAACTAAGTCCTTAAATTTTTTAAAATTCCTTTGTGTTGATTCTACATTGATTTTGTGATCCAGTGTATATTTACTTCATGATTTATGTATTTATTTTATTTGTACAAGCTTTAATGTTATGTGTGATTAATTGTGATTAATTTAAAGTTTCATAGCCCTAATATACAGTATATACAAACATATATAATACACATAATATATACAGTAATCCCTCGCTATATCGCGCTTCGACTTTCGCGGCTTCACTCTATCGCGGATTTTAATATGAAAGCATAACTAAATATATAACGCGGATTTTTCGCTGCTTCGCGGGTTCTGCGGACAATGTGTCTTTTTACTTCCTGTATATGCTTCCTCAGTTGGTTTGCCCAGTTGATTTCATACAAGGGACGCTATTGGCGGATGGCTGAGAAGCTAACCAATCAGAGCACGCAGTTAAGTTCTCCTGACTGAGAAGCTAACCAATCAGAGCACGCAGTTGAGCTCCTGCGTGCTGAATGCAGTGTTAACCAGGATGTCTCGTCTCACTCATTCAGCATCAACGTGTTTCGCTGTGTAAAGAGTTGTGCTCTTTAGTGTTTATCTTTGTGCATAGTCAAGCCCTTCATTATGGCTCCAAAACAATCTGCTACTGCTTCAGGTGCCGTGCCCAAGCGCAAGAAGAAGATGTTAACGATTGCCGAAAAGGTAAACGTTTTGGATTTGTTGAAGGCTACGATTCTTTTTATTTAAAAAGTAGGAAAGGAATATAAGATCTACGGCTGCAGCGTCCTTTTAACCAGGGTGCAAAACGAGTTGTAAGTGGATGTAATAAGGCAGTAGTCTGGATGGAATCTGCTTTAGGGATTTGGATTGAAGACTGCCAGAAGAAGAACAACGGCAGTGCTACACAATCGCCTGAAGTGGCTCCTTTACAAGGGCTGTAACGCTCTCCTTTGTTGTGCAGTAAAATTAAACTCATTGTTATCGGACAAGTCATCGTGTCATTGTTGGTGAGTAACCATAATTAATTTTCTTCTTACAGCGCTTAGTACATGTACGTACGCTTAGTGTCACTGTACACACATTTACTGTATACTATTTTTCTTGCATTGTACGTATTTATTGCTGGTGACCTGTCTATCGTAATGGCTGTAACATATGTGATATCGGAGACACTCAATATCTTTAAAATAATATTTAGGTTTTACTGTATATAAAGAGTGTGTTTATATACATAATTTCAATGAATCTTACCTAATATCTAAGAGAATACAAAGGGATTATGCTGTATAACTCTGCAGGGAATATTTATAAACAGTGCGGGAGAGTTTATAAGGGCTTAAAATATATAAAAATAACCATGCAAACATATGGTTTCTACTTCGCGGATTTTCACCTATCGCGGGGGGGTCTGGAATGCAACCCCTCGCGATCGAGGAGGGATTACTGTATATATATATATATATATATATAGTGGCGAGTGACTGGGGGTGGTACCCAGCCGGGATGGCCAGGAGAACCGGAGGGCTTATGCCTCCTCCAGACCACGATGGGGCGACCGTCCTGGTGGCTTTGGGGACCACAGGAACAGAGCTTAGAAGCTCAACCCTATAGGGGCCGTGGTCATCGCTAGGGGGCGCCCCAATGCCTGAGGAGCCCTGGCCCTCAGCACTTCCGCCACACCTGGAAATGCTAGGGGGAAGAAGACCAGGGACACCCGGAGTACTTCCGGGTGCGCAGCCGGTACTTCCGCCACACTTGGGAGTGCCGGCGGTAGCTAATCGGGAGGCACCTGGAGCACGTCCGGGTGTGTGTAAACGGGGCCACCTCCCTCCATTCGATGGGTTGAGTCGGGAGCGGAGAAAGACGGTGCTCGGGAGGAGAGGAAAGGAGGCGGCCTGAAGTAAAGAGAGGCATTATGAGGCCTGGACTTTGGGGGAGTTTTAGGGTTGTGTGCTTTACCTTATAAATATTAGTGTTGTAAATAAACGTGTTGTGGTGCTTAAAAGATGTCTGCCTGTCTGTGTCCGGGCTGTGTTCCACAATATATAAAATATATACATACATACATGCATAATATATATATATATTACATACATACATACATAATATATACAACATGTTGTAAAAAATGACAAAGACTAAAGAAAAAGAGTTGGGGTGACACTGTGACCCCGTATATTATAAATGCAAAATAAGAAAGGCTTTTCAGCAAAATAATGGCTTATAGGACACAAGTCTCAGACTAGACGGACAAAGATGATAACACTTCCTGTTAAGTTGAGGCCAGACAGGAAGATGCAGGTCCAGGGGAACAGTCATCGGAAGTGACGTTTGAGGTGGTTTGGATGTCAATTATCTGGTCTGTGGAGGGAGGAAGAGAAGAGGCGGTAGTATACTCCGCCACTTTGTGGATTGGCATTGAATTGCCACCACTAGAGCCTTTAAGCTGTTCCCAAGGCATACATGTGTGATAACGTACAGTATATAATGTATATATACTCAAATATTCTGGAAATAGGAATGTATGATTTCATTATTTTTCTGTCAGTATCCACTTGCATTATTACAGATTTACACCTTGAATAATCTGTAAATGTCTCTGTTTAAATGACTACATTTCTCTTATGTTTATTTTATTATTAAATAACTGATTTCTGATTTTGTGTATGTGATTAGCTCTATAAAAAGCATAGTGCAGCAAAATCAGCAGTGTTAAATGAAAATTTCAAATGTATATATAAAAATACTCTTTCCTGATGTACACTTTCAAGGATTACTTTAAGATTGTAACAGTTGTTTTAATTTTGCTGTGTATCTCTTACTCTTCACTGTATGTATAAAGAAAATATGCTAAGATCACTACCTCGGGTCATATGTGTCTAAATCATATATAAATATATTATTATCATTACTTTTTTACAAAATAAAAAATAATTCTGTATTTAATTTTGCAGTATCATTAGCTATAAACAGAAACAGTACATTACTGATTTATCAAAAAAGTATGAGCATAACATCAAATGAATGTGTCAGTATGTTAAAAATAAATCATGCTACAAAGTAAAATGAGCTGCATTTTTATTAGTGTCAAGCAGCCTTCTGTAACTAAAGTGTTTGGATGGCAGATCTGACAAAGTATTTTTCATTCTAACTCGGGCATTAAGATATTTTTAGTGCAAAGTGGAGGCGTTGTTAGCACGGAGTGTAGGAACATGAGCACTTTTGTTCCCTTTATATATACAGTATGCAAGAGAGAGAGAAGAATAAAATGATCTCAGAGGAGACCTGTCTCCTGCAAGCAGTCCAAGGGGAATGCCACTAATATCGACTGCTGTAAGTGATGTAAGGCACTTGTGTGTTCTGAGTGGGTGGGATCACAGGATCATGCTTAAAATAGCAGTTTGCTGAAAACAGGAGCACAATATTATGCTTGCCAGCACTGACCAACACAAGAAACATTTAATACATTAATATTTCTGCAGAACTTAAGTCACATTTTATCATAATTTTCCTGTAAGAAAGAGCATCACTGCAAACCAAATTCACTGTAAATAGTGAAGTACTGAATGTCATATCCATTCAGGAAAGACAGGGATGTGTGTGTCTACTCAGGATAAACAATATACATATTTGAGGGCCACCATCTGTTCTTAGTGGTTTCACAAATGTTTAAATAAATATAGATATAGGATAACATAATATTCTCCAACCCACTTAATCTATTTGCATGACCCAGGAGGCCAGAGCCTATGCAAACCCTGAAGTGGGGTTGTCCTTCTTTTGCAGTGTTCATACAGAGACAATTTAGCATCTTCTACAACCCCAACATGCACGTCTTTCACATGTGGGAGGAAAAATGAAGGACCTGGAAGAAAGCCCAGAACATGCTAAATGTTTATGGCAGCAGTGCAAATAGAACACCACCATTCAAACCATGATAAAGTTGTGAAGGAGTTTCCAAGGATACAGTAGTATAGATGCAGGTAAAAGAATGAATTTCAATTTCTGCTTTACTTTCTCTTATTTAGTACTCTGGGCAGAACAGTGGGATGTCTAGAGACAGAAGTGATGTCAAATATCCTCAGCTGTAGCTTCCTCCATTCTAAAGGCAAAGGGGAAAAAGGCATTGTAATAAAGAGAACAAAACAATCATAAAGGTTTGGGGTTTCCAGACCCGTATACTGTAAAGTAATCTTGGTCAGTGTTTTTACAAGATTTACAACAGACAATGGTGGGAGTGACAGGCGGACAATTTATGGGGTGGGACCGGAAGTAGGCAGACGGAATGCTGGGAAGGAACTGTGGTGGTAGATGGGAGTAATGATGTCATCAGAAAGGGATCAGAGGGAAGGAAGGGACCCGGAAGTGGCTGGGTTCTGTTAGCGAGTCTGGATAAATTCACGGTGGTGGTGCTTTGTTCTTTCTGTGGAAATAAAGAAAGAAAGGTTAGTACCCCGTCATTGTCCCCTGGTACGATATGCCACAGTGCTCGTTGGGTCTTTAAGCGGCTCCCTATGCTCTCGTGTATGACATGACCCCCCCCACCCCATACCCATCTGGTCAGGCGGCCCGAACTGAGTGGTCGTGAACCTGGTAGAGAGCATCAGCGTTAGCCTGGCGGTTACCACGGCAATAAATGATGGTGAACTTATACGGCTGCAGGTCCAAAAACCACCTGATGACTCGAGGGTTTGACTCCTTGTGAACAGCCATCCACTGGAGAGCGGCATGGTCCGTTACCAGGGTGAATTCCTAACCAAACAGTTAATACCCCAGGTGAGTTACCGCCCACTTGATGTCCAAAGATTCCCACTCTCCGCTGCATACCTTGTCTCCCGGTCCAACAGTTTCCAGCTCAGGTAAATCACGGGGTGCTCGACACCATCGATGCTTTGGTTAAGCACGGCGCCTAGACCTGGGTCCGAAGCATCGGTCTGGAGAAGAAAAGGAAGAGATTAGTTAGGAGTACCCAAAACAGGTGCCATTGTGAGGGCCTTCTTTAAGTCACTGAATGGCCATTCCGTCAAGTCATCCCATACCACATGAAAAGGGTCCCTTTTCTTTGTCAGATTTGTCAAGGGTGCAGCTCTCTCGGAAAACCGAGATACAAACCGGTGGTAGTAACTCACTAATCCTAAGAAAGCTTGCACTTGCTTCTTGTTTATCGGACGGGGCCATTCAAGGATATCTTTGATTTTTGAACACTGTGGTTTCAACAGTCCCCCCCCACCAGGTAGCCTAAATATCTGGCCTTGTCCAATCCAAAAAAACATTTCCAGGGATTGATACGGAGCCCCGCTTTCGCTAGCGTCAGGAGGACAGCATAAACCTACAACACAAGTTCCTCCCAGGTGCCGGAAAAAATGACCACATCAGGTAGGCGGCACAGTAGGACTGATGGGGCTTAAGCACTCTGTCTACCAGATGCTGAAAGGTCGCTGGAGCCCCATGCAGTCCAAATGGGAGAACCTTGTATTGCCAGTGTCCACTAGGGGTGCTGAATGCTGTTTTCTCTCTTGCAGATGCTGTTAAGGGAATTTGCCAGTATCCCTTAGTCATGTCAAGAGTAGTCAAATAATGTGCCATCCCCAGTTGCTTAAGGAGTTCATCCACGCGGGGCATTGGGTAGGCACTGAATTTGGAGACTTGATTGAGATGCTGAAAGTCATTACAAAATCTCCAGGAGTCATCTGGCTTAGAAACAAGAACGATGGGACTGGACCACGGGTTGTGACTCTCTTCAATGATGTCCATGTCCAACATTCGTTGAATTTCTAGCTCCACCGCCGCAAATTTTGTGATAGGGCTGTTCCCTGACTACCACCCCGGGGTCCGTCACTATGTCATGCTCAATCAGCGTGGCGCAGCTTGGTGCCTCACTGACCACTTCCTCTTTCCTGGATTGCACTTTCCAGCTCCTGTCACTGGTGGGGAGTCAGATTGTAGCAGGGGTTAAGATCTGATTTTTTTGAGAAAAGGGAGAGAGTTGGGCCGGTGAGAGGGTGGTCTTCCCTATCTCTCCATGGTTTCCGCAACTTGATATGATATATCTGCTCACTCGGTTGACAATTTGGTTGTTTCATCAAATAGTTGATGAGCCCTTTTCTCTCTTTAACCTTGTAAGGGCCCTGTCAATAGGCCAACAATTTTGAATTGGAAGTGGGCACGAGTACCATCACTCGGTCCCCTGGTTGGAATTCTCGCAGGGAGGTGTTTCTATTATAGTTCTGCGCCTGTGCTGCTTGAGCTCACGACATGTGCTCCTTTAGGAGGGGTCGAAGTTTAGCCAATCTATTGTGTAATTGCGTGATATATTCCAAAATGTTGGTGGAAGAAAGGGCGTCCCCTTCCCAACCCTCTTTTAGGATGTCCAAAATACCCCGGGATTGGCGTCCGTATAAAAGTTCAAAAGGGGAAAACCTCGTGGAGGCTTGTGGCACCTCCCGATAAGGAAAAAGCGCCAGGGGTAAGAGCTGGTCCCAGTTCCTACTGTCTGCATTGACTACCTTGCGGAGCATCTGTTTAAGGGTTTGGTTGAACCTTTCCACCAACCCATCTGTCTGAGAATGATAAACAGACGTTTTAAGATGCTTAATATGGAGTAACTTGGCAACCTCCCTGAATGTATCTGAAGTTAAGGGTGTACCTTGGTCTGGACAATCAGCATCAAGAAGACCAACGTCATGGGTCAAGACATCTCTGCTCCACCCTCTATCACCATCGACAATGAAGTGCTGGAGACCACCGATAAATACATATACCTGGGCTCCACTATTACCAGCAACTTGTCTCTCGAAAACGAGATTGACAAGAGGCTCGCCAAAGCAGCCAGCGTCATGGCCAGGCTGAGCAAACGTGTGTGGTCCAATAACCATCTAACACAGAATACCAAACTTAAGGTATATCATGCATGCGTTCTCAGCACTCTGTTGTATGGTAGTGAGGCCTGGACCACCTATGCCCGGCAGGAAGACCGCCTCGAGAGCTTCCATCTTCGCTGCCTCCGACGCATCCTTAACATCACGTGGCAAGACAAAGTCACCAACACTGCCGTGCTTGATCAAGCCAGCTCACTGAGCATACACCTCCTTCTATGCCAAAGACGCTTACGTTGGCTGGGCCACGTGCATAGAATGCAAGATGGACGCATACCCAAAGACATTCTGTATGGTGAATTGGCCGCAGGACACCGCCCCATTGGTCGCCCACATCTTCGCTTCAAAGATGTTTGTAAACGCGATCTCAAGCTGACTGGCATCGACCCTGACAGGTGGGAACAGCTTGCTGATGACCGGAACGCCTGGCGCCAGACTGTCCATGAAGGCATCAAGAGGGGTGAGCAACATCGCAGTCAACAGATGGAAACCAGAAGGCAAAGGAGAAAAATGAGACAGCAGAAACAGGACTCGGGCCCCCCTTCCAGCTTCACCTGCAGCCACTGTAGAAGAGACTGTCGATCTAGGATCGGACTGCTGAGTCACTCCAGACGCTGCTCCCAAAAACACAACTGAAGACCATTCCAGAGCGCAAACATCATCTTTCGAGATGGACGAATGCCTACTACTACCTTGGTCTGTAAGGACTTCTTTGGGTATACCCACTCGGGGAAAAAAGCCCTACCAATTCCCATGCAATATTTTTTGTATTAGCAGATCGCAGGGGAACCACCTATTGAGTTGCGTAATCGACCATAACTAATATATATTTATGGCCACACATCGAAGGTTCTAGGGGACCTACAAGATCGACACTGATACTCTCAAAGGGAACATCAATGAGTGGAATTGGAGCTAGAGAGAGCACCGTCTCACGCTCTCAACAGAAACATTGATTCTGGGCCAATAGAAATGGAGTTTCACTCTCTCTAGGATTTTTTCGGCCTCGAGATGGGCGCCTAAGAGGTGGGTGTGAGCCAGTTCGCAGACCTCCCGCCGGTAGGTCCGCGGAACTAACAACAACTTCTGTACCTCAGCTTTGTGTTCCGCTACTCAATACAACAGATCGTTTTCTAAAACAAAGTAGGGTCCCGGTGGCAGGGAATTTTCTGACGATGTGCCGTTGATGGAAACAATGGCATTCCTGGCAAACTTCAGGGAATCATCATTCCACTGTTCTCTTTTAAAAGAAGCCGGCATAGATCGAAACCTTGTGGAAGCACTGGGTTAGCGGCTATCTGACCTGGATCCTCACCTGTTTGTATTTCCGGGTCGAGGTCCGTCACCGGAGAGTCTTCCACCTGGTTGTCCACGTCATCACTAGTTGCGGAAGAGCACGGCGTGGGAGCAGCTGGGATGGTGCCTTGTCCATCCATAATCAGACCCAAGCAAGGTTTAGGAGTGGTTCCTGAGCTACTGCGTTTACTTTCCTACCAGTCTTGTCCTAATATAACCGAAAAGGGGGTTTAGGCAATACAGCGATGAGCAGTTGTTTCGGGTCACCCTTCCAGGTTATAAAACATTTCGCGGACCTATACAATCTAGTGTCCCCATGTACACAGGTCACACTCATTTGTTGAGTTACCCACTGCCGCGGTAGAACATAACAGCGAGCAACAATGCCGATATTACTCCCAGAGTTAAATAACGCCAGAAATGAGTGCCCGTTCATCAACACTACTCCCGTATTTGGAACAGCCAGGGGATTCAACAGAGCACAGTACCTCTCTCCTTTGACCCAGATGCAGTCCATAGGTTCAATATTCAATGGGTAGGCGGTGAGGATATGCCCTATCTCGCCGCACCTGAAACAGCGTGGCTGGGCAGGCACCTTTTCCCGGGGTTTAACCGGAGCCTCCATAATACGACGGATTGGCTCGGGGTAGCAAAACATCCCTGTCGGACCCTGCGAGCAGACCTCTCTGACCCGCCAACTTGGTTCACCGCCAGTTGGCACTCCAGAACCTCCTGCTGGGCGAGGTACTCCAGCATGGTGTTGACAAACCCCTCACAGGCCACCTGCTCTACCACCTGGCACGCCTGTTTGATGTCTGGCCACAGAATTTGAACGCCTGGGCCCTGGCCAGGCGATCGGGGTCAAATTTCCAGTGCCACCATTCCCTTGCCTGCTGGCCTGGGGTTACGCCATAGCAGTAGAGTATCTCGGCCCTCAGGAGGTCGTAATTAGCAGCGATCGTGATAAGCCTGCTGTGTGATGCCCTTCAAGTACACTGCCAGTATGGACTCCCATTCCGCCCTTGGCCACTGATTTTGAGAGGCAGTCTTCTCGAAGATCATTAAATATGACTCAATATCATCCAACTTGGAGAGCGGGATGATTGGAGGAGGTGGAGGCCATGCAGGCTCCGGCTTTACTGCTTCTGCTGCCGCCAGCCGCGTCTTGGTCTCTGCCAGCTCCACCTTTGTGGCTGCCTGCTCCAGCTTCATGGACTGGAGCTCGTTCATCATTGTGGTCAACACTGTATTTAAATCCTGCCCTTCCGACATTCTTCGGGCTTGAATCCTGCCGACTACGCCACTGTAATAAACAGAACAAAACATTCATAAAGGTTTGGGGTTTCCGGCCCCGTATACTGTAAAGTAACCTTGGTCAGTGTTTTTACAAGAGTTACAACAGACAATGTTGGAAGTGACAGGCGGACAATTTATGGAGTGGGACCGGAAGTAGGCAGACGGAATGCTGGGAAGAAACCGTGGTGGTAGATGGGAGTAGTGATGTCATCTGAAGGAGACCAGAAGGAAGGAAGGGACCGGGAAGTGGCTAGGTTCTGTTAGCGAGTCCTGGTGAATTCATGGCGGTGGTACTTCGTTCTTTCTGTGGAAATAAAGAAAGAAAGGTTAGTACCCCGTCGTTGTTCCCTTGTACGATATGCCACAGTAATTGTTGGGTCTTTAAACAGCTCCCTATGCACTCATGCGTGACAGCATTAATACAGTAGCTGTGTAGCACCCTTCTCCGTCCCCCGGAAATTTGACTTAGTAGAGCCCTCAAAACAATATGTAGCATCGATGAAAATATACAGTATATTGAAAATGAGTGACCAGAGAGAGCATCAGGATGTTGAAGCACTAACATTTAAGCCCCATTCATTGCATCAAAGGAAATTTAGTTGCAAGTGCAAAAACAAAGTACTTGGTGATAAGCCTTTTGACAATAGGTTTCACACACATACATTAGAACACTCTAGACGAGAACAGGCCATTCAGCCCAACAAAGCTCGCCAGTCCTATCCACTTATTTCCTCCAAGAAAACATCAAGTCGAGTTTGGAAAATCCCTAACGTCTTACTGTCTACCACACTACCTAGTAGCTTATTCCAAGTGTCCATTGTTCTTTCTGTAAAGAAAAACTTCCTAATGTTTGTGTGAAATATACCCTTAACAAGTTTCCAACTGTGTCCCCGTGTTCTTGATAAACTCATTTTAAAATACAAGTCTCGATGCACTGTACTAATTCCCTTCATAATTTTAAACACTTCAATCATGTCACCTCTTAATCTTCTTTTGCTTAAACTGTAAAGGCTCAGCTCTTTTAATCTTTCCTCATAATTCAACCCCTGTAGCCATGGAATCAGCCTAGTCGCTCTTCTCTGGACCTTTTCTAGCGCTGCTATGTCCTTTTTGTACCCTGGAGACCAAAACTGCACACAGTACACAAGATGAGGCCTCACCAATGCATTACTGTATAAAGGTTGAGCATAACCTCATTGGACTTGTACTCCACACATCGTGCTATACAGTATATCCTAACATTCTGTTAGCCTTCTTAATAGCTTGTGAACACTGTCGGGAAGTTAATAGCTTAGAGTCCACTATGACTCCTAAATCCTTCTCAAAGGTGTACTCTCGATTTTCTGACCGCCCATTGTGTATTCAAACCTAACATTTTTACTTCCCATGTGTAATACTTTACATTTACTGACATTAAACTTCATCTGCCACAAATCTGCCCAAGCCTGTATGCTATACAAGTCCTTCTGTAATGATATAACAGATTCCTGCAAACTTAACCAGCTTGTTACTTATATTTCTATCTAAATCATTTATATATATTAAAAATAGCAGTGGCTCTAGCACTGACCCCTGTGGAACACCACCCTTAACATCGGCCAGTTCTGATGAGGTTCCTTGCACCCTCACCCTCTGCTTCCTGTGTCTGAGCCAATTCTGCACCCATCTAAAAACATCACCTTGTACTCCCACTTCTTTTAACTTGATGCCCAACCTCTCATGTAGCACCTTAACAAATGCTTTCTGAAAGTCCAGATAAATAATATCATAAGCTGCACTTTGATTGTATCCTTTTGTTGCCGCCTCATAGAATTCCAGCATGTTAGTAAAACACGACCTCCCTCTTCTGAACCCATGCTGACTGTTCAGAATAACTCCTGTCCTTGCCATGTGTTGCTCAATCTTATCCTTAATAATTCCTTCCATTAATTTTCCTGTGATGCATGTTAAGCTTACTGGCCTATAGTTGCTTGGATCTGCCCTGTCACCCTTTTTATATAATGGGATGATATTTGTCATTTTCCAGTCCTTCGGAATCTCTCCAGTGCGCAGTGACTTCCTAAAAATATGTGTCAAGGGTTTATATATGTACTCACTAGCCTCCTTAAGAACACAAGGATAAATATTATCTGGTCCTGGTGATTTGTTTGATTTCGTCTTATTTAATCTGAGCAGCACTTCTCCCTCTACAATTTCCAAATCCCTCAGTACCTCCTTAGTAGTCGCGTTTACCTCTGGGAGGTTATCCACTTGCTCACTTGTAAACACCTCAGAAAAATGTAAGTTTAGGGCATCTGCTATTTCACTGTCTGTAACTTTTAATTCCCCTTTACTATTCCTGGTGAACCTGAGCTCCTCCTTAACTGTTCTTTTACTACTAAAATACTGAAATAATCTCTTGGGGTCTTCTTTCGCCTTATCTGCTATATTCCTCTCCAACTGTCTTTTAGCCTCCCTGATATCCTTCTTAATGGTTGCCCTCATGTTCTCATACGCTCTATGATTCACTTTGCAGTCATTTGTCTTATATGCCTTATACAGCAGTTTTTTTCTTTGCCACTTCTTTTTTAAATCTGTAATAATCCACCGTGGAGTTTTTTTTAGTGTCCTACTAATTCCAAATTTAGGTATGTATCTGTCCTGCATTACATGTAAAACATTTTTTAACCTGTTCCTCTGCTCCTCGACTGTCTCCACATTTAAAAGCTTATCCCAGTGTATCCTACTTAGACTTTGTCGCATCTGCTCAAAATTAGCCCTACACAAGTTCAGTTTAACAATTTTAGTCTTTGCATCTGCACTCTTACAAAATACTGAGAATTGTATTACATTATGGTCACTTGACCCTAGTGGTTCAATCACCTCTACGCCCTAAATTCTATCCAGATTATTACAGAATACTAAATCCAGACAGGCTTTACCCCGTGTTGGTGCTTTAACATGCTGTGTTAAACAGTCACTGATTAATTCTAAAAACTCCTGCTCTTGTGCTCCTCCATCTGCAAGGTTATCCCAGTTAATATTTGGATAATTAAAGTCCCCCATGACTATAATATCTCCCTGGAAACTTGCCTTTTTGATATTACTAAAAAGATGTGTGTTGAAATTACTGTCTGAATTGGGTGGTCTATAACACACTCCTAAAATAAGACCTCTTTCCCTAATATTTTCCAGGCGAAGCCACATGTCCTCATCATCCAACTGAAGAGGTCTTACATTTAAATCCTGTTTGGCATAAACAGCAACCCCACCTACTTTTCTGTTCTGTCTATCCTTCCTAAAAAATGTGTATATCTCTCTATGTTACACTCATCCCCATCTTTGTTATTTAGCCAGGTTTCCGTTATTGCTATAAAATCTAAATTATGCTCTGCTACATACAACTCCAACTCACTTATCTTATTTTTGATACTTCTAGCATTAAGGCAAGCTATTTTTAATGTGTTACTCCTTCTACATTTACGTGTTTGCTTAGAATTTACATTACTATGCTTTTTATTTCTACACCATTGTTTCATGTATAGATCTAAATCTGGCCTGTCCTAAACTCCCTGCCCCCCGATTCCCTAGTTTAAACAATCCTCGACTAGCCTACACATACGCCTCCCCAATACATTGGTGCCCCTCCAGTTCAGATGTAACCCGTCATGGTGGAACAGGTCCCATCTGTTCCAAAAGGAGTCCCAATGCCCCATAAACCTATACCCTTCTACCCTGCACCAAGATTTGAGCCACGCATTAAGCCTTCTAATCTCCTCAATCTTACCTGGGCTGGCGCGTGGCACAGGCAGAACTTTGGAGAAGACTACCTTGTCAGTTCTGCTCCTCAGCTTGGCACCTAACTCTTTGAATATGGATCGCAGAACTGACGACCCTTATGTATGTCATTTGTTCCAACATCGACAATGACAACTGGATCTAGCCCCGCTCTGGCCAAGAGCCTATCCACCCTTCCAGGGAGGTCTCCCACCTGTGCTCCTGGAAGGCAACACACCGTGCGAGACTCTCTCTCTCTGGAGCACATCTGCGCTTCAATCCCCCTAAAGATTGAGTCCCCAACTATCACTACCTCTCTCTTTTTGGGAACTGGTTTTGAGGTGGCCCGTTGGAGCTCCTCAACCCTGCCTACCACCTCAGAAGGACATGATAACGGTTAGACACTTCTAATTCTGGGGTTGATACCCCCAGACAGTGTGCACCCTTTACCTTATGCCTTGTGACCGTGACCCATCTATTCCTACCTGTCTGGTCTGGAATCTCCTTCCGCGCCACCTTGGGGGTGCACACTATCTCTCTAAAGGACACCTGGGCCAAGTCCACCAATTCTCTATTACAACGCAGGTCAGCCAACTCCTGCATTTTGTTTTAGCATTTTCCAAGCAACCATTTGTCTTTAGTATGACCTGGGCCCAAAATAAGCACAGGCTTCTGGTTTAACTTCAGCTTGCATAGGGCCCTGGGTGAAAGGGGCAGTGCATCGATCCATGGGGAAGTAACGTCAATGGTCACCTGCAAATCTTCCTCCTATCTATAGGAAAGAAAACAGGAGCTGAGAAGAACTGTGTTTCACCTTCAGCCTTCCCCATTGTGCTTACCTGCTCAAAGCCAGTAAGTTGTTTTCTCAGCTTGCATGTGTGGCTGTATGTATAACAAAAAAGGATAATATCAGAAGGTAGTGCTAGGCAGTATGACCAAAATTCTATATCACAGTATTTTTCAAAATTATACTGGTTTCACGGTGTTGTGATGTGAGATTTTACATATAACTTGATAAATATTTTATATGTCTTTATTTGTAATTTAGGCAAAGCAATGTAATTTAGTGCCCCCCCTCCCCCTTTACGAATGATTCTCTTTGCATTTTACAACACAGTTGGGAGAGGATGTGTCTTAAGCCAGTTTGGCAAGTATTTCTCTGCTAAAATTTTTCAACCCCCAGCAAGGAAGCCAGGTTAGCTTAACATATGGTCTTGGGGGCAGGTGTTAAGATATTCTATTCCCCCATTGGTCTGAGGTATGGCTGTTTGGAATTGGCTTGTCTCAGAGGCCTCTAAGTACCATGATGTCCTATTGGCTGTAGGGGTTGGACAGAAAATCCATAAACTTGCTTGTTTTATCTCACTCTCTCTCTTGCTAACAACTAAACAAGACCATCACACCATGAACTGAAGACAACACAATGAAGAGCACAGCTTCAGCCATATTGAACAGGCTTGAGGTCTGTTCTGAAGAAAACTGAGCACCAATGATGCCTTAACTAGAGACATTTTAAGTAACTACAAGTCTGTGTGCCACCTGAGCTACACATCACCATTTAATCAGGTTGTAGGGTTGCCAATATTCAAATGTACTTTGCATTTTGTTATTATTTATGAATATTATCAGTAATACATTATTTTGTGTGTAACTTAACTCCAGCTTGTCTTTTTACTACATCTAATTGCCTGAGATTATAGATATAGAAGGGAAGGTGGGGATAAGTTATATAAAATAATACCTTATAAACAGTGGTAAGTCTGTAAGATTAGGCATTCTATGGCTACATATTAATAATACAATAGGGGAAAGTAGAGCAATATATATATATTACTCTACCAAGCTAAAACACACAGTGTTTTATCACACATTTTAACACACGGGGTCAACGGTATTTGTTTCCCATGCATGAGTGAATGTTAACCACTGCAATTACTGCACTAGACTGGCTAAGAATAACCTATTCCACTGTCATGAGCATTGTACAAAAAAACATTTTAATGTGCTCACAGGTATTAATACAGGTTTGCATGGCCCCATAGAGTCATAGTTTTCAATAATGAAGAGAAGGAATCACATTGCATGACAGTTGCAGTCAAAATATAGAACCTTTTTATTGAACAAATTTTGCAAACAACTTAAACTAAAATTTTGACAACATATTTTCAACCATCCAGAGGAATTTAGACTTAGTAAAATATCCAGAGGTGCTTGTCAAACGTTGTATTGCACTGAACATATCTTAGAAAAAGAATAGATAGTATATATTTTTTGTAAACCAGCTACACTTTCTGTTAATGTTAACAATTTCTGTCCACTGACACGTTAAAGTGACTTTTTAAACAACTTTACCATCATTAAACTGCATAATAGTTAAACTAATAAATAACAACAATAAAATAAATAATAGTGCAACTTCCAGTAATAATACTATTACATCAAGACTTCAAGCCCAGGTGCATTATACAGTATTCACCAAACAAAAATAAAATAAAATAGAACAAGTGCAACTTGGTGAGACATCTTTACCAACTGAACCATCACTTAGGCAAATTGCATTAATATGGACCTTGCTTCAAGCTAAGCTATATACATACATAATAAAACTGCAACTTGCACTTATAATGCTATTTGTGGCAAAAAAAACTATATGTCGAGAATAAAGTCAACATGTTGACTTTATTCTTGACATTTTCACTTTAATCTTGGCGCTTATATCGAGATTAAAGTCGACATTTCACTTTATTCTTATAGTTTATTTTGTCATTAAAGTAGAATGTCGTAAACTAAACTTCATCCTAAAATCAATGTTTAATTTACTAGATTTTCTCCAACCCCATCATAAGTTAATGTAGCACATTAAATGTTTTGTGTTAAGTGTTCCCTGACCCAGTTGTTAATTGCTACGCGCTACTTAAACTGGCTTCCTCTGCACTAAGAGGAGGCACAAGCAGGGATCACCAAACAGAATGCATTCACTTCATGATATTCCTGCTCTCTGAAAATTTAGAATACTAAGATCAATACTTGATATCCTTTTCATGATGAAATGCATTAAAGCAGGTATTAAACATGCACAGTAGTGAGGCAGTAGTGCTGCTCCCTCACAGTAAGGGGTCCCCAGGTGTACGTTCAGTGTAGAGAACTTTATGGCAGGTGTGACCAGGCTCCAAAAAACTGGATGTATGAATGGGAATCGCACTGGTTTAACTAAAATAAACCTAAATGTTGGGTTTGTGATCTGGTGGTCGGAGACACGAACACAGAATTCAATGGATGTTCTTCTGAGCGGGCTTTTTTTATTGCACGTGTGCTGTCTCTGTCTGACGTACCAAACCCCCAGTTCCTATCCTTCCTTTTCCTTTCTCCACATAACCAATCACCAAATGATAAACGTCTTTGTGAAATTAAAACTAGTTATAAACTTAGACCACAGAGCATTCAGAACTTTAAAAAAATCTTTGTTATACATGTTTAATTATGCCATTACATTCAGGGTTGTGCCCATCCCAGCAAGTATTGTGTGCGAGGCAGGAGCACATTGCAGGGTGAATACAAGCAACACATACACTAGCAGGGTCAATATAGCATAACAAAACCCCACATTCTACATGACTTTGAAAGGAAACTGAAGCATGCCAAGTAAACCAGCCAGACAAACAGGCAAATTCAAGGCAGAGAACACCCGGGACCCCCTTGCTGCAAGGCAGCATGCCAACCCTCACGCCACCATGCCCCCATTTGATTAATACATGCTTTAATGCATTTCATCATGAAAATTATATCAAGCATTTATCTTAGCATTCTAAATGTTCAGGGAGCAGGAATATCATGAAATTAATGTATTCTGTGTGGTGACCGCTGCCTGCACCTCCTCTTAGTTCAAGAGGAAGTCAGTTTAAGAAGCACATAGTGATTAACATGGCTCAGGGAACACTTAACACAAAGCATTTAATGTGCTACATAACTTATGACAGGGTTTGAGAAAATCTAGTAAATTAAATATTCATTTTAAGATGAAGTTTAGTTTACGATGTTCTACTTTAATGACAAATTAATGTCAAGATTAAAGTGGAAACGTTGAGAATAAAGTCAACATGTCGTCACACTATTACACAGTACCCAGGTACATTACACAGTACTGAAAAAAAATTAAACAAGTACAACTTGGCTTGCAGTATTATCCAGTAGTATAGAAACAGTATGCACACATTTGAACATAATGGTCCACATCCGACCTTTTAAAACCAAAGTATCTCCAGACAACAGGTACAGCTCCTTTTTTGGCAAAAGTACTTCTGTGTCATCATGTTCATCTTTATCGTTTGCTGCAGCTTCAGCTTCGGAATGTTCTCTGTCCATTTTCACCGTTCAATACCTCCACTAACACTTGTAATCCGTTGTATGCGTGTTTAGTGGTGCAGCAGTGAAAAAGGTCCCCCCTTAAAAAGTTTCCCGCTGCGCCACATTCCGAACATAGCTTAGGCTATTTAAACTGATGTTGCAGTATAAGAAAAATCCATATCACAACAAAAATAAAAAACGTTTTTTGGTATGAATCGGTATACCACCAGGCACTATCAGAAGGGTAATATTGCTGGGGCTTCTGTTTTTATAATAATGTAAATAATTTTAATAACAATGTAAATAATTTTGAGAAAAATAAAAAAAACAAGACAAAGTTTTTCATAATGACAGTGTCAGAGACGGCTGGGACGCCCAGGAGGACCGGAGGAGGGCTTGCGCCTTCCCCAGACCATGTGGGGGTGACCACCCTGGTTGCTTTGGGGACCACGGGTAGGGAGCTTAGAAGCTCAACCCTGTAGGGGCCGGTGGTTGCCGCCAGGGGGCGCCCCACTGCCTTCGGAGCCCTGGACCTCAGCACTTCTGCCACACCTGGAGGTGCCGGGGGGAAGAAGACTGGGGACACCGGGAGTGCTTCCAGGAGCACAGCTGGCACTTCCGCCATACAGGGGAGTGTCCACAGAGGAGTGTCGGGAAGCACCTGGAGCCCATCCGGGCTTGTATAGAAGGGGATGCCTCCCTTCATTCAAGGCTGGAGTTGGGTGAGGAGAGGACGAAGCAGGAGAAGAGAGAGTGGAGGCGGCCCGAAGAAGGAGAAAGGCAAAGTGTGAGAGGGGCCTGGACTTTGGGGAAGTCTTGGGGTTTGTGTACACTTACTTGGACTGTGTAAATATTGCTGTAAATAAACGTGTGGCGGTGCTTTACAACATGTCTGCCTGTCTGTGTCCGGGGCTTAGTCCACAACAGATAATACTGAATTAGCTGAATTAATATGGATAGACTTGGAAAGAATTCAGACTTGGGGACAAATCTGTGACAAATGAAAATTGGTGTAAATAAATGTAAAAAAGTGCACATGCAAATTCTACAAGTTTAGATGTCAATGCATAGTGAGCATCTTGAAAGTACATGTTTTGAGAAGGACCTAGGGGCTGTAGTGGACTCATCACTATCTACATCCAGACAGTGTATAGAAGGGAATAAGATAGCTAATAGGATGTTAAGTTACAGTATATAGCCCAATGGTGTAGAGCACAAGTCAAGGGAGGTTAAGCTTCACCTGTCATGGTTGTAATAGAATTCTATTCCTTGTCTCAGCTTTCTTTATTTTAGTTTGTTTATTTACTTTTTTGTTGATTATTTTGTGATATTTTCATAGGTAAATATTTTTATTAAGTTAATTTATTTCATTTTTTGCTTTTCATTAAGTGATAGTGTCTTTGAAGAATTATGTAATTGTTAACAATGTTAATTTAGTTTCTGTTTTCTTTAGTGTATATTTTGAGCCCAAGGGCGAAGGGCCACCTGACACAGCAGCTCGACAGCTTATCTGGGGTGTATTTGAGGCATTAGCATGCCTGAGGCAGGTACTAAGATATTAGCAATGCATTGCATTTGTTGTTTGGCTCCTCTTTTTGTGTTTTTCTCTTTCACCTGTTCACCTTCTGAATTATGTTGGTTCTAGACCTTCTTTGATTGTTACTTTGGCTTCTGACTTTTGTTATTGGATTCTTTTCTCTTGGTTTAAAGAATTTGGTTTGGTAATGTTTGGATAATTTTTTGTTATGCATATTTTCTACTGAGTATTTACTATGTTAATTTGTTATTCCTGCTACTTAAATAAAAGGTTTAATGCATTATTTTGCAAAAGCATTGTTTATTTCACAAAAGAATTTGTGTTATTTCACAAAGATATTGCAAGATCCAGTCATCTAGTGAAAGCTAGTGAGGGAGAGGTTAAGCATGCAGTTAGTGTGGAATCAAGAATTAAGAACGTTATAAATTGACACTTAATCCTGCATGAGCTGATGGGTAGATTTAATCTGCCCAGTTTACAGTCACATAAACTTACTTCATCCATCTTCTTCCGCTTATCCGAGGTTGGGTCGCGGGGGCAGCAGTTTGAGCAGAGAGGCCCAGACTTCCCTCTCCCAGGCCACTTCTTCTAACTCTTCCAGGAGAATCCCAAGGCTTTATCAGGCCAGCCGGGAGACATAGTCCCTCCAGCGTGTCCTGGGTCTTCTCCAGGGCCTCCTCCTGGTTGGACATGCCCAGAACACCTCACCAGGGTGGCGTCCAGGGGGTATTCTGATCAGATGCCCGAGCTACCTCATCTGACTCCTCTCGATGCAGAGGAGCATCAGCTCTACTCTGAGCCCCTCCCGGATGACTGAGCTTCTCACCCTATCTTTAAGGGAAAGCCCAGACACCCTGTGGAGGAAACTAATTTCAGCCGCTTCTATTCACGATCTCGTTCTTTCGGTCACTACCCATAGCTCTTGACCATAGGTGAGGGGAGGAACGTAGATTGAATGGTAAATTGAGAGCTTTGCCTTATGGCTCAGCTCCTTTTTCACCACGACAGACCGATGCAGAGCCCGCACCACTGCGGATGCCGCACCGATCCGCCTGTCGATCTCACGCTCCATTCTTCCCTCACTTGTGAACAAGACCCCAAGATACTTGAACTCCTCCACTTGGGGCAGAATCTTGCCTCCAACCCTGAGAGGGCACTCCACCCTTTTCCGGCTGAGGACCATGGTCTCGGATTTGGAGGTGTTGATTCCCATCCCAGCCGCTTCACACTCAGCTGTGAACCGATTCCGAGACAGCTAAAGATCATGGCCTGATGAAGCAAACAGGACAACATCATCTGCAAAAAACAGTGACCCAATCCTGAGTCCACCAAACCGGACCCCCTCAACACCCTGGCTGCGCCTAGAAATTCTGTCCATAAAGGTTATGAACAGAATCGGTGACAAAGGGCAGCCCTGGCGGAGTCCACCTCTCAATGGAAACAGGTTCAATATACTGCCGACAATGCAGTCCAAGCTCTGACACCGGTTGTACAGGGACCGAACAGCCCTTATCAGGGGGTCCGGTACCCCATACTCCCGGAGCACCCTCCACAGGATTCCCAGGAGGAAACGGTCGAACGCCTTTTCCAAGTCCACAATAAACTTACTTAATGAGGTAAATACAGGGTTATGCAGGTGGTGCAGTGGTAGCGTTGCTGCCTCGCAATAAGGAGATAATGGGTTTGTGTCCAAGGTCCACCCTGCATGGAAGCTCTTTGAGTACTGAGAAAAGTACAAATATATTATTATATAATTAAAATGAAACTGAATAGTTAGATATTTAAAAAACAAACATGTGAATATATCACCTACACTTATGAATTTAACTAAACTTTATTTTGTCCTTCCAATGAGAGCAGATAGCAATAAGGCTTTAACTAAACCATTAACGTTAGCTACCAGTAAAATTTACCAACAACTGAAGTTAATCTGAGCTAATTTCTCTTTTTTAAGTCAAAGTTGCTTGCATGGTGCTATTCCACAATTCAGTCAATAAATAACTAAGAAGCAAGAGAGTCTGTGTGTTGGTGAAATTTACAAAGGTCCTCGAGGCAACAACACTCAGAGCACTTAATATGCCAACTAACATTAGTAGCCTTTAACAACGTGTATAGGTCCCAAGGGCTACATGGCGATAATAAATAATCCACAACCATGTGTCAGCTAGGTACTGTAACATCAGGTAATATCAAAACTATTATACATAGTACTAATCCATTGTTACTCCAGTAACCTGCTAGCTTTAGCGCATTGGCAATTGATGTAACATTAGCTAGCTTACTGGAAGTTAGGCACATTTAGATTTCTACACACATCTGCAACAACAACAACATTTATTTATATATCACATTATCATACAAATAATGTAGCTCAAAGTACTTTACATGATGAAGGAAGAGAAAAAAGAAGACAAAGTAAGAATTAAAATAAGAGAACACCAATTAACATAGAATAAAAGTAAGGTCTGATGGCCAGGGAGGACAGAAAAAACAAAAAAAACTCCAGACAGCTGGAGAAAAAATAAAATCTGCAGAGGTTCCAGGCCATGAGACCAGCTAGCCCCCTCTGGGCATTCTACTTAACATAAATAATCAGTCCTCATTGTATTCAGGGTTCTCATGGAAGGACTTGATGATGACGGTCATGCGGAAAAAGAGCAAAAGAGAGAGTAGTGGTTAGTACGGATTTTGGAGCCACCATGAATAGTAATGATAATTAATTGGATATACAGAGCATCAGGATTAAACTAAGATGAAGCTATGAGAAAGCCATGTTAAAGTAATGTGTTTTCAGCAGTGTTTTAAAGTGCTACACTGTATTAGCCTGGTGAATTCCTATTGGCAGACTATTCCAGATTTTAGGTGCGTAACAGCAGAAGGCTGCCTCACCACTTCTTTTAAGCTTAGCTCTTGGAATTCTAAGCAGACACTCATTTGAAGATCTAAGGTTACGATTTGGAATATAAGGTGTCAGACATTCCGATATATAAGATGGAGCAAGATTATTTAAGGCTTTGTAAACCATAAGCAGTATTTTAAAGTCAATTCTGAATGACACAGGTAACCAGTGCAGTGACATCAAAACTGGAGAAATGTGCTCGGATTTTCTTTTCCTAAATAGGATTCTAGCAGCTGCATTCTGCACTAGTTGCAAACGATTTATGTCTTTTTTGGGTAGTCCTGAGAGGAGAGCGTTACAGTAATCTAGTCGACTGAAAACAAAAGTGTGAACTAATTTCTCCGCATCTTTCAATGATATTAGTGGTCTAACTTTTGCTGTATTTCTTAAGTGAAGAAAATGCTGTCCTAGTGATCTGATTAATATGCAAATTTAAAATTCAGGTCACAGTCAACAGTTACCCCTAAATTCTTTACCTCCGTCTTGACTTTTAATCCTAATGCATCAAGTTTATTTCTAATAACCTCATTATATCCATTATTGCCAATCACTAAAATTTCTGTTTTTTCTTTATTTAGCTTGAGAAAATTACTACTCATCTATTTAGAAATACAAGTAAGACATTGTGTTAGTGAAACAACAGAGTCGGGGTCATCAGATGCTATTGATAAATACAGCTGTGTGTCTTCAGCATAGCTGTGGTAGCTCACGTTATGCCCCGAGATAATCCAACCTAACGGAAGCATGTAAATCGAAAAGAGCAGCGGACCCAGGATAGAGCTTTGTGGAACAACATATAGAATATCATGTATCTTTGAGTTATAATTACCACAACTAACAAAGAATTTTCTACCTGCCAGGTAGGATTCAAACCAATTTAAGACACTGCCAGAGAGGCCCACCCATTGACTAAGGCGATTTCTAAGAATATTATGATCAATGGTGTCAAATGCGGCACTCAAATCTAAGAGGATGAGAACAGATAAATAGCCTCTGTCTGTATTCACCCGCAAATCATTTACTACTTTAACAAGTGCAGTTTCTGTGCTGTGATTTGTTCTGAAACCCGACTGAAACTTATCAAGAATAGCATGTTTATTGTGGTGGTCATTTAGCTGCATAAAGACTGCCTTCTCTAGAATTTTACTTAAGAAAGGCAGGTGCAGCATGAGCTGCTAATTCATGCTTTGCTTTTTTATTTTCTGTGCTCCTGACTGGTGTTGACTTGAAGCCATCTCTCTGCACAATATCACAACAGGTGACTGTCAATGACATTAATTTGACAATTCACAAAACAGCAATAACACCACTAGGTGGACCACTAACCCCTTTTGGTCCTTTGATCACAAGCCCCACGCACATTGCACGAAGTGCGTATAGAAAGGAGTGGCTCTGGATCTATGCAGAGGAGTAGCTTAGGGTCTTGTTCATGAGTGAGGATAAAGGGGGTTGTGAAACAGTTTGGTATGTGGTGTCAAGTGCGAATCAAAGTCCTTTGCCAATGTTCTTACTTTAACAGTGAATCTACAGTAAGTTCACATCTTTTAATCAGGTCATAAATGTGAACTATTGGATTGATATTATAGGCAGACACAACTTAAAACTGTATGATTCCTTTGCAGATAAGCAGCGGTCTCTCTTTGTGATTAAGCAGGAAGCCTGATAGCCCTGAAAGACTCAGGGAAAAACTGAGACTGAAATAGCATGTTAAGGTGGAATGGTCAGCTAATGAGGATGCTCAGTAGAGCAGTCTTACAGTAGAGACACAGCCCACTGGGAAGAGACATTTGAGGGATTATATCTGCATAACATGAATTCACCAGTGGAAAAATGAGTGTGAAGACCACAGATGGGAATCCACCCTACTCAACCTATTGTCACAGTGACACTCAGAAATAAAAGTGTTTTAGGAAAACAAATGAGTCAGTTTTAACACCTATTCAATGCTAGTTTCAGAAACAAACCTGTACACATTTTATTTAAAATTCTCTAGTGAATTGTTGTCTAAGTAACAAGACTAAACATTTTTAAATAATTGGAAACTGTAGACATTTTTCACAGAAATAAACTGAAATATTTGTTTTCTTTCTGCAGCTTTATCAAAAAGACCCATATGCAAGATCATTTTGTTCATTATCTTAAATTTAATTGCTACAGAAAAGCCACAGTTTAATGTAATATATTTAACTTTTATCCATGTCATTAGAATAATGATGGACTTATAAGAGGAGACAAGGAGAAAATGCATTAGGACTATGAAATATTTGCCTAATAATGCTGCCTTCAAATTTCTGTGGGGATCTGCAAAGACTTAGCTGACATTTTATTTTACCTCCAGGCACATATTATTATTATCATTAGATTGCCATGGTCTATGCTGTCTAATTTTAAATCAAGGCATATTCATAATCCCAGACATGGATTTTCTTAAAAAGAAATAACATTCAGTGTTAAATATTAGAACAGTCATGTAGCATCATAGCACCTTAAAATTAAGTCTAACATTTTACAAGATCATTGGCAAGATTATTATAATATAAACTAACACACTGTAGTAGCTTCTTGCACTTTCAGGTTTAACATAGACTGTATTCTTAGCATACACAACAGAGAAGTAAACTTAATGATTTACAAAACCACAACAACAAACTATAACTTATCTATCATAATTCTCTCTGTCTTACTTGACCAGTGTTTTCAGATGCACCAAATAATATATGTACCTCATTTTTATCCCTAAGTTCCCAGCTTCCATTTACAAGCCAGGTATTAGCTTCTTTCTCTCTAGTGTCTCCAAAAAAAAAATCATCATAAATTAAATCAATATTTAGTGTGATCACCCTCTGCCTTAAACAGCAGCAATTCTCTTAGGTGCACTAGCAGGCAGTTTCTGAAGTCACTTGCATGGTTAGTTGTTCCAAGCCTCTTAGAGAACTTGCCACAGTTCCACTGCAGTCTGTGGCTGACTTATTGCTTTGGTCTCTACAAGTAATCACAGACTTGCTTGAAAATGTTGAGATCAGGGCTCTTTTGGAGCCATACTTATTTCTTTTTTGTTGTCAGTAACTGTTTATGATATTTTCTATGTGGTTGGGGTCATTTTCATGATTCAAAATAAAGCTGAGAATGATTAGATATCTTCCTGATGATACTGCAGGATGAATAAGAATCTGTTTGGACTTCTCAGCAGTGAGAGGGCAATACATTCTAATCAGATCACCAGCTCCATTTGTGAAATGCAGCCAGAAACCTGCAACAAACCTCCATTATGTTTCCCTGTTGCCTGCAGATATCTGTCCATGTTGATGGCTAACCATATAGAATAAAGGAACAGATACGAAAGCTTTGCTGGAGGGGCACCCCATTCAGCATATTAGCAAGGGTGGAGCAATTGAGTGACCAGAGCAGTCTAAACTAAAAAGATTAACCCAAAAGCTCAGTAATTGTGACAATGTGACCACTCAATCACTGAAATGCTGTGAACATTTGAAAAAATAATGCAATGAAAAAAATGGTTTAATAAAGTAATACAATGACATATTATGTATAGTTTTATTATTTACTGTCAACTAATAGTTGAAACCCTTAAAAAACAATGAAAACCACTTAACAGAGTCCATTTTCAGGGGCAGTTGTTTAGTATTGTATGAGATGGCTCTTTTTTAAATGCTTTGTGTGTGAGTCATAATTTGCTCCATTGGACTACTGTGTAAAGATATGTGTGTCTTTAAGTTAACTGGATAATTCCAACCCGTGAGTAATGCAATAAGCAAGGACCTCATTGCATCCTGTGTGTCACTAAGATTAAATATTGTGATAGTATCATTCTCTTTTATTAAATGTTATTATAAACAGGTCTTAACATACTTGATAACAAAATCCCTAAATACAGGATTGACATGTTTTAGTAAAGGTTCTTTCCCTAGTTTATGTTTATCTTCCTTTCCCTTGTCTTTTTCGTTAATTTTTTCAGTTTGGATTATTTATTATGTTTATTCTTTTATTATTGTTCTGTTTTCATTTATCATTAATCTGATATGCTTCAATGTATTATTGTTTTTGTTAAGTTTAAGAACAGTTGTGTACTGCTCCTTTAAATATCATTATGTTCATTGTGTTTGGGGGAGGATCCTCAAGAGATAAGACTACCTACCACTTGCATCACTGCCCCCAGCTCCATAAATGGATGAACAGGAAGAGCAGTCCCCGTGGTTCACTAAATATGCTTTTGTGGGTGTAGTTTTCTGTGAGTATTGCTTTGTATATTTGGATTTACTGGTTTCTATTAGACTTTTTTAACTCTTTATAAGGAATGCAATTAAAGATTTTGTCTTGGGATTTGTTTGCTTTTGGATATCTGTTTTGATAATTCCTGTTATATTTTCTGATTTATATTAATACATCTCCTTTTTAAAAGATTCTTTTGTGTCCCATCTCTCTACAAGCCAGGGGTTTATGGTAATCCTCTTTTTCTTTCTTGTATTAGAAATTTGTTAGTTTTTGCATACACCTTAGGGTCAGAGCGCAGGGTCTGCTATTGTACAGTACCGCTGGAGTAATTGCAGGTTAAGGGTCTTGCTCAAGGGCCCAGCAGAGTAGGATCTCTTTTGGCAGTAACAGGGAATCGAACTGGCATCCCACCAGATACTAGTGCAGATCCTTAGGCTCAGAGCCACCACTCTACCCTAAAATAAATCAACAACGGTGTGTCTTCCATTTAACACCTACTATCCTTCCATGTGAGGGCATTTTGATTATATTTGGAACTTCATATATGTATTTTTTAACCTTTAAAGCCAAAGTTTATTCGGCCTGGTGTAGGCTGAAGCCAGCCTTTGGAGTAAGCTGTCAAGCTCCCTTAGAATGATCCTTGTCCCCGCAGACTAGTAGCAGTCTGACCTGCTTTTTGGCCATGTTTGCCACTTCTTGGTTTGCAGTCACAACAAGTGTGAACTTACCAGTATGAAGCCACTTTCAGAAAAGCAGCAAGTGCCTATCCCTAACTCTGTCCTATGCCAATGCCCTCCTTCCTGTTAACAATTTGCCAGTTAATCAACTCATCACATGATGTAAGTGTTCTTAAATAAAGATTTTTTTTTAGGATAAATACTATAGAATTCTTATTGTTTTTATTAACAGAAGAAGAATGTAATGTTTGTAACAAAACAGAAGAGATGAAGTGTTGAGGTACAGAATGAGATCACCTGTTTAACATACACAGGTATCTGCACAAAAAAGAAAGGATTGCAGACTGAAATAAGCCAGAGATGCACAGGTTGAGAATAATGCCCCAAAATTTCACAGGTCTGTCTTCTTCTGAGTCAGGTCCAGCAAAGAACACAGGCATCGAGTTGCAGGCTTATTTAACTAGTGGGCAGATTGGAAGGATAGGGACTTCTGGGAGCTGAGAGGAGATGATGTCCTTGGTTGTTGGTTGCCTTCCACTCCATTCAAAGGGTGAAAAAGAAGCTACAGTTACTGATTGTGTGATCCCATCACACACTCCTAAAACACTTGAGTATGACACATTCATATGGAAATGTTGTGCTATATCTATTAATCTAGAGGCAAGAAAAAAACATCTGAAGTTCTTGAGTTTATAAAAAGTCTATCTGTGAACAGTGAATAAATATCTCCCTTTTTCTGCTGTATACACAAGGAATAAAATGAATTTACAAAATGCTTACTAAAGTGGCATCCTGACTGTGCTTTCACAC
The DNA here is from genome assembly GCA_026402145.1 of Polypterus bichir lapradei. NCBI lineage: Eukaryota > Metazoa > Chordata > Cladistia > Polypteriformes > Polypteridae > Polypterus > Polypterus bichir. Next base: position 7,616,383 of record JANRMT010062822.1, read on the forward strand.
AATTTGGTTAACTTTGACACACATGCAGCTGAAGCTGTCATCATTTATTATGAATCTGAGTCTTGCTTAGGTGTAATGAGACAGATTCTGCATTTTTTTCACTCCTTTTGCTTTTAATTTGGACAATGCTCCATAAGTACTAAAACTGAAAGTAACTGAATGCCTGTGCAATTGTGAACATTAAAATAAGTTTAAGAAGTTTTTTTTGCATGATTTCTACAGACTACATTAATACAGATTTGTTTTGTAGGTCTTGCAAACGTGTTGTACGTGTGGCATCCTTATTTATTAGCCCCCACAATTGTGAGCAGGTTTTTTCACAAATGAAAATTACTAAAAGCAAGCACAGAAGCAAATTAAAAGATACAAATATTTGTAATAAATGAACTGTTGCAGCAACATATTAACACTTTGTGCAGAAGCAAGTGATAGTGAAATCACTTTACTTTAAATTTGCTTTTATTGATGTTTGAGCATCTCTCTTAATAAAAAAAAATATAAACTATTTCTCAGAGCAACTATTTTTTAAAATGAACGATTGTCACTAACACATGGCCTACATTTTATACAGCTCACTGTATGAGACATTATTGACAATTAAGCCTGCCACCAAAAAGGTTTGCCAACTCCTGGCTTAGATGATGATGAATTGTGTTGCAAAACAAGGACAGCCATTTGTTTTTATTTTTCTGGGTTAAGAATTCAGTAATCATTTAGTACAAAGTGGTCTGTATGTTCACATGTCAAGGGTATTTTTTTGTTTTCATAAGCCTTTTGCCATCATGACATTGGTGATATCTCAAGGCATCCCTCTGGCATAGATCCATTTTTTCTGCACAAGCCCTCTTTATACTTTAAGGCTTTTAATCAAATCTCTGACAGCACAGTAATGACGGCCTGACTGCAGATTTTGTCAACAGTTTGTTTTTGACTCTTCAATTAATTACACCTCATGGCTCCCACTCTTTATCTGCAGTACAACTACAACTTTAAGATCCCACATATTAATACCCCTGATTGTGAATGTGGTCTAAGATTTGGCTCCCTTAATCTGTGAGATCTGTAAATGAAATCCAGATGCTGACTATGCAAACAATGTGAATTATTTTCATTTGAAATCGTGAAAAACAGTGAAATTGTTCTGTTACTCAATCTGGTGTATACAGTATCTTAATTGAGAAAATAAGTGGGTTATGATTTTATGACATGATCATCCTCTGTCAGTAGCAATTAAATATTTTAATTTAATTGGTGATCATAAATTGAGCTTGTAAACTATTATGGACTGATTTCCTATGCAGTGATGGTTTAAGGCTTGTGATCACTGCCGTCCAGATATGCTTTGTTTTTCTGTGACACTATAACAAAGAAGAAAGCTTTACAGTAACACAAAAAAGGCATCTGTCTGCATTCTCATTTATACATATTGTGATTTGAAAATGAAGTCATATAGGAGGAAAAAGAAAGGTGTATCCATACAATGTTCTCAGAACCTGCTGCATGGGTCGCCAAGTCCAGTCCTGTAGGACTACTGTGGCTGCAGGTTTTCATTCTAACCCTTTTTTAATGAGTGCCCTGTTTTTGCTGCTAATTAACTTCTTGTGAATTCATTTTAATTGAATTGCTTTTTTAAGATTTGTTTCCCTGAATTTCTCATTCATCTTTCCTTAAATGGCTCCCAAACAGAAATGAAATGTGAAGTGAGTGAGCCAATAGAAGACCAACTTAGTCAGGGTCTCAAATTCCAACCAATTTCACTCCAACCAGCTGCTTAATGAGGTGCCAATTCTTGTTGTTAATTAAACCCATTATTTAATTTTGTGGCTTTTTGCTGCTCTCATTGTGCATTAGCAGACATTTCCGAAATTGTTGATTTTTCTCTTTCAAAGAGCGCTTTTAAAATGTTTTGGGGACCTGAGCAGGTCAACATTCCTGAGAGCTTCATCTTTCTTTATTTTCGGATATTGTATGATGGACACCAGTTGTTTTGGCTCATTTAGTATCTCATTATTGTTTGGCTTCTAATTAAGGAAAAAGAAACAATTAAGGGTTCTGAGTCTTCAAGAACAAGTCAATTAAAATTAGTTCAAAAGATGTTAATTAGCAGCAAAAACAGGTCACTCATTAAGAAAAGGGTAAGAATCAAAACTTATAGCCCTGTTGGTCCTCCAGGACTGGAGTTAGCAACCCCTGTGCTAAAGAACAGGTATCCCAGAAGATGCCAAGGGCCCATGACTCTTCTAAATTTAAGAGAAATCCTATGGTTAGGCTGGAAAGTAACCAGAAATCTACATGGTCAAATAGAGGCACCACACATCACACAATCCAGAAACCAACCGGATTAGCAGGGGACAAGTACAGTGCTAGGAACCAGCACACCCTAACTGGTAGGACCATCCCTGAATTCTTGGCATTCTTTCTATTTATCCTTTTTTAGTTTTAACTAAAATTCAAATCCACAGTTATTCTGATTCATGATATGACATTTTATTATTCCAGATGTGAAAGTACATTATTTTTGATTTGATTTGATATACTTTGTTAATTATCTCTTTTTGCATGACCTTTGATGGTTAGAGTGCAGGTTTCAGCACCCCTTAAGAAAAGGAGAACTGGTAATAAATGACAACTCATAAATATTTTTAAATTTTATTTTTCTTTCATTAAAATGCAATCTAAGTTGGTATAATTCTTAGTATTGAGTGTAAGCATAAAGGGATAAATTGAATATAGGAACTGAAAGGACTGTTTATAAAAGTGGTTGGAAACGTTGGCCACATAGACACAACCAATTAACTGTACTGCTTTTTAGGAATTTGTTTTTTTGAGTAAAAAGCCAAAGTGGATGTGAACAAAGACAGATTGTTAATTGGCAAATTTCCATATAATTTCCTAAACCTAATCTCTGAGAAAGCTTTTGCTTTCAATGGCTTTGGATCTCTTGCTAGAAAGAGCATATTGAAAATGTAGTGTTTACTAAAATGCTCAGGGGATGCACATGAAAACTGAATGAATCATTTGTGGTTCAGGTTAGGTCACACTCGTAATTAAGCTTGAGTTAAATCATAATTATGGTTTTGTAGTGATTTTCAAGACTTACAGTAAGAATGTTTTATACAACATATAAAAATCAAACAATTATAATAAAAAGACAACATACACAACACAATACATAATGAGTGACATTCATCTTTACTCTATATCTTGTTATGTTGCTGCTTGTATTATAATATAAAAGTAAGCAACTGGCAATTCAAAAAAATTGCAAATGTAGATATTACTTTAGATTTAAAATGGGTGATACATGTCCTAAACAACTGTTCAACTGTAATGTTTTTTCAATTGCAGACCTGTAACCAAAACCCTGAGTCACCTCTGATTCACAGCTACTCTGTGTCAAATGTTACTTGTCATGGCACTGCTTTTAACTCTTGCTATAATAAGTAGTGACATTCAGAGGAAAATAACCTGTATTGGTAGATGATTTAACTAACAACATTAGTTTAAGTCAAAAGTTCCCAAAATGGTCGATATGGACCCCTAGGGTCGATTTGAACTTTCTAGGGGTCGATAGTTTAAATAAAATATTTGGGGGTTGACAACAGCAAAAATAGACCCCCTTAATGCTGCTATTTGTTTGTTATTTCAAAACATATATGATTCCAAAAGGTACCTAATTAAAAAGTAAAATAATAAAAAAAAACACTTTTTTGATAAAAACACATTACATACTAAACTTGCGAATGGAAAGGTAAAATGTGTCATTAAAAGAGTCACATGTAAGAATGCATGAAAATACATGTAGCACAAACATGTCTGTGCATTGTCTTATCGAACGTATCAAAGCAGGTGCGGACAGGAAAAACCGTTGCATGTGACTAGGGGGTCAATGGTTTTAAAAGTTTTTGGTAAAGAGGTCTGCAGCTGAAAAAAGTTTGGGAACTCTTGGTTTAAGTAAAGTTCCTCTTGTCTGCTGATGGGTGAAATATTATGAATCAACTTAATAACACTAGACACTTTTTCAGCCTTTCATAACACAGATGGTCAGACAAAGAGAAGAAAACGATGACCTTCTTTTCACAATAGAATTACACACAAAATGAAATCATAAAGCTGGCTGGGTCAAATAGTAGACAATCAAAATGCCATGGCATCTAACTATTGAGTCAAATGCAATAAATCATAATCAATAGCTTCACCATAGTCAGCCTCAAAAAAGACACAAGCAGGTGAAGCAAACTCAGCTTTCTTTGCACAGAGAACTGTAGATATGAGATCTGTTTCCAACCAGTGTGGTAGACAGTAGGACTTTCGGAACACTGAAATTTTGATATGATAGTTTTTGAAAGAGGTAGGTGATGAACTAGGCCTCTTTTTCTCGGAACATTTCATGGGTTCTTACACAGTGCAAATTTAGAGATACCACCTTAAATTAAAGGTGTGTTTTTGTAAGGAAACCCATAGTATCTAGCAAGGAAAAAACCCTCAAATACTTGGGAAGAATCAGTACATTCCACACAGACAACGCCCAGGGCACCATTTCAACCCATGACTCTGGACTCTGAGGCAGCAATGGCAACTACTGTGAAGCCACAATCTATAATGTTACATTTTTATGCTACTCTATCTAATAGTTATCTTAATTTATTTAACCACTAGATAATACGCTGCATAATTTTCTTGATAAGAGACTAATTTGAAATTAATCTGAGGTAGCCTCTAGTCTGAAACAATGGGAAAAGAGGACAGTAAAATCTTTGCAGGAATGAGGTGATAACATGATATAAAGTACAGTGGTGCTTGAAAGTCTGTGAACCCTTTAGAATTTTCTATATTTCTGCATAAATATGACCTAAAACATCATCAGATTTTCACTCAAGTCCTAAAAGTAGATAAAGAGAAACCACTTAAACAAATGAGACAAAAATATTATACTTGGTCATTTATTTATTGAGGAAAATGATTGAATATTACATATTTGTGAGTAGCAAAAGTATATGAACCTCTAGGATTAGCAGTTAGTTTAAAGGTGAAATTAGAGTCAGGTGTTTTCAATCAATGGGAAGACAATCAGGTGTGAGTGGGCACCCTGTGTTTTTTAATGAACAGGGATCTATCAAAGTCTGTTCTTCACAACACATGTTTGTGGAAGTGTATCATGGTGTGAAGAAAGGAGATTTCTGAGGACCTCAGAAAAAGAGTTGTTGATGCTCATCAGGCTGGAAAAGGTTACAAAACCATCTCTAAAGAGTTTGGACTCCACCAATCCACAGTCAGACAGATTGTGTACAAATGGAGGAAATTCAAGACCACTGTTACCCTCCCCAGGAGTGGTCGACCAATAAAGATCACTCCAAGAGCAAGGCGTGTAATAGTCGGTGAGGTCACAAAGGACCCCAGGGTAATTTCTAAGCAACTGAACGCCTCTCTTACATTGGCTAATGTTCATGTTCATGAGTCCACCATCAGGAGAACACTGAACAACAATGGTGTGCATGGCAGGGTTGCAAGGAGAAAGCCACTGCTCTCCAAAAAAAAGTTGCTGCTCGTCTGCAGTTTGCTAAAGATCACGTGGACAAACCAGAAGGCTATTGGAAGAATGTTTTGTGGACGGATGAGACCAAAATAGAACTTTTTGGTTTAAATGAAAAGCGTTATGTTTGGAGAAAGGAAAACACTGCATTCCAGCATAAGAACCTTATCCCATCTGTGAAACATGGTGGTGGTGGTAGTATCATGGTTTTGGCCTGTTTTGCTGCATCTGGGCCAGGACGGCTTACCTTCATTGATGGAACAATGAATTCTGAATTATATCAGAGAATTCTAAAGGAAAATGTCAGGACATCTGTCCATGAACTGAGTCTCAAGAGAAGGTGGGTCATGCAGCAAGACAACGACCCTAAGCACACAAGTCGTTCTACCAAAGAATGGTTAAAGAAGAATAAAGTTAATGTTTTGGAATGGCCAAGTCAAAGTCCTGACCTTAATCCAATCAAAATGTTGTGGAAGGACCTGAAGCGAGCAGTTCATGTGAGGAAACCCACAAACATCCCAGAGTTGAAGCTGTTCTGTATGGAGGAATGGGCTAAAACGTTTAGTTGCAGTTATTGCTACAAAGTTGGGGGGGTTTGGGGATCACACCAGATACTGAAAGCAAAGGTTCACATACGATTGTCACTCAAAAATATGTAATATTCAATCATTTCCCTTAATAATAAATTACCAAGTATAATATTTTGTCTCATTTGTTTAACTGGTTCCTCTTTATCTACTTTTAGGACTTGAGTGAAAATCTGATGATGTTTTAGGTCATATTTATGCAGAAATATAGAAAGTTCTAAAGGGTTCACAAACTTTCAAGCACCACTGTATGAACGCAATAGGGCAAAACAGATCAAGGAAGGCTGTGCGTACATGTGCATTTTTAACTGATTACACAGAAAATGAACATGAGATTTCAAGTAACAAATTACATATTTTAAGGTAAACATTCTTGCATTGAGGGATGGACTTTGCTTCCTCCTGTAGCTTTATGTGAGTTCTGCCTTTTTGCTCAATGTCAGCAAGCTGAGCATAGGTGCACTAATAATAAAGTCATGCATAGACAAAGATAAATGAAACTGTCAGCCATGTGTAAGCATTATGGTCATTTATTATATTAATTACAGTTATTATTTAGTGATTAATGCATAATGTGATGCCATAGACCACCCATGAATTAGGTGGCTCAGACCTGTCAATTTGTTAAACAATCTGTTCCCAGCTTGAAAAGATTTATTTTTTCCCCCCTGTATGACACTATGGTGAACTTGTATTCTACATTTGTGTGTATAGTTTGGACATTTTCCTCAAATAAATAAGACTTTGCTCTGGTGCTCCATTTTTTTTTCAAATAGTTGCATGTGAGGCTTACTAGTATCTTAAGAGTGGTGTAATGTATTGTGGCCATGTTTGGGAATGACAAGATGCGCAACATTGAAAAGCTGTGACATCAAACTGGTCGTCCCGTTTAATTACTGTAAGTTCAACTCAAAATACTCCTTAAGGCGAAAACGAAAACAGCCACTTGGGCACAAAACACAAAATAAGCTCTCAGGTTTCAAAGTAAGGTTCAATTCTTGGGAGCTCTGTCCTAAAGTTTGCTCTCAGAAGAGAATTATGAGTCCTTCCAGGCAGCCAGAAAGGCATCTTTATAATACATATGCCAGAAGGGGTGGGTCTAAATGCCCTTACTGGGCATTTTTTCTGAGCTGTGGGGAGAGAAGGTGAAGAGAATGTTAGCGACAGCAACTCCTGTCACCACAATGGGATATCACATGCCTCGATTGAACCCATCAGGAGGTCCTCCGACATGCATGTGTGACAATATGTACATTAGAGTGGCCTGTGATAGATTGGCATCCAATCCAGGATCCACTTAAAATTAATTTTTATAAAAGCATACAGTTGTGTTTTGTTCATCATGTCTTATGCCTGATGCTCCTAGGATAGTGTCATACACTTGCGATTGGGAAATAGCATAAAAGGCCTGAATAATAATAATAGTAATAATATTAATAGCAATAATAATAATAATAGTAATTCCACGCCAAACCAGGGGGCAGTGAGGTGCACTGACTTTCTTTTTCAATCCCTTGCAAACCATCCACGTGAAATTCCGTAAGGTTCTGGCACCTCTGTTGACATCACTTCTGGTGCCAGGGGGGCATGGGAGGTTTTTTTTTTTTTTAAAGGCTTCCGATGACATCACTTCCGGTTGTGGGCTAGGATAGGAGGGGTTGGGGGGACTCTGATGGCATCACTTCTGGTTCTGCCCCTTGATGATGTCACTTCCGGTATCAGCCCATAAAGCCACCATCTTTGTTAAGCAGTATCATTTCTATTTTGGACTCTCACTTGTGAACATCTCACAATTATTTACCCATTTGCAGCCAGGGAATATTATATGGGTGGCTGCCCCAAACTTTGTTTTGATGTCTTTTTGTCGTTCTTGTGACAACAGGCTTTTGCTCCCTGTGATCATGTCATGAAATAACCAGATTCACAAAATGAATAGTTAATTTTCTTCTTTTTCTTTAGTAATATTTCAAGAACCATTAGTAAATCCCATTTACATTTACTACACCCTGTCTAAGGTAAGCATGACATGTGACTTTTTTACAGCTATGCCTTCATGGTTTTCTGTTTAACAATATGTTGTTTCTGTTATTGAATTTAATGATTGCATTACAATGAGAAGCTTAAAAGAAGCAAGAGAAACAGAAATTTTCTCAAATCAGATCCAATTTGAGCAACCAAAAATTTCATTTGAAGTAATCATTAAAAGATTCTGAAAAGTTGAAAAGGTTGACAAAGTTTCGGCAAGGGTTCATTATTTGTGTGAAACACCAATAAATGCATGCTGGAGTCTAAGCGACTATTGAATGGTTCCTAGTAAACTGAATGTAATCATTTCTAACTTTGTGTTAAAGACAGGGTATTCTTTGCCCATTGTCTTATTGAAGGTGGCCAAGATAAATGCAGTGTGTGTTATGACAATACAGTATATTTTTCATTGAGCAGTAATACCCCTAGCACATATATTACAGGATGAGAGATTACTGTGAATCAAAAACAAGGACAAGTCAATGAATATATGTGGGATGTCCAGTTATGAGTCAAGTTTGATCATGTTCTGCACAAATTTAGGAATTATGTATTTTAAATGAGGACTGAATATCCAGTCATTGCCTGGAAATTTAACTGAACTGTCCCTTTCCCAGCACTGTCTCAGACTACCCATTTGAAATTGCAATAGAATATGAAGAATACAAAACTTGGCTATTTGTTTATGCAAGGTCACTAGACTGAATGTAGGATATAGAAATGTTTTAATGAATGGTTACATTTCAAACATAATGTGTTCAAGAGATGCAAATATACTGTAACTATCTAAAGCTCTAAAGGTGCAATTACTCAGTGTATATTTAAATACCATGCACTTTAGGAATGATGGTGACATATGATTTTCTTGTAAAAGTGTAATTGGCAGCAACATCTAAATGGTGAGTGTTTAACTACCAGAATTCATCTTAGTCTAAATGGTAACTGGTGCACTAAACAGAGCATACAGGGAGAAATTAGGACAGAATGTCCTTTCCATGGCTGTGGTAATTTCTTTCTGGTTCCTTCCAATAAAACATCTTTATGGAGCTTTGTGGTAGAACTGACATGTAATACCATGTGCCCCTCTGCTTGAGAACTCTGAAGAATATATATATATGTTTTTTTTTATCCAAGACAATTTACAATTGTGTCCAATTTTTTAAATAAGAATTTTAATAAGCATTAATTACTCCAGCTAATATAAGATGAAGACATGGTTAGTTAATAACTTTGTGTTTAACAATTTTCATCAGGTCATTTTTTCAGTCCATCTGTCCTTATTATTGGCCTCATCTTTAGAGACTTAAAAACTGAATTTTACAAATAAGGACTCTACTATTTATTAATCTCTATTAATTCTATATCTGTCATATGTAAGTGTTTGTTATTGTTTTGTATGTTATATATTCTTTTTTAGCTTATTTTAATTTGTTTTTACTTTGCTTGTACAGTAACTAGCACTTTGATTTACTTAGTTTGTATGAAAATGTGTGGTAGAACTAAATATTGTTGCTTTGAGTTAGGTATTTCTATTTATTAAAAGAGTCTTTGGTTAATCCATCATTTTCCTTTAATTCTATAAATATCTTACCATATTCCTTAAATATCCTACTTATTTATTTGTGTTTGGTAACTTTGGCTCCAAATGCCTTTTAAGAAGCATTCACTTATAGTGCAAAAAGCACCTACTGCAATCACCATGGCTGTCTGACCAATAAAAGAAAGTGGCTCTTAGTGGACAGATTTTATTGAAATCTGGCACACTTATTCTTCAAGGTAAAGGAAAATTTTGACGAAAGTCCAATTTTCATTGCAATATTCTGAATATATCCTGCTTTAGTAATTTCAGAATCTCCCATTACATACATTTACCTTTATCTCTTCAGTTCAGGCTGGTCTTACACCACTTCTACTGGGAAGCATTATGTGCTCTATACTATAGGAAAACATTCTACAATTGAAATATGTCATATCTAAAAACTAGGATAAAAATATAATGTTGCCAGGCATCTCTGCCTGACATCCACATGAAAAGTCTGGGTTTTGAAAACCAGCTAAATAAAAACAATAATGAATCAAAATGGAGAAAGTAAGGGAATACACATTTATTGAGCTTGAATGAGCCCAGCAATAGGTCATTCTTAAGGTATGGAGTGTGTACCACTTTTTTCATGGAAGTTTTTCATGGAAGATTGGCGTGGAGACAGTGCCATTGGAGGGCTGCCGAGGAAGGAGATGACCTCCAGTAAACCTCATGCAAGGAAATGAGGCTGAGGCATTGTGTTTCACAAACTATTTGGCTGCTAGCAACAGTATTTAACTTGTTATTATAAAAATAATAATACTGTATAATAATACATTTTATTTATATAGTGCCTTTTCCATGCTCTTTCAATATATTGTCATATGTTACAACCACCAAAGGACCAAATTAAAAGATATCTGAATATCAACATCAAATACTCAACACTGAAAGCAGAAATGCAGATGAATATTCATAAATTTGCAATTCTTGTTCAAAAGATAAAGTGCTACACCTTATTGTACATAATATAATATATAATTCATGATAACAGTGACAACTATTCTAAAACAGCAAGCTGTGCAAATTTACGCACCCTTTAAATTACATCTTTAAAAATATCAGCCAATATGTCACTTCAAACAGGACAGTAGTCTTCAAGCTCCAATGTTGAACTAGGGGGCATTCCACGAAGCATGCTTAGCGAGTAAGCCTTATTTAAATCGAGATGTTAGGCTTATCTGTGTCAGATTTGGTTCCACAAATTAGGATTAGGACAAGTCGCGATTGGTTATTGAGGCAACTAAAAGTCAAGTCTTGGCCCTTTTCAGCATCAGGCTAAAGATGAAGCTTAGCAGAGTGCTGTGGATTGAGGGATCACAAAACTATAATTCTAAGAGAAACACAACCTCGGAGAAAGGTTCAGGGGATTTTTTTAGGATTTCTATTGTTGCTGAGTTTTCATTTAAATTTATCTTACAAGTTCATTACAAAATGATAAGGCATGATAACGTAAACTAGCCATTAAAAATAAACAATATTTAAATACTGTCATTCATTGCCACCTCTTTTGTCAGTGACAGTGTTTTCAAGTGTATTTAATTTTGATGCATTCTTAGTTACACTAAATTAAATTAATCTAATGTTAGTTACAAGGTGGTATAAACATTAAAAGCTACACTGATTATTGAAATATGGCAAGAATTAATAATATATCACATTTTAATTATTATGTTACCTATCCCCCATTGCTCTTTTTGGTCAGCAAGTAACCAACAGAAAAAATGTTAATAAAACAATAGGTTAAAAGGTGGGTGTTCCATAATGTTAAAATCATCTTGATATATAATACGCTACCGTGGCTGTCCGTTTGTCTGTTCAGGATATTAAATCACCTGTAGCTAGCGAACCGTTTGACCAATTGACCTGAAATTTGTTACACATATACTACATGACGTCTACTATCCGCTTCCGGGGTGAAGATTGACCTCCAAGGTTATTCCTCTTTTTATTTTTATTTTATTGTAGAATCAACTCTTGGCAGTGGCCATGCGGCGCATGCGTACAGGTGCCGTTTTCATCCCTACCACCTTCGCCATCACTTCCCCTACCTCTTCATATCTTAAATCATTCTTGAGGCAGATTGAACATTTATGTGCCAGTGAAAAATTAAAGAAAACACACTAAGTAGTTGCAAAACAAACACTGACTTAATCAGTTTTAACGCGAAAAGATGCCAACGAAAGAAGAGAAGAAGCAGGCCGCTAGGGTGGAGAAAAGAAGAGCTGCTCAGGAAGCAGCAAGCGCATCAACCTCTGAGCAAATGAATGCTAAATGTACAGAGAAAGAGTATGAAAATTATGAAAGCTCAAGTCAAGTGTATTCACTGCACATTATCATGCAGTTTGCCGTTACTGGTCAGTTATAATTCTAAGTTAGTAAATGTCTAACATTAAAGTAGTGCAAAGATGTTTATAGTAATGTACAAGAAAACATGCCACACTACAAGACCATCTGGAATCAGCACTGGTGTGATCCTGTCGTCATGTATTCCAAAGAACTTATAAACCACCAGCCAAAATAATGAAGAGAAAGAAAGCCCTCTGTGATATCAGTCATGACAGTATTTGTACGTACATTGTAAAATAATAAAGAGTAACATATATTAAATAGATTAAATTGCACACCTCAATAATTGGATCAACTTGAAATTCTTATTATTTTTATAATTATTCAGATTGTTTATTTTTATATTTTACTAGTGAGATATTAAAAAATACAAAATGTTTTGTAATTGAGCATACTGTACTCCATTAAAAAAGACACCCTCATCATAAAAATTGCCAAGTCTGGTCTGGTAATCGTGATGGTGACTTTCATACAGATGTTTGTAGTTACATTCAATGCATAAAATATGAAGTGTGCTGAGTCTCTGTAAAATGCATTTATCAGAAATCATATCAGTGACACCAGATATTGTTATTTAGACTCCCCAAATGTCACAGGTTCAATAGACTGCACCTTCGTTTGAGTAATGTCAGTGCCAAGTTCATTAGAGCCTGACTCTATAAAATACAAATCATTCATAGCATCGATGCACAGGTCAGTCCTTTTAAATGACATTGACCAGTTGTATTGTGCAAACAGACATTCTGATGAGGGCAAACTCATTCAGCAAGAGTGACATTGGAGCAGAGCATCATTGGCAGAAGTTGCAGCTTTCTTTCTTTCTGTTTTCATTCTTTTTTTGGTTGCTAAATATGCAATATACATTTGCATATACTAAATGTACAGTAATTCTGAAGTAAGGTATGCTCTTGTATATAATTTTCAATTACTGCCAAATGCACGTCTTATTGCTATTGAACACTTATTTGTTTTAAGTGTTTGAAGTATGATGTTCATAAACCAGTATGTTTGCAATCCAACTGTACAATTCAAAGGTAATTTAAATAAAAAAATGAATAATATTTAATTATTCAATGCACAAATTCAGAACTGTAATGTATGTCAACATTGGTCTGTTATGGATTGCCATGCAGCAACTCTTGCTTTCTTAATAGCAGACACATTTCTTTTTTTATGTTTTTATAGATTAACTATTGTTTCTTGATCAACTGCTGAAAAGACCACCACTGTCTCTGTTACACGTTCTTCTCTTTTATAGCAATTCAAACTCTAAACTTTTCCAGGCTATCCCATAATACATCATTCATCCCATCAATTTCATGCTTAAAGTCACAGGTACTTAATCTTCAGAAACTGCACTCTGCTCTGTTCTTTCTGAACACTGATTGATGTTAACAATGATCTGATTCTGGGTACCAGGTCATGGAGAATCCCACGCTATTTCTGGCAAATTGGGCCTTGGGGGAAAAATGGAGGGAATATTTTCATTGGGAGAATTAAAGGGGGACAAAATATAAAATGGGGGACCTCTTAAAAATAAGGGGAATGTTTTTCATGTGAATTACCCTCTTATGGAAATAGGATTACATACTGTCCACATTTTCCACACCCCCATATGATTGATGAAAGCAAAGTCAGCAATAATCAACATACTGGACTTTGCAACAGCCACCAGTGATTGCTCTGTCCCTTCATCATGAAGCTCATGTATAAATGGTTGGGGGTCAGAGTAGTTTGGAATTGATGGCCATCTGACAGTAGCATTATTATCCCATCCCAGTTTGTACTCCTCCTGTTAATTTGTCTAATTTTATTAACACAATTCAGAGTTCCACCTAAACATGGAAGCAAATCTAGGTTGGTATTAGCTAGGCTGGAATTAAGCAATGCATTTTTAAATATATGTGAGTTACATTTTCATAAAAAATGTTTAAATAAAATAGAGGTAAGTTCCTGCATTAGGTCTTAATTATTATAGCATTTCTGGCATATCAAATTTGATTTAATTTTATGCTTACTGCTGACCACTTGTGATGTTATGCTAATGATACCACAAAAGAAAATGAATGAAAAATGAATGTAAAGAATTATGTTTGCTATTTCAGAAACAATTAAAAGGAATACTATATTAATGGCAATAACATTTAATAATAAAATGAGCAACTGCTTAGGGTTAATAAATAAAGAATCTGTAGCTTTACAATTCCATTTGTATGGAAATTCAAGACTACTGTATGTTCTTTTAAGCACAAATACTTCAAGAACTGAGTTTTGTCAAAAGTATCTGTTATGGCCAGGAGAGCAAAAATTCAAGGATGTACTTTCTTTCAGTGTAAGAATTTATTTCTTTTCCAAAATTTACTGTACTCAGAACACAATGTCCTTCTTTGAGGCTGAAGCTGTCTGATATTTGTTGATGCTGACAATAGTACTTTATGTTTCTGATAGCATAGTGTGCATGGATTTACAGTACAATTACATTATCTGAGCCAATGAATGCCACCAAAAATATTACAAAATTGAAAAGCTTCTTCAGGTTTGCCTTCAGGTTATTATCTTCCTAGAGCAAATATTTACATTTCTCATGTACAAATGTATGCTATTTAACTCTCTAAAATTCATATGTTTTTGTCTGTTTAGAAATGCAGTAAACCCTCGTTTATCGCGGTTAATCCGTTCCAGACTCTACCCCAATAAATGAATTTCCGTGAAGTAGGATTCTTTATTTATAAATCTAATATTTTCGCAGTTAGAGCATAGAAAACCTGTTTACAACCTTCTAAATATGTTTTTTAACATTATTAGAGCCCTCTAGACATGAAATAACACCCTTTAGTCAAACGTTTAAACTGTGCTCCATGACAAGACAGAGATGGCAGTTCTTTCTCACAATTAAAAGAATGCAAACATATCTTCCTCTTCAAAGAAGTGCGCTTCAGGAGCAGAGAATGTCAGAGAGAAAGAGAAAAGTAAACAATCAAAAATCAATAGGGCTGTTGGGCTTTTAAGCGGAAGCACCGCGATAAAGCGGCTGCAATGAAGGGATCAATGTGAAGGTAGTCTTTCAGCATTTTTTACAGGAGCGTTGGTATCTTCTAAGCAAACAGCCTCAGTGCAAACAGCCCCTCTGCTCACACCCCCTTCGTCAAGAGCAGAGAATGTCAGAGAGAGTGAGAGAGGCAGAGAAAAGCAAACAATCAAAAATCAATACGGGCTGTTAGATATTTTAAGTGTGAGAAGCACCGCGAGGGAAGCATATTGTATATCATTGAGGAGTTTTATTTAATACGTAATACGTGCTCTGATTGGGTAGCTTCTCAGCTATCCGCCAATAGCGTCCCTTGTATGAAATCAAATGGGTAAACAAACTGAGGAAGCATGTACCATAAATTAAAATACCTATTGTCTGCAGAAATCCGTGATATATATTTAGATATGCTTACATTTAAAATCCGCGATGGAGTGAAGCCGCGAAAGTCGAAGTGCGATATAGCAAGGGATCACTGTGGTTACAAATCCAGCACCTATTCCATGGTGAAGTCTTAAACATGGAAATATAATAAGGTTTATGATTGTTGCTTTATGAATACACTGTTATGATTAAAATAGCAAGAAACTGATGAAGGTAACATTTAGGGTGACAAAGTTATTGTTTTAACAGAGTAAATATTATCCCCTTTGCAAAACTTATTTTACTTATTTACATCTCTTTAACATCTATCAATCAATGGTTTATACTGAATAAGCCAAAAATATTCTAAAATGATGTCATGCACCAGAGACTACTATAAATGAAATGACCTCCAAACGCATCCCTTACATAGACAAACTGATATGTGTGTAACTGAATGATATTAGCATTTGAAATGCCACTAATATCTTGTCTTTTGATTCTTTATTTTTCTATAATAAATAATTACATTATTTTTATAACCAGGTGGAAAATATTAAAGTTCCTAGTTATTTCAGAGCCAATAAATTCCTGAGTGGCTAATTGTTTTAACCTTCATAAGATAGAACCATTTCAAAACTTACTTTTTTAGTATCAAGCTAAATTGTACCACTCATGATTGTGAACATTTAATTTGTTCAGTGCAAAGAAGGCAGCCAATAGAGTTTTTAATAATAGAGATTCATTTTAAAGAGGAAACGATTTTAAGAGAAGACAGCAAGAGTGTGAGTCTACATACTACAGTGTCGGGCGCAAGTGTCTTTGTTTAAATGGTGATTCCAAGATTAAAGTCACTAAAATTTGATGGAAAATTCAACAGTTACTTTAAGTAAGTAAGGAGTTGGAAAAGATATTTGCTGGTGAGAATCATTAGTTTCTTTGAATTAGGTTCTGACAGTCTTTTTAACATGCAGTCTTTAAGAAATGGCCACAGTGTTTTTGCATTTGTGGTTGCCTACATGGAAATGATACAGAGTTACAGCAATGGTAACACTGAGCAGACAAAACTGAGGAAGACAAAAACAAGTGACATTCAACTATAAAATGTAAAAAAGATAACAATAATAGTTCCTTCATAGCAAGTGCAAATAATTCAAACAAAATTATACAGAAACATAATTGTTTATATTGAAGTTCTGAAATATCTTAATCAAGACTGCTCAATTAACCCAACAACAGTTTTGAAAGAGATCAGGCTATTAATCCCAATGGAACTTGTCAGTGGCTACTTACTTACTTACTATAAACGTCTACGCGTGGAAGTGTGTGTGTCTGTCTGTCCAGCCCGGAAGTGCGAGGCTACAGCATAAAGCTCAAAGAGCCGGCAAGGCGGCTCCAAGTTAACAAGTGGGAAGAAGAAAGAAGTGCGAGGCTACAGCAAGAAGCTGAAAGAAAGGGACTCTGTCACCAAAGTGAAGCCACCGAGGAAAGACAAACTCACTTAGCTGCCAGTACACAAGCAAGGCAAGCACATCGGCAAAACAAAATCTCCGAGGAGGGAAAGAAACTCACTTAGCTGCTGAAGGACAAGGGGGGTGAGCACGTTGGCAAAACAAAACCGTCGACACTATATTTAAATTTTTTAATGATTTCAATAGTTTCTAGGAGCCCAGGCTTACACAACTAGTTGCATAATAATACCAAGTTGAGATGTAAAATGTGTTGCTTTCAATGACACTACTTTCTAACTCTTTTTTGTTATTTTGAGTTCAATAAGTCAAAACAACAATCAAAAATCATAGATATGACCACTTGTGAAATGGAGATACAAACTTAAAAAAGGGGGGCTTGAGGCCTCCAAAATTACCATAAAGTGCATCAGGACTCTTCCCTGTTGAGCACTGAAGAGGCTTGTTTCACACCAGCTTGTCCCAGAAAACTTTCTGCTGGCTTCGGGCCTAGCAGGCCCCAAAAAGGGAAGCTGGCTTTAAAAGTTCAAAAAGATTATAGGCGTCCCAGAAAAATACAAAAAATACTTCTCTAGAAAGAGAAAATGTAAAAACTCAGACTAGATAGATAGATAGATAGATACTTTATTAATCCCAAGGGGAAATTCACAATTTACTAATAGAGACAAGTTCCACAAATAATCTTTATAAGGGAAATTATTTATTACAAAAATATAAGAAAATGCTGAAAAGAGCCAAAAGAGGCAAAATGGATTTGCCTACAAAGGCAATCCAAGGTAAACAAGCCCCCCACTATGAAATGGACAGGCAAATTCCAATACCAGAAGCAAAAATCCAGAACCAGGAAATACCAAAATAAGGCAATACTTACAAATTCTGCAAGCAACAACTCACAATGATCTGTTGGCTGGTTCTATCACCCTGGCTTCCAGTTAAAGGCAGAGAGAGGAGCAAGAAGTAGGTATGACAGGGTGGCCCCGCCTCCTGAGGCTCCAGCCACAAAGTACATGGAACATCTTCTCATTTAAAGACACAGTACATACATGTAAACATAGCAGAAACAATAGGATGTGAAAAATAATTCAGAAGTGACTATAAAACATAAAATACATAACAATATCGACCAAGTATTGTTAACAGGTTACCCTGACAGGATGTGTTACCATGTTCCATGCAAGCATGTCAAGAGCATCCATACAGCAATATTAAAGTAAGCTTGGCAGCACCAGCACCAGTCGATAACATTCTCTTTTTCACCCACAGACCTTGACCAATGACGATCACTGATATGACTTATGGTTCTGACCTGGAGGACCTGCCTCTTCTACCAGAAGTTTGTATTTATTCTCAAACCAGAAACAAAAAAGAATGGAGCTCTGTAGCAGAGAGCAAGCTTGATTTAACCTGAGAGAGCCACTGAAAGATGCCTGACATCCAAGAGTTCTTGTTAGACATTTATTTTCATTTAGTTCTTTTGCATTAAATGGGGTTCTAGTTGGTCCTCAACACTTCAACATCTCTCTGTTATAATTCTATTTAATTGAGTAATAATGTGAACTAAAACTTTATGCCATTTTACAGTGTGTTGTTTAAGTTTAATTTTTGCTGTGCAACATTTGCCTTCAGAAAATCAAGCCACAGGGGATGCACAAACCAGTGTGTTTCTTTGTGCCGGTCCCAAGCCCGGATAAATGGGGAGGTTTACATCAGAAAGGGCATCGGTTGTAAAACTTTGCCAAATCAATATGCGGACAACAATAAAAATTTCCATTCCGGATTGGTCCAGCCCTGGGTTAACAATGACCATAACCAGTACTGTTAGCCAACAGGGTGCTGGCGGAAATTGGGCTACTGTTGGCTGAAGAAGAAGAGGGGGGAGACGTGTCCGGAGGCAGGAGGAGAGGAGGAAAGTAAAGAGAGTGGAACTGAGGGTAGGAACTTTGAATGTTGGCAGTATGACTGGTAAGAGGAGAGAGTTAGCAGATATAATGGAGAGAAGGAAGGCTGATAAATTGTGCGAGCAAGACACTAAATGGAAGGGGAGTAAGGCCAGGTTGATCGGAGGTGGATTCAAATTCTTCTATCATGGTATGGATGGGAGGAGAAATAGCATAGGGGTTATTCTGAAGGAACAGTATTTCAAGAGTGTTTTGGAGGTGAAAAGAGTGCCAGACAGTGTAATGATTATGAAGCTGGAAATTGTAGGTGTGATGATGAATGTTGTTAGTGCATATGCCCCACAAGTTGGGTGTGCGATGGAGGAGAAAGAAGATTTTTGGAGTGAGTTAGTTGAAGTGATGAACAGTGTACCCAAGGGACAGAAAGTGGTGATTAGAGTGGACTGCAATGGACATGTTGGTGAAGGGAACAGAGGAGGCAAGAAGGTGATGGGTAGGTATGGTGTCAAGGAGAGGAATGAAGAAAGTCAGATGATAGTGGATTTTACCAAAAGGATGGACATGGCTGTGGTGAATTTTAAGAAGTGAGAGGAACATAGAGTTATGTACAAGAGTGGAGGAAGATGCACACAGGTAGATTACATCCTATGCAGAAGAGTCAATCTGAAGGAGATTGAAGACTGCAGAGTGGAGGCAGGGGAAAGTGTAGGTAAGCAGCATAGGATGGTGGTCTGTAGGATGATGTTGGAGATCAAGAAGAGGAAGAGAGTGAGGGCAGAGCCAAGGACCAAATGATGGAATTGAAAAAGGAAGACTGCAAGGTTGAATTTAGGGAAAATGTGAGACAGGCACTGGGTGGTAGTGAAGAGTTACCAGACAGTTGGGAAACTACAGCAGAAGTAGTAAAGGTGACAGCAAGAAGAGTGCCTGGCATGACATCTGGACAGAGGAAGGAGGAAAAGGAAACTTGGTGGTGGAATGGGGAAGTACAGGAGAGTATACAGAGGAAGGGGATGGCAAAGAAGAAGTGGGATAGTCAGGGAGATGCAGACAAGAGTACAAGGATATAAGGCACAAGGTGAAGAGAGAGGTGGCGAAGGCTAAAGAAAAGGCGTATGATGAATTGTATGAAAGGTGGGACACTAAGGAGGGAGAAAAGGACCTGTAATGTTTGGCTAGACAGAGGGACCGAGCTGGGAAAGATGTGCAGCAGGTTAGGGTGATAAAGGATAAAGATGGAAACATACTCACAAGCGAGGAGAGTGTGTTGAGCAGATAGAAAGAGTACTTTGAGAGGCTGATGAATGAAGAGAATGAGAAAGAGAAGAGGTTGGATGATGTGGAGATAGTGAATCAGGAAGTGCAACGAATTAGCAAGGAGGAAGTAAGGACAACTATGAAGAGGATGAAAAATGGAAAGGCCGTTGGTCCAGATGACATCGCTGTGGAAACATGGAGGTGTTTAGGAGAGATGACAGTTAAGTTTTTAACCAGATTGTTTAATAAAATCTTGGAAAGTGAAAGGATGCCTGAAGTGTGGAGAAAAAGTTTACTGGTGCTAATATTTAAGAATAAGTGGGTGTGCAGGACTGTAGTAACTACAGGGGGATAAAATTGATGAGCCACAGCATGAAGTTATGGGAAAGAGTAGTGGGAGCTAGGTTAAGAAGTGAAGTGATGATTAGTGAGCAGCAGTATGGTTTCATGCCAAGAAAGAGCACCACAGATGCGTTGTTTGTGCTGAGGATGTTGATGGAGAAGTATACAGAAGGCCAGAAGGAGTTGCATTGCGTCTTTGTGGACCTGGAGAAAGCATATGACAGGGTGCCTCGAGAGGAGTTGTGAGGAAATCGGGAGTGGCAGAGAAGTATGTAAGAGTTGTACAGGATATGTATGAGGGAAGTGTGACAGTGGTGAGGTCTATGGTAGGAGTGACAGATGAATTCAAGGTGAAGGAAAGAAGAAGAAGAAGAATATTTGCATTCAGAACTCAGGCTGCTTAATATCACCATATTTTGTCATTTTACATTTTCAGAATCTATATTTTGACTTAAAAATGTGACTATTGAATGCTTTATTAAAAATAATCATTTCTTGAGGCACTGCCTTGAGGCACATTTTTGGTACCGCATATGATCCACTCTTTTCACATTACTGATGTTTAAAATGAAGCCCAGATATAGTTAATCATATTCCTGTATGTCAGATGCACAGCAGGTCAGTGTTCTTACAGTGGGCCAGCAGGATTCTGTACACAGTGCCACTCTGTAATAATGAAGATCAGAAGGAGCAAAGAAAAACTAACATCTTAGAAAAGTTTAGAAAATTTAATGAATGCAAGTCTGTGATTGAAAAATAGAATCAAAAAACAAAGGCAGTGGTTTGAAGGTTGAGAAGGCAAGAGAAAAAAAAAACTTTGGAAAAATGTTTCATAAAAGCACAAAATAAGGTTGGAGGTTAATCATAGGATCATAGGCAGAATTAGTTGCCAAATCTAATAAGGGTAAATTCAAAGAAGAGTGATTATAAAGCACAGGTAAGAAATCAGTAACTAGAATTGAAGAGCCTATAGACTGGACAATTTATAAATCCTGTAAACAACACAAAATGTGAAAAAATGGAAAAAAGAAGAAGAAAACAAACAATTAAGCAAGGAGAGGCCCAGGTGGGTGTTTTCAGGCAAAAGACAGGCAAACAGAAGGGTGAGAAGCACATTTCAATCTGGTCTCGACATCATGAAATACAGGCTGTGGTTCTTAGAGGGACATAGTTAGAATAGCTGAAACATTTTTGTTTATAAAAATAAAAACTTATGTTGTTTTATTTATATAAAATTATGCAATCGTAGGAATAAGCTGTCCTTGGAATAGTATGTTAAACAACATATCTCTTTATTATTTGGAGTACTAAATGTTTTTAATTCTACTCAGTAGTATTGATTAATACCTTGGTATACAAACTTTGCTGGAAAAGACAGATTTGTAAATACTGTATATACTCAATTTTTGTTTGAAAATATAGCACAAAGGTTGCTAGACTTTCATTCCTGCTTAAATCGAATAGCATCACTAAATTCTGAATGGGTCTTTTTTTTATCTTTCTCAAAATATTTTATTATAGCTTTTAGAGTTAAGCACATTAAATTTTCTGTTCATTCTCATTTTTTGGTCTGTCATTTTCTGACAAGGCAATCTTTGTATTAGACTAAGTGGATTAAGAAACTGGATGAATTGACTGAGGTCTTTGGAAGGAAGTCATAGTCTCTATACAAATCATGGAGACTACACAAAGAAAATGCTCAGACATGGAATTTACGCCCAGGATTGTGATTTTGTGACTCAGCTGTGCAAACAAACGAGCCAAATAAACTACTGTATATGAAAAAAGAAGAACAAAGCATTGTAACTAAGTAAAGAAAACTAAGGGAAAAATTAATATATTGTTACTAGTTCTAAAAAATTTGCAAGACAGGGCTTAGACAAGAATCCATGTATAGTTATGAAATGGTCCTCTATTATCATAAGCCTAACATTTTCTCTTATTAATAAAATACCATAAATAGCCAAACACCCTCAGACTGGGAAGCGTTACAAAATTTTAGTGTGTGGAACCCTGTTCTCCCAAGTGATGCCCAGAATCTTTTGGAGGCAGCAAACGTGGAAGGCTTCTAGTGTGCAGATTTGCTTTCGGTAAGGAATCCAGGACTCGCATTGATAAAGAAGTGCTGAAATACATACCGCATGATATACCACAACATTGGCAGATGACAAAGATCATATCAGTTGTGCTGCATTTGGGATAAAAGCTAGCTTACTGCTTTTGAAGTATTCCCTTCTGCACCATGACAAAGTAGCCAGAGAAGCATGAAATGGCCAAGGATTTTCCCAGCAACATGCAGCAGTGAAATACCATGGTTGTTGCCACAGTCCGATCGGTCCTCCTTCTCCTTGTACATGGCGATGATGGTAGCATGTTTCCAAGAGTGTGGAATTTTGTCAAGATTCCAAGACTGAGTAAAGAAATCAGTCAACAAGAACATTAAGTCCCTCATCTATACTAATAAACGGCAAAGCCCTCACTCACTCACTCACTCACTCACTCACTCACTCACTGACTGACTCATCACTAATTCTCCAACTTCCCGTGTAGGTAGAAGGCTGAAATTTGGCAGGCTTATTCCTTACAGCTTCCTTACAAAAGTTGGGCAGGTTTCATTTCGAAATTCTACGCGTAATGGTCATAACTGGAAGCTGTTTTTCTCCATTTACTGTAATGGAGATGAGCTTGAAACCCGTGGGGGCGGAGTTTCGTGTGACATCATCACGCCTCCCACGTAATCACGCAGTACGTAGAAAACCAGGAAGAGGCCCAAAAAGCGCTGAAGAAAACATGCATTATATAATTGAGAAGGCAGCGAAACAATAAGAAGCGAGCGAGTGACATATACAACCATATTCATGAGTTCTGCTACTTTCGGAAACAAAGCAGACGTTTTTACCCGTGCACAATCACAAAGTGATTTCAAGTGAAGCTACTTTTATGGGAGACACAAATGCACCAGTGCAACTTGCCCCACTTTCCCTGTGGCCAAGTAATGTTGAACCAAGTCGACACTACGGTGTTCCCAAATACGCACTTTCTTCATAAATTGAGCGCTCTGAGTTCGCACGGCGCTTTGGTGACTTTGAAGAACAAAAAAAGAATTTTGTGTTGTTTCGCAACCCATTTGCTGTCAATCTGGAAACTGCTCCTGTGCAGATTCAGATGGAGGTGATTGAGCTGCAGTGTAATGGCACACTGAAGGCAAAGTACGATACTGCACGGCCCGCACAGTTTATTCACTCCATTTCCGCACAAATGCTCCAGCTCCATCTACATGCGGCTCGAACCTTGTGCATGTTTGGTAGCACATATCTGTGTGAGAAGCTGTTCTCAGTCATGAAGACTAACAAAACAGCAAACAGGAGTCGCCTCACTGATGAGCACCTACAGTCCATCCTAAGAATCTCCACAACACAGAACCTCACACCAAACATAAACGAACTTGTTGCCAAAAAAAGATGCCAGGCTTCCAAATCTGATAAAATGACATAAGAGCAAAGACAACTGAATGATTTGATTTGTTATTGCTGAAAAGAACAAATTTTATTTATGTTTCCAGGTTTTGTTATGCAGCATGTTCATATTTGAATTTGTATAATTTTGACAGGATATATTTTTATGGAGAGCAAAATCTTTTGGAATATTTAAAATTTAAGTTTATTTTTTATATAAAATTACATAAGAGTAAAGAAATTTGAATGTTTGTTCTTTTAACATTTACTTTATTTCTAACATGTATAATTTAGACAGGATATATTTTTATGGAGAGCAAAATATTATAAGTTATTTAAGGCTTGAGTTGATTTATTCCGGAATAATATTCTGTCGACTAAATAAAAATTCCTTTTATTTAAAATTTAAATAGAACTTCAACATATACGATAGTTGTATGTGTGTGTGTATGTATATATGTAGATATGTACAGTATGTATATATATGTTTATATATGTGTGTGTGTATGTATATATATATGTATTTGTGTGTACTGTATATATGTGTGTGTATGTATATGTATGTGTGTATATGTAGATATATATATATATATATGTATATATATGTGGATGTATGTGTATATATGTATGTATATATGTGTGTGTGTATATATATGTGTATATGTGTTGTCACACACGTGTGCATGGGAGGCAGCTGAAGGGCTTAGAACATACTGTTTATACATCTGCCCGGGGGGGGCGGGGTACGCTGACGCTCTTTCTGAGTTCTCTGCAGGTCTTACCCGGGAAATCTCACCAGGAGCCGCCATTTCCAGGAAGGACACATCACTTCCGGCTTCTGGCCCCCAGGATGAGGTCACTTCCGGTTCCGGCCCCCAGGATGAGGTCACTTCCAGTTCCGGCCCAGAGGACGACATCACTTCCGCCCTCTCTGCTATAAAGCACACTGCCTTTTCTCTGGCAGGCAGTTCTGTTTTGGACTCTGTTGTATTAACATGTATACAATGCCTCAAAGACGTTTGCAGCCAGGAAACCGAATTAAACGGGTGGCTGCCCCAAACCTTTCCATGCCTCTGGTCTCCACTTATTACAGTGGCGTAGTCGGCAGGATGGTGTCCCCGAAGCACCCGGGACACGAACTTCCACGGGACCTGGTGGGTGAGTACCGGGGCCGAGTTTCGGGGCAGGGAGTGCGCCGGATGGTCAGGAAGGATGCGGTGCAGGCTCTGCTCCACGAGCATAGCCCGGGGCTAACAACCCATCTCGTGGAGAAGGTAGAGGGGACCCACAGGCGTGGGCTGGCTTCTGGGGAACACACACGAGTGGCTCAGTATGCTCTCCTGCGCAGGAAAGCCGAGCCGCCCATCGGGACCAAGGTCCCTGTTAACGATGGGTTGTCCCCAGGCCAGCAGGTGAAGAAAATACTAGACTGGGAGTTTAACCCAAGTAAAGGGCTGTCAGAGCAGGCTATGGCTCTCTGGCAACAGGTGGGGGAGTGGCTACGGCCATTTGACTTGAACCCCTTACAAATAGTGCAAGTGGCCTGTTTTTTGCTGCTACAGCGGCTACCCCAGGATTTCGCCCAGCCGGCCTGGGGCACATTTCATTCTATGGACGAGTTGGTACAACTCTTGCAAACCCAGAGGCCGGCCGTGAAACCTGGGAGGGCGGAACAGTCGCTTTGTGGACTACCCGGGAGCTATGTCCTACTAAAAAAGTCCCTTCCACGCAATCCGGAGCCTGTTCCGAAATCGCCGGCCCGTCTGGCTTACGACCTGTCAGGGAACAAGGCGGACCGTAGGGGACAATGGCAGGGTTGTTTGTGTGCCCTTAGCAATCCCCTGGCGGATAAACATACGGGGGAGCTTCTCATCAATGGACATAAAATAACAGCTCTATTCGACTCCGGCAGTAACGTGTCTGTCGTTGCTCGCCGTTTTGTTCTACCGCAACAATGGATTAAAAATAAGACCAGTCTAAAATGTATACACGGAGATATCCGCACGTACAAAACCGCCCGGTGTTACGTATGTCTCGGAGGAACCCTTCGACAGCTTACCGTAGCGGTACATCCGGATCCTCCGTTTCCCGTAATCCTCGGGCGAGATTGGTCTAATAGTAACAGCGGTAGATTAGAAAGCATTCCCCATAAAGCTTATGGCCTCGTTATAGATGACAAAGATTCATCTCCAGCTGCTTCCACACCGTGTAATCAGCCGACAGGGAGTGGGGCGGTAGGCCAAGAGAACGGCGAAGACATTCCCGGACCGTCGCGGGCTACTACGTCATCCACTGGCGCCCCGGCAGCGAGGGAGGAATCTCCGCCCCTTGAGGTCAGACCGGACCCTCTCTCTGACTTGTTCGTTCAGTTTAGAGCAACACCGGCTTCTTTCAAGAGAGAACAGTGGAATGACGACTCTCTGAAACACATAAAGAATGCAGTGGTTCTCGTTAACGGCCAACGCACGCATCTGCCCATGCCACAGGGACCTCACTTTGTCATTGATAATGAGTTGTTGTATCGGGTCGCTGAACATGAGGGGAAGGTCCGGAAGTTGTTGCTAATCCCGCGGACCTACCGGCGGCAGGTTTGCGAGTTAGCCCACTCCCACCTTCTTGGAGGCCATCTCGGCTCCGATAAGACTTTAGAGCGAATTAAGCTCCGTTTTTTCTGGCCGGGGATTAATGAGGAGGTTCGCCGCTTTTGCATTTCCTGTCCGGAGTGTCAACTGCGGCAAATTCCTAGGAGGGACCGTGCTCCTCTGGTCCCCCTTCCCCTTATTGACATTCCCTTTGACAGGATTGGGGTTGATTTAGTAGGACCCCTAGAGCCCTCAGCCCAAGGATATAAATATATACTCGTCCTTATGGATTATGCAACCCGATTCCCTGAAGCCATTCCGTTGCGCTCGGCTACCACAAAAAATATTGCACGGGAACTAGTAGGAGTCTTTTCGCGCGTGGGCATTCCTAGAGAAGTCCTGACGGACCAAGGAACGCCTTTTACCTCGGAAACGTTCAAGGAGACTGCCAAGTTACTGAAAATAAAGCGTTTAAAAACCTCGGTGTATCATCCTCAAACCGATGGGCTAGTGGAGAGATTTAACCAAACTCTCAAGCAAATGCTACGTAAGGTAGTCAGCAAGGATGGGAGGAATTGGGACCAACTCCTCCCCCTTGTTCTCTTTGCCTACCGGGAAGTTCCTCAAGCCTCTACGGGGTTCTCTCCATTTGAATTATTGTACGGAAGACAACCCCGGGGTTTATTAGATATTCTAAAAGAGGGCTGGGAAGGGGAGGCACAGCCCTCCATTAATATTTTGGAATATATCGCCCAATTGCGCGATAGATTTGATGCAATAAGACCGATTCTAAAAAGTCATATAGAGGAGGCGCAATCGGCACAGGCCCGCCTTTATGACCGTGGCACGACTCTCCGGGAGTTCCAACCGGGGGATCGCGTCATGGTGTTGGTACCCACCTCTCACTCCAAACTGCTCGCACATTGGCTAGGCCCCTACGAAATTAAGGAGAGGAAGGGATTGGTTGACTATTTGGTGAAACAGCCCAATCGCCGACCAGCTGAGCGAGTGTATCATGTGAACCTGCTGAAACCGTGGAAGGAGAGGGATCCCGATCCCTCCTCCGGACAGCCCTGCTCTCTCTTCGCTGAAGTAAGTTCCCTTAATTTCGGCGAGCAGCTATCTCCCAGACAGAAACAGGAGCTCGAAGCAGCTATCCGCTCTGTCCCAGAGGTGGTTAGTGAACAACCAGGTCGGACCTCTCTGATTGCGCACGACATATTGACTGACCCGGGAGTGATCGTCCGTGAGCGACCCTACAGACTCCCGGAGGCAAAGAAAGTAGAAGTGGAACTGGAAGTCAAGCGAATGCTGGCACTAGGAGTAATCGAGGAAAGTAGTAGTCCCTGGTCCAGTCCCATCGTCTTGATTGCTAAGCCTGACGGCAGTTGGAGGTTTTGCAATGACTTCCGTCGGCTCAACCAAGTTTCCCGATTTGATGCTTATCCCATGCCTCGCGTGGATGACCTCCTCGAGAGACTGGGCCCAGCCAAATTCTTGACTACACTTGACATGACAAAGGGGTACTGGCAGGTTCCTTTAACGGAGTCCGCGAAGGAAAAAACCGCGTTTAGCACTCCTAGCGGACACTGGCAGTATCGTGTCCTTCCATTCGGGTTACACGGGGCGCCTGCGACTTTTCAGCGTCTGGTGGACAAAGTGCTCCGGCCCCATAACTCGTTCTGTGCTGCCTATCTGGATGACGTCGTCATCTATTCCGGCACCTGGAAGGAACACGTACAGCAGGTCTCTGCAGTATTACGGACATTGGGGGAGGCCGGGCTCCGAATCAACCCTAAGAAATGTTTCTTTGGGTTGAGAGAAGCCAAATATTTGGGCTACCTAGTGGGCCGGGGTACTGTGAGGCCACAGTGTTCCAAGTTGCAAGCCATAATGGCCTGGCCCCGTCCGCAAACTAAGCGGCAAGTCCAATCCTTTCTCGGTTTGGCCGGGTACTACCGCCGGTTTGTGCCTCGCTTCTCCGAGAGAGCGGCACCCTTGACCGATTTGACAAAGAAAAGAGCTCCTAATACGGTGGTATGGTCTGATAAAGCGGGGGCTGCATTCAGTGACTTAAAAAGGGCTCTGACTTCAGCACCTATCTTAATTTCCCCTAACTTCTCTCTTCCGTTTATCCTCCAGACGGACGCTTCGGACACAGGCTTGGGAGCCGTGTTGAGCCAAAGCGTCGACGGTGTTGAACACCCCGTTATGTACCTGAGCCGGAAACTGTTGGACAGGGAGACCAGGTACGCGGCGGTGGAGAAAGAGGCTCTGGCGATCAAATGGGCGGTGACTCAGCTGCGGTACTACCTCTTGGGTCGCGTGTTCACTCTGGTGACGGATCATGCACCCCTGAAGTGGATGGCCCTTCACAGGGAGTCGAATCCGCGGGTCACGAGGTGGTTTCTTGACCTGCAGCAGTACAAGTATACGCTCGTTCATCGTCAGGGGTCTCTTCAAGCCAACGCTGATGCCCTCTCCCGGGCCCACGACCTCTCGGTGCAGGTCGCCCGACCCGACGGGTCTGGGCTGAGGGGGGAGTCTTGTCACACACGTGTGCATGGGAGGCAGCTGAAGGGCTTAGAACATACTGTTTATACA
>JANRMT010062822.1:7655456-7674682 GCA_026402145.1 Polypterus bichir lapradei
GTGGCCACCGCCAGGCGGCGCCCAGGTGCCTGAGGAACATTGGAGCCCAGCACTTCCGCCACACCAGGAAGTGCTGGGGGGAAGACGACAAGGGACACCCGGACGGCTTCCGGATGCGCAGCCGGCACTTCCGCCACACTGGGGTGTGGCCAGGACTAATTGCCGGGAAGCAGCTGGAGCCCATCCGGGTTCCCATATAAGGGGCCGCCTCCCTCCAGTCAGCAGTGGATGTCGGGTGGAAGTGGACAGAGCTGGAGAGAGGACTGGAGGTGGCCAGGAAAGAAAGGCACAGTGACTGAGAGTGTGGCCTGGACAGTTGGGGGAATCGGTGCAAGAGGCACTGGGGTTTGTGGTGCACGTAATTATTGTACATAATAGTTGTAAATAAATAGTGTGTGGTGGAACTATGTTGTCCGTCTGTGTGTGTCCGGGTCAAAGTTCACAATATATTTATATATACACACACAATTGACTCACTCAGTACCATTCATCACAACATCTATGCCCCCAGTAAAACCTTTCACCATATCTCTGTCTTCCTTACATGTTCTCTGATTTGCTTGTTAAAAGGGACCAACAAAATGTCTTCATGTGTTACACATATGAATCTCAAATTTTATTGTATACCTCACACTCTAAGAGGATACAAGAAGAATTGTGTTATATAGTTTGTTAGTGACCCTGCATAATTAGGTATATATGCAATCCTATGCACATTATGCATATATTTATATTGTCGAGGATGCCAGGGGCCACGACCCGGCCGGGACGCCTTGGAGGACCGGAAGTGGGCGTGTGCCCATCTGGGATCACGTGGGGGCCGCCTTCCTGGTTGCTTTGGGGGCCACAGGTTCAGAGCATGGAAGCCCCACCCTGTAGGCCCCCATGGTCACTGCCAGGAGGTGCCCCAATGCCTTGGGGACCCTGGACCTCAGCACTTCCGCCACACCAGGAAGTGCTGGGGGGAAGAGAAGCAGGGACACCCGGAGAGCTTCCGGGAGAACAGTCGGCACTTCCGCCACACTGGGGCGTGTCAGCGGGAGATTGCCGGGGAGCACCTGGAGCTCATCCGGGTGCGGATAAAAGGGGCCGTCTCCCTTCATTCAAGGCGAGAGTCGGGAGCGGAGAGGACTGAGCTGGAGAATGCAAGGAGGCGGCCTGAAGAGAGTGAGAAGAAGGCATTGTGTGGCCAGGACTTTGGGGGTTTTGTGGTGCACGTGATAAATTGTAAATATTAGTGTAAATAAACGTGTGTTGGGTGACAATGAACGTGTCTGCCTGTCTGTGTCCGAGTCAACTTCCACAGTATTTAATTTATATCACATTAACATAAGAGTCCTTTTCTGTTGATTTAGTATCAAGAAAGCCAAATTAAATCCATTATGATTCCATGCTGTGTAACAATTGAATATGAAACCCTCTAAGAGGATGAACACTTTTCAATAGGCAATATAAAAGTTACAAAAAAAGAGAATAAGGAGGCTTTTTAGGACAATGGCAAGCCCCTGTGAATTAAGCTTGAAACACAGATAGATCATTCAACAAGAAAATTATTTCAAAATACATAATTTGGTATACCTTGGAATGGCTGAATAAAGGAAATGTAGAGGCTTGGAGTGGCCAAGTGAAAATCCAGAAATAAACTCCATTGAGAGGAAGTGTCAGGAAATGTGTGTACCAAATGTCACTAAGCTCATGCAGTTCTTCAAAAAGTATTGGATTATAAAAAAAATATTTAAAAAGTATTAAAGTATTAAAAATATTTAAAAAGTATTGGATATTAAAAAGTGAATATCTGAAAATATCTTCAATAATTTTTTGGTTGCAGTTAATAACAGTAAAAGTGACATAACCTGTTACTGAGTCCAAAGATCAATTGCTTTTTTTGTTTGGACACTGGGCATCACAGACATTTCTAGGTATATAAATCAAAAAAGTAAAATATGTAAACCAATAACATAATCTGATTAAGTCAAACATATATGTTTGTCAATAAATGTTCACTGATACAGAATGTTAATTTTTTAGTGAAAAGTCATAAGATCGATAAAATGAAAAGAATAAGCATTTTGACAAGATTTACCAGATTAATAATTTTTAAAGTGTGTTTCCAATTGGTATTCTTTTTCAGATCTGGCAGATAGGTGAGTTTGATATTGGTAAGATATGACAAGAAGCAACGTGGTGATTGTACTGTTTAAAACAATACGTGACAGAACTGGGTAACATGTCTACTAAGATTTATGCACATGTATGAGACAGTGGTAAATGATGTACGTTTTCATGATAATACACATCAGTGGAATGTAGTGGTTTTGCAATAGATTTGTATTTTCCTAGCGCCGCAATATATGATTTTAAGCAGCCCTTGTCATTTCATGACAAAATAATGAAAGTGCAGGCACACAAAAAGCACCTTGGGTTTTCTAGTATGTGGTTTATGTTTTTGTAGGTTTACTGACATTATTTTGAAGGGTGTGTAGTAAAAATTCATAATTAAGAAAAGTTTACTCTGAAACTGTTACTGTTTGCGCAAGATATGCAGCAGCAGAGTGCATTGCTCATGTGGTCTCTCTTTCTCCTCTATTTTCTTCTGCCTTAAATTTTGCTTTGTACTTTTACTTTTCCTTAATCTGGAAACTGGAACACTTTTTGTCAACCACAACTAAAAAGCTACCTCCTCTGAGCTACTAAGATACAAAGAATAATTTAAGTTCAACTGAAATAATTGTATATTTTCTTTGGGTAATTTCTGCACATGAAGAAACAAATAGATTGCACAGACTCTGAACAGACCTGAAGTGGCCATTTTGAAAATGAGAAAATTAGAGGAGATAACCATAAACCAGATATAATAATGATCCATAACAAAAGACACAAAAGCAACACAAACATATTAGGATGTTGAATCTGACTCCAAGTGAGTCCATGGCCTTCCATATTAAAGAAATATGTGGCTGCCTTCAGGGAGTGCTAATGAAATTCAGTATACACAGCTCCAAAACATACTTTCTGCACATACTGCATGAGTACTTATAATTAATGACAATGTCAACATTAAGGTGTACAGGCCAACTGTGGTCATATTTGAAGAATTTTCACACTAAGGAGTCAAAAAATACTCAACAGAAGACACTGCGCTCAAAACCAGACTGCTAGAGAGTACAAGGGCAACATTATTAGTTCAATGTTCCTTCCTGACAGGCTCAGCCTGCTCTCTTTTGTCATGGCCATGCAAAGACCTTTTTCATGGAAAACACTCAAAGTTAAAAAAAGCACACATCTGGTCCACACAACCTATAACACACTGTGTCCTTGTGTTCACACTGACTTCAAACAACTGCAGTTAGATAAGAGAAGAAACATATGGGATGCTAAACATTTCATTATTTAATCTTTTTAAGCAGTTTATTGAATAACACATCTTGTTATTTTCAACCATAAAAAACTTTTTATATTAAGGCTTTTTATCAGAGAAGCTCAGTGACTGTCCCGGATGGCACGGTTTCAATCATGTTTTTTCTCTTATTAATTGCTCTATTAACTTGACTTCTGCTTCAATTAAAAATTGTCTCATATCCCGGTTTCTATCTTTTTTAATATCAATCCAATATGTTTCCATCTCCATATAGCGATCATTGAGCTGATGAACAGCAAATAATTCTTCCAAGCTCCAGGTTTTTAGTACACTGGAACAAATTCCTTTGCAATATTTTCCAGTAGTAATCTCCATCTGTTTTCTTTTCAAAGTAACACATCATACAGTTCCTTTTGATGGGAAGCATCTCTATAGTATCATACTAATGTCCCCATGCTTCACCTTTTGGAGGGAAGGCTTTTAAAATATGGCAAAACAGCTCAGGGTCTACAAGGTCATTTCTCAGGCATAGCTGGTTTACTATAAACCATTTTGGACATTAAATAATTCTTTTTGAGTTCCTCTTTTTCCCCATGCCACCTTCCCATCAGTTTTTAATTAATTCTGGAGATAGTGGACTGATGCATGTTTACTCCACTCTTAGCCAATGAACTCTGTAGATCTTTCAAGGTGCTTATTGTTCTGTCAATGGCGTCCTATTCTCTTTCTTGTTTGTATTCTGAATTTTGATTGATGACTTTTCATAGTAAGCATTTGACCAATATGATAGTTGTTAATTGATCAAACAAGTTGCAGTAGGAGAACTAAATAGTTTTGTTCCCTTTATCTACACTACACATTTGTGTCAGTTTATCTACGACTTTCTTAGGCCCCATCTGCACTACTTTGCTTTCGTTTAAAAATGCAAAATGTCATCCACACTACCCCAGCATTTTCAAGCCATGAAAATGAATAGTTTTGAAAATCCTTTTCCGAGCAGGATACTTCTGAAAACACAACCTTAGTGTTGTGACGATGATGGGAAAAATCTCTTTTTGATTGGATTCTGCTTATAATGTAGCCTTTCCCTAATTGGATCTTGCTCATTACAAAGTCTTCACAATGTACCTGATTGGCCACCATTCATGGGAGAATAACATATTTCAACACAGTGGAGTTTTATTAAATGGTGCTAGTGTTGTTCACCCGTATGCATCTAAATTATAATTTGTACAGTCTGAATGCTGCATACATGCACAACAGGCAAAAAATATACCAGTTGCTACAGTTTTACAATAAATCTCATGGCTGGTGGTATTTCTGTCTCTTCAAGGGTTTTTTTTCACAGATGCGTGATGCCTAGCATAGGTGAGAGTCTATGTCATATGTTTTTTCATTTGAGTGGGCAGAGATGCTTTCGTAAAGGATATAAAAATGCTAAGGTGGACAAAGCTTGCCTTTTTTCAAAAACACCATCTCTCTCTATATATAATCCAACGTTTGTCTGTCTATCTGACTGTCTGTATGTCTGTCCACTTTCATGAGAGAACTATTTAGATTGAATTTTTTTTTATAATTTGCTTGAACGTTTCGGTTGATTTTGCAACTTCTCTCATTGCGCTAAAAATCATATTTTGCTTGCAGCAGCGGTTTATTTGCGCTAAATCGAGGCAGAGGCTGTGGGCTGAGGGGAGAGGGAAGCGTGAATTCAGGAGTGGGGAGCTGGGCAGGGCCTTCCTCACTCACACGCCAACTTCCATTCGAGTTGGCATACCTCTCGCCACATGTGGGAGCGCACCTTGCCTTTGCTTAGCTAGCGATACGTGTTTGTTCAGCAGACATTATTATCTACAGATTGTAACGTTTGACATTTTTGAGAGAGAGATCAGAGCTACATGCTTTTTAGAGGGTTGCTGCTGATTGGCAGAGATATCATGGCCACATGCTTTTCTCCCCATGTGGGGTATGCTCTCCCATCAGAGCTGTACACGATCAGATACAGTGCCAGTGTTTGATGTTGGAGCGTACCTACCTTCTGCTTGGCCAGAATTACATTTCTTTTTATTTTTTTATTGATTTTTAAAGTTTATCCTGTTTCAATACTACATGGGAGGAGTTGTGGGGGACAGTTGTCTATATCTATACATAAAATCCAACATCTGTCTGTATGTATGTCTGTCCTCTTTTCACGATAGGACTACTTAACAGATTTAGATCGCGTTTTTTTCTATAATTTTCTTGAACATTTTGGTTGATTTTGCGACTTCTCTCATTATAATAGTTCGCTTGCAGGATTGATTTATTTGTGTGAATCCGAGACAGAAGCTGCAGGCCAAGGGAAGGGTAAAGGGTGATGTCAGGAGTGGGGAGCCGGGCAGGGCCCTTCTCACTCACATGCTAGCCTCCATTCGACTCAGTCTACCTCTCGTGATGTGTTGGAGCATACTTTGCCTCCGCTTACCTAGTGATGCCCGTTTGTTTATTGATTTTTAAAGTTTGTCCTGTTTCACTACTATGTGGGTGGAGCTGCCAGGGACAGCAAGTTTTTTTTTATAAATACATACTAGTGTAGACATAGCCTCAATCTTTTTATTGTTTTTACCTTCCTGAGTGAGTAAATTTTGTCTAGCCTGTAGCTGTCCCTTAGTTTCTTTGTGGTTGTCCGGCCGTCACTTGGTTCTAAACCCCCCTTAGTTCACATGATACAAGCACTGAAATATTAAACAAGAAAAATGCCCTTAAAAGGACAATTCAGATAATTGATTTATTCATTTTCCTTATTCCAATTTAGCACAACAGTGAGTCGGCAATAATCTGCAATGACAAAGTATAAAATCTATATTGACTGTAACCTGGCTGAGAACTCAAAGGGCTTAGGGATTCAGATGCTATTTTCAAAAGAGGTAACCACTGTGCCAAAATGCCAGGCCATTTTAAATTAAATTTGCCATGTAGTAAGTCTTCTGTTTGCTTGATGTATGATCCTTATCTCAAGCACATGCTTTTAGGGGAATAATAACTCTCACCCTTAAATCCTGTATTATAAGTTAGTTGGATGGTGCAGCCATTTTTGAGTCGAACAATAAAATATTGACAGCATCTGTCCATCTTTTTTCCAAAAGTCTCTTAATCC
This sequence comes from Polypterus bichir lapradei, assembly GCA_026402145.1. Taxonomy (NCBI): domain Eukaryota; kingdom Metazoa; phylum Chordata; class Cladistia; order Polypteriformes; family Polypteridae; genus Polypterus; species Polypterus bichir. The sequence goes on from JANRMT010062822.1 coordinate 7,661,948, forward strand.
AATTCAGTGTTGCTGGAGGCTGGATCCCTGCTGGATGTTTAGCTGTTCCTGGCGTCTGTTAATCACAGGCACACACCCCACCACAATTAATCATATGGGGACAAATTAGAGTTAAACATGAAACTACCCTAAATATATACAGTATATTTACCCACATTTTAGTTAAATAGCTAAGAAAAAGGTTCTATCATAGTATAATGGTTATCTTTCTCACCATTCTGATTGACTATATTTAAATTCCAGTCCCACCTGCGTGTAGTTGGTCACATTTTCATGGAAAAAGCAGATACAGAAAAATACAAATGAACTGAAATTGAACAAATGTATTTTCTCCCTGTGTCTATGTGGGTTTCCTCCCACAGTCCAAAGACATGCAGGTTAGGTGCATTGGCAATTCTAAATTGTCCCTAGTGTGTGCTTGGTGTGTGTGTGCTTGTGTGCTTGTGCGCCCTGCAGTGGACTGGAGCCCTGCCCGGGGTTTGTTTCCTGCCTTGCGCCCTGTGTTGTCTGGGTTTGGCTCCAGCAGACCCCCGTGACCCTGTAGTTAGTATACAGCGGGTTGGATAATGGATGGATGGATGAAAACAAATGCAAGTCACAACCACAGATGCTCAGTCATAATGATCTCAAAATTGCTAGAGAACAAAGCAAACCTAAATTACAAATAATAACAAAAATAATAAAATGACTTTTTTAGTATAACAGGTGTATTATTACATAATTACCAATCTCTCAAAAGACACTTACAGTAGTCAACATGTAGGAAGGCTTTGAATATAATCATAATATAGTTTCAGTGTCCCTTAAGGAACAATGGTTCAAAACAAACACAACTGGAACAAGGCAATGTTACAGTTAGTTCTGCTTTATGACAGCACTGTTTCAGAAGCTCTAAACGGTGAGTCATTTGTAAAGAAAATATACAGGATTCCTTGAAAGAAGTCTATGACTCTTTCTGATGACTCTCAACTGAGTCATTCCTACTGTGTCTTTTAGCTAAGCAGACATTTAGTTTAATTAATATGTTTGTCATTCTCCTTTCAGAGATAATATACCATTCTCACTCCTGTAATATCCAGTTCAAGGCTGTGTGAAGCCTATTCCTACAGCATTGAGCACAATGCAGGAACCATCTCTAGTCAATGGCTTATTTAGATTAAAGTAACATTCAAATATTTGGGGGCTGTGAGATGAAATCTGATGTAGATACAGAGGAAACGTTCAAACTCAACATAGACAACAACCAGACACCGGATTTAAATGCATAACACTAGCATAGAGGCAGCAATGCTAGCCACTGCACCACCAGTCTCTAATAGGATTTTACCATCTTAATAATTACTTTCTACCAGAAACAATAATATCAAAATTGAACAAACACAAAGGAAAAAAGGAAAAAAAAGTTTTACTCCTTCTCATTTATAGGTTTATAATGATGTATTTATTTTCTGAGCTTAAATGTTTTATATTCATTTAAGGTGACAAAAATAACACTGTAATGCTGTCCTTTTGGGAATTGTGTACAGAATAATCATTAAAAACACACCTTTATTGTGTTAAACACCTGACAGGCAATGAGTTTGGGAAATAGCTTAGTTAAGGGCAAAAAATCAATGCAGACATAGATTCTATAGATTGTCTGTCACCAGCCAAAAACAGAACCCTACCAGACAGCAGCTAATAGGCAGATATAAATGGTTTACTGTAACTGCAATAGACAGACTGAACTTTATTTCTCCCCAGGGAGAAATTTAAATTTTTAGGGAATCTCATTAAATAAACAGATAGATAGATAGATAGATAGATAGATAGTGCGAAATAATTAGAATATGGATTGGAGTCCATAACTGAACTGAGGTTGATTGGAAAAGATGGCGGTTTTAAATGTCCAGACAGGAAGTGGCGTAGTGAACCCGGAATTGACGTGCTTCTGGGGTTGCCACCGGAAGTGACAAGTTTCCAGTGTCCGTAACTGGAAGTGACATGCCTCTGTGCACCGAAACCGGAAGTGATATCTACAGAGTTGGATCAGAAAGGTTTTCTTGTTTTTTGTCTACCGAGACAACAGAAGACTAGAAGTTTAGCGCACCTCACCACCCCCTGGCCTGGCGTGGAATTACCCTCACTTGGTCCATACAGCTCCCTCCTATTCGCACGTGTGTAACAATAGATAGATAGATAGACACACACATTATGGCATACACACACATACACATTATGGCCTGAACACACACCAGATTGACTAAAAAGGAAGAAAAAAGAAAAAAGCAGTTGCAATCTGACAATCGCAGTGAGGCATTATTGAGCCATATTGAGGTTGGTATAATAGTGTAGTGTTATTTAACACATTTCTGCTGAATAATTTGTTGGCTCAAAGTACTCAGTGTTAGTGTTTCAGAGAGAGGATGTGCAGCATTATTCATAATGCCAGTAAGTTTTGTTTAATTCTCTTCTTTGCTACCACACCCTAGGGGGTCCTAGGTGCATCCCATAACTGAGCTTGTCTTTTTAATTGGCTTGTTGATTCAACAGCCCTCTCTTGAAGTGATGTTACTAGCCCAGCACAAAACAGCGTACAAAATCACACTGGCCATTACAGAGATACTGTATAGAAGATATTAAGGATGTCACTTCCCACATTAAAGGAACACCTAAGAAAAAAGAGCTTGCTCTGCCCTTCACTATATAGTTCCCCTGTTGTATGAGACCAGTCTAACCAATCATTAATGTGGAACACAAGTACTTGTAGGAGTGCTTCACCTCCACATCCACTCTCTGAATAGTGACCGGGTGTTGAGGCTGTTTGGTGCAATGAAAGTCAATAATTAGTTCCTTGGTTTTGTTGATGTTAAGCTGCAGCAAGAAACAAAGTTCTCCACCTGACTCCTATTTTCTGACTCATCCCCATTATCAATACACCCCATAAGAACAGAATCATCTGAAAATTTCTACAAGTGATACAACCTGGTGTTATATTTGTAGTCAGAAGTATAAAGAGTGAACAGAGAAGAGGACAGGACTCTTGCTTGTGGTGCCCCAATGTTGCTCACATCTGTATAAGAGGCACAGTCCTTGAGCCTCACAAACTGTGGTCTGCTAGACAGATAGTCCATTATCCAGGATACCATAAGCTTTTCCACCTGCATATCTCTGAACTCATCCCTTAACAGGCACAGCTGGATGGTATTGAAAGTACTTGAGAAATCCTCACAATGCTGCCAGTTTTGTCCAGGTGAGAATAAGCCTTTTTCAGAAGACAGATAATTACATCTTCTACTTCAATCTTTGTTTGATGGGCAAACTGTAGTGGTCCAGGTGGTCTACAACAAGAAGTCTCCTATAGTCCAGGGCCAGTCCCTCAAAGGTCTTCATGAGGTGAGATGTAAGTGCCACCGGTCTGTAGTCATTAGTTGAGGAGGTGCCTGCCTTTTTTGGAACAGGAAAAATGCAGGATGTTTTCCACATCAGTGGCTCTTTCTTGGACCTTATGGACAGACAAATAATGCCACTAAGTTGGCCAGTGCAGGCCTTAAGAACTCAAAGACTGACTCCATATGGTTCCTTGGCTTTTTCTGTGTGTAGCTTCCTCAGTTGTTTCCTCGTTTGGTCTTCAGTTACAGACAGGTCATACTAATGGTCAGAGGTGGATTTGTCACTGGACATTCCAGTTGACATGGTAGGAGTTGTTGATGTAGTAGGGATGGTTTGGGGGGATGGGTCATTTGAAGAAGGCGACAGTAGGAGGAAAATTTTATTAAAAATTGGTTCAGGGTTTTAGCTTTGTTCACATCCCCTTTTAGCACCTTAAATCTGGATTGAGTGAAACCAGTAATTTTGCCCAGTCCATTCCATAAATTGTTCATGCTATAATAAGTAAGTTTATTTTCTGTGTTAGCTTTGTAATCTTCTTCAGCACTTGCTGCAAGTCCTTCACAGCCTCTTTGTCCCCAGATCTGAATACTCTCTTTTTCTCATTCAGGGGACCTTTTAGCTCCTTAATAGTAACTCAGGGCTTACACTAGGGAGAAGTGAGAAGGTATAGGGCTAATCAAGATCATAGTGTGCTAAGATAGGGGTTTCATTTAGAAAGAGTAACTGAGAGGACTCAAGAAGACAACTGATGGATAGAAGCCCAGAGGAGTATGGAAAATGGTACCTAAATGAGAATGAAAGCTTAATTAGAGGCCATTCTTGATAGAGTCAGTGCAGTTTAAGGGCTACACAAATGATCTCATATATAACAATGTTTCTCATTAGAAGTCTGTTACTTACCCTCTGAACATTTGTTTTCATACTAAAGAGAAGCAAGACAACAGATCCAAGAATCAGACTTTCAAGAAATACCACCTTAGATGTGAAGTCATAGGACCCTTACTTTCTTAATCAGTCTTTGCTACTTAAAACAAATGCTTTGATTAAAACTGTATATTAAGAAGAAATAATTCTTTACCCTTACCCTAACCCTTTCCCAGAGCAGACATGCACTTTTACCATTACCATATGGTATAGCTGTATTGAAATAGAGGAGGAAATGTTCAATGTTTTAAATTATTATAATGCAATTTCACTAAAATTGTAAAGCCTAAAAATATTATTTTACACATTAAACTACAAATTCCACTGTTTACACTACTTATCAACAGTTTTTATGGAAATGCATGCAGTTTAATGTCTTAATGTTTCATGAAATCAAGGCATAGAACAAATAAACAGTTGCAAATAAAAAATAACTCAAGGAATCATTAAGTGTACAAAATTGTATTCAAATTTTGATTCATCAAACTAGCCACCTTTTGCTGATATAACAGCCAAACTGTGGTAACCCTTTTGATTCACAATGCCAGTCATTCTGTGCAAGCCACCAACTCTGAGTCCAGCAAAAGAAGCCCAGACCATCACATTTCCTTCTCTATGTTTGACAGTTGGTGTCTCACACTGAGCAGCCTTCCTTTCACCACCTTGACGGCATATAAACACCATGCGTGATGAACTGAAGATTCCAAATTTTGAGTCATCAGTCTGCAGTAGTCCACAGCTGGTATTTCAAGGCCTTATTTTGTCCTTTAAGGAATGGCTTTCTTATTGCCACTCACCCTGTCAAACCTGCAGCACAAAGTCTCTTCTTCACTGTAGAAACTGAAACTTGCTTTTTTCAACTAATGTTAAACTGAGCTTAAAACTGTTGTGCTGTGAGGTGCTTATCACAAAAAAACTGGTGACCCACAGAAATGTGTCTTCTGATTGGGTGGTGACTTTAGATCTGCCAGTCTCTTCCTATAAGAGTTTCTTCCAGTTTCCAATTGATTTTGTATTGTGCAGGACACCATTGTACTCACTGACACTTTGATTTTTTTTTTGCAATTTCTCTCAATGAAAGGCCTACACTTCTTTTTTTTCACTTCTAAGGGTAAAAACACTCTGTCTCATTTAATTTGTTAATTGTTTTTTTCTTGCCATTATCAGTGTAATATTGTCCAAATAGTACTTCAGAGGGTGTAGTAAAGCAGTCTGTTTCATCTCTGCTTTGAGACAGACAGAGGGAATGTAAGTAATCCACAGGCATTGGGACAACTGTACAAATTATTTACTTAAATTGCTGCAGAACATCTGTAGGTTGTAAACTATTAGTTATTCAATGAAGAAAACTCATTTGTAATATTCTGAAATTTCCTTTTTTCAGTTTTTGCTAACCTAAACTTTAAATTTAAACCCCTGGCAGTTTACTGCTTACTTTTTCACCATTTTAGGTCATTCATTGCATTTGAAATGATTAAATGGAATGACAAACTGGAAAAACTGAGGTGTTCTAAAACTTTTGTCCGGTAGTGTACTTCATGCCATCTGGTAAATAGAGAGGGTTTGCAAAGATTAAGACAGTCATACCAGTGTTTACTACAAGCTTTGACATTCATTAAAGGTTCTTGCTCAATTCAATGTAGGTTATTTGGGAGCTACTGGGAAATTATGATTACTGATATCCAAATATTGTAAATATGTATTGATGTTTTATTTTTGATCGCCACAAAGTCAAATTCAGTGTTGGTATGGCAATATGGTATTATGTATTAACTAAAATGTCTGACTTGTCTTTCCCCCAGTGAGGCCATAAAATTGCATCTTGTACAGTTGTACTGAGAAAAAATACTTATCAGATAAAAATCTTTTTGAGGTAGTATATCAAAATCTGATTTCAGCTAAGAAATGGATGAATAAAGTGTTGATCTGATGCATGTATTCTGCATCAGAGATTCAAAGGAGTTTAACAAAAATAAACATTTAATAAATGTTTTGGATGTGTTATTGATTTATATATGCAGTTGAAGAAATATAAGCAGAAATCTCATGAAACAAAGCCAGAATTGTGCATAACATTGGGAATAGTAAGACTACTGTTGTCTCATATGCACTTCACATACATTTTTTCTGTTAAATGTATGCATGCTTTTAATATTCTTTATACACATTTCCCTTATGAGTATTTTCTATAGAATTAATGATTTATTTTGTTTATAAGTACATCAAAGCCCTGACAAAGAGATTTCAGTTGAAATGTGATGGTTGTCTAAAGAATTTGCATAACCACTAGATTATTGTGCACAAGACCCTGATTTTCCCATGCCGTTAAAAAAGGAATTTGATACATCCTCCACTTTCATGGCTTGTGGTTATTTTTAGTACAGACTGGCTATTATATATTTGTTTAAAGGCTATGTTACCATCGGATTATTCTTTTGTTTATACTCCAAGTTTGCTGGTGTTGATATTAGAGGAATCCTATGGTATTAGATTCTTCACTAATGTTTGACTTGGCTATATTATTATCTTTTGATTGCAAATAAGCTCAACCTTAAATTCTTTTTCAATACACTAGAAATATAATGTTTGCTGTTATCAATCTTCTCACTTTTTCTACATTTTTTTTCTGCCATCATGCCAGTACAAAGTGATTGAATATTGATTCTCTTGTTTTATTTATGCATATGTATTTGCAAGACTATATTCATCATTCTAGTATATCTTTGTATTTTTTCCAATTTTTTTACAATGCAAGTTGACTTAATATAGAAATTCTGTTTCATGTGCTTTGTATATTTTATTACATTAGGAAAAGTAATAAAAAAAGATCAAGGTTTTAGCCCCACCAGTTTGCAAGTACTAGCAGGTTACTGTATCGCAAGTGCCTGAAGCATTCACTCTTTTTCTTCCTGTCAAGTAATCGCCCTCTTTAGTTTGACTCACATTTAACTGATGTTGCTGCTTTTCCTTTTCCTTCTGCCATGTCACCTTCACAATTAGTTTGCCTGTGCAGTTTGAATAAAAAAGATACGAACGGAGGTTTCCACTAGCTATAGTTTTTGCTTCACCGGTGTGTATCACATCATAAGCTTTTGATTAAGACCAGGATTAAGCCTGTATTCCCAGTTGTGTGTGCATAATCGTGTGACAGACAGATGCAACCCTTTGCATTTTATGTATATTGATATACAGGGAGGCACATGTAAATGTAGCCCCACACGTAGTAAAAAGTTCCATCCTGGTTTTAGCAGCAGTAAATACAGTCTGGTGAAGTTAGCAAAAAGCCCATGTAAAAATTTTATTTTGTTAGTTCTGTTATTTGTGTGCTAGAATGAAGACACACTGTATTCATTGGAATAGCAGTGATCCACATTCAAAATATATATTCATACAGGCTTATTAAAGCTGACATGTGAGCATTAGGTTAAATAATAATATAATATAATATAATATAATATAATATAATATAATATAATATAATATAATATAATATCCCAGACCCCTGTGACCCTGTGTTAGGATATAGCAGGTTGGATAATGGATGGATGGATAATATAATATATTATAATACTAGGGGGTTCCCCCTGCTTGCTTCGCTCGCCAACCTCCCTGGCCTGTGCTACGTACCAGCCACTTCACATCTCTGTCGCTTGTGTTGTGAAGAGGGGGGCTGAATGCACCCCAAGGAGACGTGGTCACTCCTCCGAAACCCCCTCTTAAACGATGATACAATGGGAAACAAATACAGATTTTTTTTTACCTCCTCTTTGCTCAATCAGCTGCATCTGATCAGCTGTGATCTGAATCTCGCACGGTGCTTCGAACATTTAAAAGCCTGTACAGCAGCTGTCCTACTCTTTGTCTATTATTTCTGGCCCCGGTCGTGGTTAAATCTGTTGGCACAAAGTCTAGTGTCACGGGACATGAGTTATTGATATTTTTTAGTTTATAATTTAAAAACGGAATAAGGATCTGAAAATCTATCAACATCACATTAAAGTTCAATAAATTCTGAAAAGAATGTTACCAAACATATATAAGTAGATTTTAAAATAAGATGATTTAAAGCATAACAAAAAAGTGGCATAAAAAGTCACATAAAGTGACACTATTAGGCTTAGGATTTTATATATACAATATAATATAATATAATATAATATAATATAATACAGTACAATCCCTCTTAACTGGCCTCGGATTAACCGGCCGATGGATTAATTGGCCTGTTAAAATAAAATCTTCTTTATATTATATGTATGCACTTCCTTCTTTCCTGGAAGGTGAGAGGTATTTTAAAACCAGCAAACAACAAAATAGTGTTGAAATAAAATAAAGTGCAGTGTATCAAAAGTCTTCTTCAAATAAATAATCCATTATTATTGTTAAAACAATGGCTGGAAGCGGTCTCTTAAAATCCAAAGCACGGTGCCTTCTTCTTTCTACCTGGCGCCTCCCCCTACCTTCAGGTGCAGTTGTCTTCCACACTGGTCCGGTAGCCCTCCAATCCCTGGCTACATTGGGCTCCATCCGGACCGAGACTTGGGTTCTTTCCCCAGCGGCTATGGCACTCACGCTGGGGCTAAACCAGCCCAAAGCCTCCACGACTGCTGCTGCCTTTTGACGGCCAGTCGTCTTCAATACCGGTCACTCAAGCTCCGTGATCACTCAGCTGGAGCAACCGCTTTCTTCAACCCCACCAACTTTTTGACTTTAGGTTTAGAGGTTATTTTCTATTATCTTTCAGTGTACTGATGTACTGGCCAATGACTATTTTTGTAAATAACATCTAAACCCTTCATTTCCTGGCCTTATTCCCTTTAAAATAAATTCTCCTGTAGTTTTTAGTAACTTTTTCCATTGTTGTCATAACTCATCCAAGGTAAGAAAAGACCTACTGAATGTTTTGAAACTGTCACGGCCACAAGCTTCAAGTTTGCTCTGACATGTTTGGAGGCCCAAATACTACATGTCCTCAGATGTATCTTGCAGGACCCAACCTGTCCTATAGAGAAGTTCTCTGCAGCCTCCAAAGCGCAATGGAGAAGTCCCCTGGCCTTCTGCTCATCTCCAATGACCTTCCACATAATGAAATTCCTGTGGGTTGATTACTTCTAGGACACTTTTTGAGCATAAAGATACAGAGCCATCTAGAAGTGACTTATGCTTTCATAATGGGTCCCTCTATCATAATACAAACTTTGTCCAAGTCTTTTCCTATTTTTACACCTGGTTGCCAGTGCTTAAAATACACACGTGTACTTCTGTACAAATTTAATGCTGCACCTTATGTTTATTATATGTATCATTGTAATATTCACAAAGGTAATAGGCATGTTGACTTGTGTGTATGCTACAGCATTTATACATTTCCATTTTATCAGTTCTTAATATTCTGCCTTATACATTTCTTAGCTAATGTAAAAAGGAGTGAAATACAAAATGAGCAGAAGGATAAAGGCACACTTCCTCTGCTTTTCCATTGCTAATAAGTAGTGCTATTAAAATGCTGATGTGCCTTCTGTGATAACCAGTAGTTATCCTCCTTAGTAAAAAGACAAGTCTCTATTACAAGAAGATTACTAAGTATGGCACCGCTTTTCTCTAAACTTTTTTTTAATGTATTTTTTCAAGAGAAACCCGCACCTGTGATTAATGCTGACTGTACTTCAAGGTTAATTCCAGCAGAATGAGTAGACTTAATAGAACCCCTCCAGGCAAATAGCAGCTCTGAATTTCACAAAAGCTAGCAGTTTTAACACTTACGAAATACTGTAAATGCAAGGTACAACAAGAGAAGCGGAAATCTCTTACAGCACTGACGATACTTTCAGAGAAAAAAAAAACTACAAACTATCTGACACTAGTGAAAATGTTTGTCTGTGTATCCAGAAGGTGTTGCCAGTGGTGCAAAGACCATTAAAAAAACTACACTGGTGCTAATATAGAGACTGCTAATGGGTGCCACATCCAATCAGCAGGAGGGTCAAGGGTGAGACAACCAGAGAGGGACGACTATTGCTCCTGTTTTATAAAATACCTGTAGTCTTATGATTATCCTGTCAGAAATACCACAGAATAGTCTGTTACAGTGATTTTAAACATAAAGGTATACATTAGTCTTTCAGCTCTTGATGAAGACAGGACCTATTGTAAGCAATATTCTGCAAATGGAAAAATTGTGAGACTTTTAATATGTGTCATGGTGGACAAATCTGAAGTGCACATTGTACCCAGGTTCATTGTTTCATTTTTGAAGCAGATTATACTTCAATTCCCTGATGCTGAAGCACTTCCAGTTGTATGCCACTACTAAGCTAATGCAACAAGCATTGCTGGTAACACTTCACTTGTAAGCAGTGTCACACACGTATGATTTGGAGATGACTGAAAGGCCTTACGAATAGTACTACCACGCTCAATCTTCTGCAGACCATCCACGGGAAATCTCGCTAGGTCCTGACGCCAGTGATCATGTCACTTCTGGTCCCGCCACCATGAACAATATCTCTTCTGGTCCAGAAGACATCACTTCCGGTTCGGTCCCAATGACGTCCCTTCCGGTCTCAGGCTTTAAAGCCACCATCTTTTCCTATTACATTCAGTTCTATTTTGGACTCAAACCTGTGAACATCACAATCAATTTCTATCAAGCCAAGGCACAATATATGGGTGGCTGCCCCAAACCTTTTTATTTCTGTGTTCTGCTTTTGTGACAGCAGCTGGAGCCAATCCCAGCCAACACAGGGCGCAAGGCAGGAAACAAACCCCAGGCAGGGTGCCAGCCCACCGCAGGGCGGACACACACACACACACACACACTCACACCAAGCACACACTGGGGACAATTTAGAATCGCCAATGCACCTAACCTGCATGTCTTTGGACTGTGGGTGGAAACCTGAGCACCCAGAGGAAACCCACGCAGACACGGGGAGAACGTGCAAACTCTACGCAGGGAGGACCCGGGAAGCGAACCTGGGTGTCCTAACTGCGAGGCAGCAGCACTACCACTGCATCACCGTGCCGCCCTATCGTTGTATCTTATTAATGACAACTAAAAATGAGCAGAGCAGACACCCAGGCAAACAACACTGAATAATCAAAGGCTGCAACTACTTTAGCGTCTGACCAATTAATTAGCAAATAATGGATTAATTACCTGGAAAAGTAGAAAGAAAATCATTAAGAAAAAATTATTAAAAAGAAAAAAAAACATTATTCACATAATACTGCTTGGTACATTTTTTTTTTTACCAAACTTAGTTTTCTAATTTCTATATTGTTCCCAAAACACAGATATTGGGAAATAACAGTTCACTTAATTAGCCCAGGCATCCAATTAAAAACAAAAGCGGGTTGGAACAAAAACCTGCACCCACAGTGGGACCCATGACTGAGTTTGGGAACCACTGCTATAGGTAGTGTATTCCACAGTTTTGGTGCATAATGACTTAATGCTGCCCCCCTACTATATTTCTTGTTAACTATGGGTATATGGAAAACCTTAGAATAGTGGGATCATAGAGAACAAGGGGGAGTGTAAATAATTAAAAGATCAGTAATATATGAAAGTGCTAGGCTATTAAGTGCTGTGCAAGTGAATAAAAGAATTTTAAAATCTATTCTAAAAGATACAGATAGCAGATGAAGATCATGCAAAAATAGTGTAACATGATAACATGATAAATCGCTCCACTGTAAAAAATACAATAATTGAGAAAATAAGATGGGCAAATACTTTTTAACCTTGATATATATAGACACATTTACATCCATAAGGTATTCTGTGAAGCACAAAACAACAAAAAATAGTTCAGAAATCCTGAGGATTAATTAATATTTATTTCACTGTAAAAGCCCACTCAGAAAATTAATGGCTGAGTGCCGAGTGACTCACCAATGTCTACATATATTTTTTTATCTGTTTGTGTGGCAAAGTGACAGGTGTGTATTCAAGAATGATACAGAAATAACTATGGACTTTTATGCTGGAAATTCATACAGTAATTATGTTATGCAGAGATCAGTTCTGATGCTTGTAAATTGTGGTCACGGATGCAAAAGTGCATTTTTCTCCCAAGGGATCGTATTTATTTCAGAGAAGTATTTTCTGTATTCTGTGTGCAAGTGCAATAATCATGATGGTTTGGTTTTATACTGTTGGGGAAGGGGTGTTAATAAAGTACAATTCACTCTGCTCAGAATTTCATCAGAGTCTGAGCCTAGTACAACTGAAGCCTTGCATTACTGATGGGACCTACTGTTTAATGTTTCTCCTTAGTACTAGGGTGTTGTACCGTGTTAGCCATTACGAATGTAGAGAAGAGCCAAGCAAAATGACACCTTTTATTGGCTAACTAAAAAGATTACAATATGCAAGCTTTCGAGGCAACTCAGGCCCCTTCTTCAGGCAAGATCTTGCCTGAAGAAGGGGCCTGA
>JANRMT010062822.1:7675082-7720539 GCA_026402145.1 Polypterus bichir lapradei
GAGGCAACTCAGGCCCCTTCTTCAGGCAAGATCTTGCCTGAAGAAGGGGCCTGAGTTGCCTCGAAAGCTTGCATATTGTAATCTTTTTAGTTAGCCAATAAAAGGTGTCATTTTGCATGTTTCTCCTTTAAAGTGATGTTTTAAATAAATAAAAAAATGTGCTGATTGTGTATGTGCAGAAGTGGAAAAGAGTAAATCTATCCATGCACATATGTGGTTTCTTTGTTCAATTCAGTGGTCTGTCCCAACAGCACTGATTACATGACAGACAGCAACACAGGGAAAGGAGTAAATATTAGTTAAAAATTAGAAAACTTCAGTATTTTACCAGATACATACCGTCACATACATGCACATGGGAGACAGCTAGAAGGACCAATCAAAGGTAATTCCATGCCAGGCGGAGTATACTAATCTTTCCTCTGATATTCCTACAGATCAAATATGCAAAATTCTGCCTGAGTCCGGCCCTGAAGACATCACTTCCGGTTCTGACTACAAAAACATTACTTCCGCTTCTGGTCCCAAGATCTCACTTCTGGTCCCAGCCCCAAGGTGACGTCACTTCCGCTGAACTACTTTAAAAGCAAGATAACCTCCACATGCATTTAGTTCTGTGTTGGAGTCAAACCTGTTCACAAGTTTACTTATATTTGCCCTTTTGCAGCCAGCGATTAAGTATAGTATGGGTGGCTGCCCCAAACCTTTTTCAGTGTGTCAAGGTTGATTATTTTCACAATACATACATTTCTTAAATTGCTTGATCCAGTTCAGTGTACTGAACTGCACCTCTAAAGCACTACTGCAAAACTCTGTTTAATGAATTTACTATATCTCTGTAATGGTAAAGTAATTGCATTAGGGTAGTGGCTAGTTATATAAAAGGTACTATATAACTAAAAAGTTATCATTTGTTTACATATTTTCATAAATTTACCTCATATAGAATGTAAATTATAATAAAGAATAATTCTAAAGATACAACATAGTAAACTCAAGATATGAGATGGATAAACACAAAATACAAATAAAGATTGTAAAACACCAGTTCCATAGCATCTGCGCCTCATTGTATTAGATGGAATGGTCTGACAATTTGCACACTATGTTACTGTATTTCAATTTTGTTTTATTTTTTTTTTTGTTTTTTTTTGAGCCTGTCCTTTCCCATTCTCATCAAACTCTCCTCCCAACTTCAGAATTAATTAACCTCTGGTCATGAGGCATCTTTAAACCTGGGTCACTTCTAGACAAGTACAAGAATAATTTTCAGAATTGGTTGCTTCCCTACTTTTTGCTTCAGATACACCATAACAGACTTCCATCTTCTTGCTCTTTGTTCCCTGATGGGCAGAAGAGTCCTGGATTCGTCACAATCTTCTCCTGGCAACCCATTGTCTGTGCTGTAGGTTCCAGACACCCTGTGCTTTCATCTCTCTGACAGTCTCATGTCATATTTTCTGCCTTCCCTGGTCTTTCTCTCTTTCATCTTCTCTCTCTGAAGAGTTAAACTATTTGGAAATTGCTAGGTCACTTGCCCTCTATTGTCTTGAGTGAATATAGCATACTACACTTCTTTCTCTTACTAATATTGATGCTATTGTTCTACTTGGGCTTCTCCATTTCCAAACTGACAAGGCTTCTGCTATTAGAATGGCTCTCTTGCTGTCCTAAAGCCTTGTAAGGGACTTTTGACTGCTGATGCCCTTGCCCCATCAACCTCTTACCTAACAAGCACCCCTTCACAATATGAAAGAGTCACCTAGAAATATAATAACTGTACCTATTGCCAGAAAACCAAGGGCACATTATTAATTTTTTGATGGAATGGAACATTACAGTTATAAGGTTGTGATGAAGAAATCCTCTGTATGAGTGGGAGTGGGTGTTTGTTTCTGTGTGCTCAGTGATGTTTCTTTGTTTCCTGCCTTAAAGCAGATCTTGCTGGAACAGGTTAAAACTGACTGAGACACTGAAAAGGAACAGGTTAAGTGCAAAAAATGAAGTGCTGAAAATAATCACCTACATACACAAATGCTTAAACAAAGTAAATACGTGAAAATATTCTAGAACTGTTTTGGTTTTTTTAAATTCACGCTCATTGTAAAAGGTTTGGTTATACTTACTTATAGTACATTTTCATAATGTAGGTTCGTACAATGCTCAAATGTACTTTGAAAACCAACTGAAACTTGGTCATTCATTTAGATTTATTCTAGTGAATGTTAAACAAAAATGAAGTCATTCAAATACCACTAAAGGAATAAATTGTACCTGTCTCAGAAATAATCATGTTACTTTAGTAAGCAAGCATCCTATGGATTTCCATAAACAACCAACTGATATGAGAGCAAGATGGGTGTCCATGGGGTGTGGAATATTTGGACAAGAGAAGCAAATGCCCCCAGTCCTGGAAAACCAAGTTATGTTGCTTTTTTAGTATTGTTGTCTTTGTTCAACAGGATTTGGACTAGAATTACAGTGGCAAAACTGTTAATTATATTGCATTTTCTACTTTCCTACTGTTGTTTTGAAACATTTTACATGTTTATAGCCATACTCCAGTTGCATTTTGGCTTTTAATTGTTAACTATTGTCACACACGTGCGAGTAGGAGGCACCTAAAGGGTCTGAGTAATTGTAATAAAACATCTGACTGCCATGACTGTCTTTCTCAGTTCCCTACAGACCTTTCCTGGGAAATCCTAAAAGGTTCCGGTGCCTCAGAAGACATCACTTCTGGAGCCGGCCCCTTTGCTGACGTCACTTCTGGAGCCGGCCCCTTTGCTGACGTCACTTCCAGAGCCGGCCCCTTTGCTGACATCACTTCTGGTTCCGGCCCTTTTGATGACATCATTTCCTCTGCGGGCCTTTAAAGCCTCCATCTTGGTCTAGTGTAATCAGTTCTGTTGTGGACTCTGTTCTATGCACATCGTGCTTAAAAAAACGTAAACTTTTGCAACCGGGAAAACAATATATGGGTAGGTGCCCCAAATTTTTATGATGTCTGTGTTGCATTATTATCACAGTGGCGTAGTCGGCAGGATGAAGTCCCAGAAAAAAAATACAACCCCAGACTTGTAACTTACCAAGTGGAGAGTGTGAAAGGGACACACAGATGTAGGCTGGTTTCTGGGGATGAAACAAAAAGGGCTTATTATGCTCTCTTGGAGGAGAGAGCTGAGCCGCCCATTGGGGCTGAGGTCCCAGTTAAATATGGGCTATCCCCAGTCCCCAATTAAAATGGAGCAGTGTAATGATGACTCCCTAAAGTTTGCAAAAAATGCAGTAGTCCTTGTCAACGGTCAACGCACACACCAGCCCATGCCACAAGGACCTTGCTTTGTAATAGAAAATTATTTATTATGTCGGGTCGCAGAACATGTGGCGGAGGTCTGGAAACTGTTGTTAATCCCACGAACCTACTGGCGGCAGGTTTATGAATTAGCACACATCCAACTCCTTGGAGGCCATTTAGGCTCCAAAAAACCTTTGGAGCGGATTAAACTCAGATTTTATTGGCCGAGAATTAACGAGGAGGTTCGGCGTTTTTGTATTTCTTGTCCGGATTGTCAATTACGGAAAATTCCTAGGAGGGACCGTGCTCCTCTTGTTCCCCTTCCCTTAGTTGATGTCCCCTTTGAAAGAATCAGGGTTGATATTGTAGGGCCCTTGGAGCCCTCAGCCCAATGACATAAATATATATTAGTCCTCATGGATTATGCGACCCGATATCCGGAAGCTGTTCCCTTGCGCTCAGCTACATCTAAAGCAGTCGCACGGGAGCAAGTAGGGGTCTTCGCAAGTTCGGCATTCCTAAAGAAGTCCTAACGGACCAAGGGACGCCTCCTCAGAGACGTTCAGGGAAACAGCCAAGTTACTGAAAATAAATTCCAAATTACTCGCCCATTGGCAAGGCCCTCATGAAATTAAGGACAGAAAAGGATTGTTCGACTATTTGGTGAAACAACCCAATCGTAGACCAAGCAAGTGGGTTTATCATGTGAACGTGCTGAAGCTGTGGAAGGAGAGGGAGTCAGATCCCTCCTCCGCTCAGCCCTGCTCATTCTTTGCTCACATAGACACCCTTAATTTCAGTGTGTAATTAACTTATAGACAATCAGCTATCCTGTCCATCTCTGAGGTGGTGAGTGAAAAAGCCAGGAGGACCTCTCTGACTGTGCATGACATAGTGACTGAACCGGGAGTTATAGTCTGAGAGTGCCCCATAGACTTCCTCAGGCAAAGAAAGCAGAAGTAGAGCTGGAAATCAAGCGGATGCTGGAACTAGGAGTGATAGAGGAAAGTTATAGTCCCTGGCCCAGTCCAATCATCTTGGTTAGTAAGCCTGAAGGCAGTTGGAGGTTTTGCAATGACTGTTGGCTTAACCAGGTCTCCCTATTTGATGCTTATCCCATGCCTCTTGTGGCTGACCTCCTTGAGAGGCTTGGACAGGCAGAATTTTTGACCACACTTGACATGACAGAGGGGTACTGGCAGATTCCTTTAACAGACTCCGCGAAGGTCATGACAGCGTTTAGCACCCCTAGTGGACACTGGCAGTATCGCGCCCTTCCATTTGGGTTACACGGGTTTCCTGCGACTTTCCAGCATCTGGTGGAAAAAGTGCTCCGACCCCATAATGCGTATAGTGCTGCCTATGTGGATGACGTCATCATCTATTCCAGCACATGGAAGGAACACATACAGCAGGTCCCTGCGGGCACTAGGAGAAGCCAAGCTTCGTAACAATCCCAAGAAATGTTTCTTTGGACTGAAAGAAACTAAATATTTGGGCTATCTGGTGGGTCGGGGTACCGTGAAACTACAGTGTTCAAAAATAGATGCAACTTTAAAATGGTCCCATCCGCGAACCAAGCGGCAAGTCCAAGCATTTCTCGGATTGGCTGAGTACTACCGCCAGTTCGTACCTAGGTTTTCAGAGAGAGCGGCGCCCTTGACTGATCTAACAAAGAAGAGGGCTCCTAATCATGTGGTATGGACTGACAAGGCTGACGCTGCATTCTGTGACTTAAAACAGGCTCTTACTTCAGCACCAATATTAAAAGCTCCTAATTTTTCTCTCCCTTTCCTTCTCCAGATGGATGCTTCAGACACAGGCCTGGGGGCTATGCTGCACCAAAGAATCGATGGTGTTGAACACACCGTCATGTACCTGAGCCGGAAACTGTTGGATCGGGAGACCAGGTATGTAGCGGTGGAAAAGGAAGCCCTTGCAATCAAATGGGCGATTACGCAGTTGAGGTACTACCTCTTGGGCCGGGAGTTCACTCTGGTGATGGATCATGCTCCCTTACAGTGGATGGCCCTTCACAAAGAGTCGAATCCATGGGTCACTAGGTGGTTTCTTGACCTCCAACCTTACAAGTTTTCACTAATTCATTGTAAGGGCTCTCTCCATGCCAATGCTGATGCTCTCTCTCATGCCCACGATGTCTCGGTGCAGGACACCAGACCCGATGGGTCTGGGCTGAGGGGGAGGCCTTGTCACACACGTGCGAGTAGAAGGCAGCTAAAGGGTCTGAGTAATTGTAATAAAACATCCGACCAGGGGGCAGCGGAGTGTGCTGACTGTCTTTCTCAGTTCCCTACAGACCTTTCCCAGGAAATCCTGCAAGGTTCCAGCAGCTCAGAAGACATCACTTCCGGAGCCGGCCCTTTTGCTGAAGTCACTTCCGAAGCCGGCCCCTTTGCTCACATCACTTCTGGTTCCAACCCTTTTGATGACGTCATTTCCTCTACGGGCCTTTAAAGCCTCCATCTTGGTCTAGTGTAATCAGTTCTGTTGTGGACTCTGTTCTATGCACATTGTGCTTAAAAAAAATTAAACTTTTGCAGCCAGGAAAACAATATACGGGTGGCTGCCCCAAATCTTTATGATGTATGTGTTGTATTATTAATACACTATATATTGTAAAAGAATGAGTCTCAACACTGGAAAGGTTTGGGACAGCCACCCATATATTGTCGCTGGCTGCAAAAAGGGTTTTGAAATAAGCACTGATGTGCCTGGATTGAGTTCCAGACTGAACTGATCTGGTGGTGGAGAAGATGGCAGTTTTAAATGGTGAGGCCAGAAGTGATGCCATCTGAGGCCGGAAACCGGAAGTTAAGTCTTTCTTGGTGCCGGAACCGGAAGTGACATTGTTGTTAAATCAGACAGGTTTTCCCATATTTGGCCTCCAGAGATGACAGAATAAGGTTTAACGCACCCCGCCACCCCCTGGCCTGGCAGATAATTGCCTCCACTTGGTCCACTCAGCTTCCTCCTAAATGCACGTTTGTGACAATATCATTCTTTCACTATTTGTAATCTGTCTGATAATTCGCTGTTAGAAATCTTGAAAATTTGTATTAAGATCCACGTTAAAACCATAAATTCCAAATTTACATCCAAACAAATTTCTAACCACTCACACACCACTGAAGTCATTTAAGTTACATGCCAGTCTAGGGAAATAATCATTGTTGCCAGGTCTTTAAAAACAGCTTAAAAATAGCACATTTGACCAAAAAATGGACCAATAGCTTAAGTAGGTAAAATGAGACACCAGAAAGCAGGAGATGGTGTCAGAGTGAGAGGGTTAGATACCTACCTTCCAAGCCAGAAATATTTCAGAATGATAGAATAGGTATATACCATCACACAATGGGGTGTTTTCCTCGGAGATCTTACAATGGTAATTAAAATACACATTTTCAAATAGCAGGAGAAGGGGTGCCAGATGGATGAAACATATGGTAAAAATGCGATTTTGAAGAATAGCATAATTTAAAAAAAAAAAAAAACGCAACCTGCAAAAGCCCATTTTTTTTCTGCAAATGACAATCAAAAACAGCCCAACTGTGCAAGAAAATGTTGTACTTGGCAATACTAGAAAGGATGAAGAGTTCACGACTGTCATGTTTCAGCTGTTCATAAAACTGTGTTTTGTGCTCACACTATTAAAAGTGTTCTGTTTTTCATGTTCACTATAATTTTTGCCTCATTATTAAGTAAAAGACATTTAAAAATGTCTTTCTGATATTTTGGAAAACTCTTTTTTACATTTCAAATTTGCTAGGAACTCATTATTATTTTTCCTATTGAAAACACAGAAATATAAGCTGCCACTATCCAGAAATTCACCGTCAGACATGTTTTCAGAAACAGACTAGGTTTAATTAGAAAGGGACAGTTGGGTGGCATGACACCAGATGAGTTCAAGTTGGAGAGCAGGTCTGTTGCTGAATTTCATTGCTTCTGAGGGTGTCAGTCATTTTCTAACTCTTGGTCTGCAATAACACTGCCATTTTCATTAAAGACTAGGAATTGCAGGGAATGACAGATTACATGAGTACATAATAGATTTTCAGCACAGTTTCATACAGATCTTTATCACAATGAAGTCAGCAGCCTGCAGTAGTGCAGCATAATTTTATGCCTTTGCCAGTTGCTACATGTCCTTGAACCTTCAAATGTGGCAGTGCATTTCATAACATTTCATAATACATGAATACCAGAGCCCGTTTCCTGTAGTGAATGCTGTCATTGAATTTGTGTCACTTGTGAGTATCCACTCCAGAATCAGAGCTAAAAAAACCCAACTTGATGCCAAAACTAGGTTTAAGTACTCATCTATTCACAGTAGTGGGTAGGTATTGTTAAGTTTAATGGCAAAATCACCAGTTACCATTCCTTTTTTTTTAACTAGAATGATTGGTGAGTACCAAGGTGACTGTAAGGGCTCATAATTCCAGATATCAAGATTTCTTTAATCATCTAATCAGCTGTTGCCTTATGAGAAAGAGGAATATTGTGAAGACACTACTTGATGGGAGAAGAGTTGCATGTTTCAACCTTAATTTGTGCTAGATACTGTAGGTCCATCCCATGTTCACTGGAGAAGTGGTAAGCCTATCATGGTATCTGAGCAGAATGTCCCACAGCTTTTGTCTGTGAGATACAGTCAGTCCCTCACAAATGATGTCTACCATGACTTTAGTATTTTGTTCCACGCAGGTGAAACAATCAGTGGCGGTTGCAGGGGAGTGGAGATTGCCCAAATCTTATTATAAAAATGTGGCTCCATATGTTTCTTATGCCCTAACAGCTGATGGACAGCACTACTTGGAATGATTGCACTCTAGCCAAAGTCCACTTGAACTCTAGCTTTTTGTAAAACCTTCAGCCCCAGTATGCCAAGGTATTTGATGTATGTTACCCAAACTCTTTGTGTCCAGTATTGATTTCCAATGTGAAGAGTGACAACCAACTCTCAAAAATGGGTCCAACCACTCCAGCTTGGTTGGAAAAACATTCTTGTGAAAGTCAGCTGCATGATTTGATCATTACTTTTTCCAGCAATCTATACGCGAAGATAACAATACCCCCCTATTGTCTCATGGTTATTTGTGTCTGCTCTAAGTCATTCTGAAAAACTCTTCAGATTGTCAGAGGGTCCAGCATTGACCCACTCATTTCAAGTACCTGGATGTTTCTGTCTGTTCCAGACCAGATTCTTTCAAATTAAAGGCAGAAACTCAGTGTGTGACCCAGGCAGAAACAGCAGTACCAAGCATATGGAGTTGGTCTATGCAACTGCTTGTTCAAAGATGGCAGAGTGGCAACATCCTTTCCAGGAGAGTGAGGTCTGATCTCAGTTTCAGTGGTTTGAGGTTGTTGGTTTCACTGTATGCAGATTGAAGGAGGCACCATCCTCATTGAAGATTTAGATTGCACAGGTATCTTAGATAGCATAAGTTCTCATTCAATTACTTCACTTAGTGCCTGTTCAAATGTGGCAGAGCATACAAGACAGACATACTTGGTCTGCACAGCCCAGGGAATCTGTGGATATGGCCATTAAAGAATGAATCTCAGCAACAAATATCCTATATCTTCAGGCATCCAGAACCAGGAGCTTAGCTTTTCTTGTGGTCCCAACAGCAACCTGTAGTAGTCGAACCAGAGCTCTATGGCTACCAAAAGCACACTCAGCTCCATTCAATCTTTAGTCACCAAATTCTCTAAATGTATAGTACCTCTTCGTCTAATTCTGCCACAAGTTAGTTAGATGCTTGCTTCATCGCTCCCCATCCATTTTCATTGGCAATGACTGTTAATCAGCTCCAATAAGCCTCCCAGGAGCCCAGCCATTTTTCCTCAAAGAATGATAGCCCTGCCAGTCACAATTAGCGTTTAGTAGTTTAGTACTCTAAGGTGCTTTTTTTGCACTGAATGCTGTCTGGGGAGCATAAACCTTTGCTTTACGATGTTCAGTTACTATATGGTATCCAGTGCACCAGGCTGGCTTCCCAACCCTTAGTTGTCTTCTCCTGTCTTTTATCACACAGTTTATAAGTATATAATGTGACTAATTGACACACTTACTGCAAAAAAATACTGTTTAACATCAAACAGACAAATATATTTTTTAAATTTACCTCTTTTTCCTTTTAGTACTGCTTTCCCTCATCAATGTTTCTTTATTTTTTAGTTCACAGAAAATTTCATGCGGACGCCCAGAGGGGCATTTTTTTTTTCCTTTACTGTTTTCAGTCAGTCAGTCAGTCATTGTCCATCCGCTATAATCTAACACAGAATTACGGGGGTCTGCTGGAGCCAATCCCAGCAAACACAGGACGCAAGGCAGAAACAAATCCCCGGGCAGGGCGCCAGCCCACTGCAGTTACTCATTTTCATTAATTATATAATCAGTAGATAGGAGGTTTAATGAAGTAGTTTTACAGTCAGATGCATGGGTTGCAGGCAACAAACTAACACCTTTACATGGTGCCTTCTCATTGTCATTTTCACACCCTCTTAATTCAATTCAGAGTTGCCGTGGACTGAAGCCTATCCAGGCAGTACTAAGCACAAGGCAGGAAACTAGGATGCCAGTCCATTTCATCGTCCACTCACAGACACACCATCACTCATTCTCACACATGGAAGGAAAACTGGAGAACCCGGAGGAAAATCATGCAGACATGGAGAGACTCTACACAAACATCCTTTGGATGTGGAATTTGAACTTACTTTGCATGACAGAGAGACATTTTATCTTATCCTTACACCTTAAAGACAAAATCATAGCAAATTAACTTTAACCATTTCTTGCCCACTGCCATCCAGTCTTGATCTGGGAAACGTTTCTAAACTTACTGTACAAGTGTAGCAATTCTGCAGTACATATCAAGTGGAATTGGATTCCATCCAACAACAACCTACAAAGTTATTAAATAAACCTCATTGTATAGTTTGATCATGGTAGACTGTTAAAGACAGGTATGAATTTTGTAATATCACTGAAGCAGGCAGTTGCGAAGAAGCATGGCACGGACACATTCAAGCCATGCACTTTGGATTCACAAATAAATGAAATACTACGTTTCTGAATTGTGTAAGGAGACATGAAAAAAATTAAAAACAATCTTAAAATGAAAGAACACATAGATATGTCATATAGCATTAACTCAAAAAACAGAAATGTTACTCAAAAAATGAGAGAACACGATTCTACCTTCTGTTTTTCAAGAATGTTCCTACTTACTGCTCATGTCTGTGGGATCAGATTTTTTTAGTTTATTGGCTAAAAAAACAAAAAAAAAAAAACTCAACAGTAATACAACTAGCGTGCTATCTGTTCAACCATATTGCATTTTCAGTGAAGTTTCTTATGTACTGTATTCACTTATTTATTTATTCACTTATTTATTTATGCATTTATTTATTGTGAGTTCACTTTTTTAGCATTAAAACAATAGTACTGAAACAAAAAAAAATGGAATATTGCAAAGGATGTCATGAAATATATAAAAGATTAAATTAAAAAGCAATAGCTAATAACAAAGGTGGCAAACATTAAACATACCTGTATTTGGAGCCAGGCTGAGAGTTCAGTAGTGGGTTTCAAAGTCTTTCAGAAGGTTTAGCTGCCACCTGGTGGCCATTTTAAGCATTCAAAACAATTTAAAGTAAATGATGACCCATCAACTAATTTCAACATAATGACATTGAGGTTTCTGAAGATAGGAAATTAAAGGGGTACATTTGATCTCACAGAAATTTTGGGGCTTTTAAGTAACTCTGCCAAGTAAAATTACCAAAATGTTGCTGCCTATCTACGTAAAGATACAGGTAAAGAACCTGTGACTGTAATTGGTGTATTTGCTGTCAAATGGTTGCCAGCCAGCAGTGGGAAACCAAAAGAACCATTTCTTTTTTAAAATTTAATTTAATTTAATTTAGTTTTAAGGACAAACCAAATTAGCAAAACTCTCCAATCCAAGAAAAACAATGCACAGTAATATATGTTATAAAAAATAATCCATAAAATCCTGCACTCAATAACCTTTCATTTCAATTCAGTACTGTTCATACATATTGTTAGCCCCTTTATTTTAGCATAGGGCCAAATACTGCACATGCACAATGCAGCATGTTAGTCACAAGTGCAACTAAGAATTTCACTGTACTCTGCACATATGACAAATACTAATACTGCTGCTACTGCTACTACAATGTGACAGTTCAGAGAAGGCAATCAACCTGACATACTTGTCTTTGCGATAGAAGAGGACAATCTATATAAACACATGTAAACACTATACAGTTCCTAAGCTGAACTAGAATCCCAATGCAGTTTAATTTAAGTTAAATTGAATTCTTATATACTATAGTTCAATTCAGTTTGCAAAGCTATAACACTACCAACATCTACAATTATAACTTAGTTAAAATAAAATGTAAAATAAGGTTCAACAACACTCCAAGACATGCAATATGTATGTTTGTGTGTATTTATGTTACAAGGATAGTATCTGGAGGAGCAAATGATCCAATTTAGAGCCAAGAATGGAAGAGGACAGGCATGGTTAGGGTTAGTGCACCAAGTCCAATTTGAGCCACTGTTCTTATTAGGTTTCCAGACTGTGGGACTGTGGAGGGAATACGCACAATATGTTACACTTCTAGAATCCATAGCCACATCTCCTTTTGCATCCTTCAATTTAGTCCCTCTACATATACATATATATAATAAATTGAAGTAAATAAAGATACTGTAAATACATAAAAAATATTTACAATATCTTAATATGTATTATCTGCTATATAATAAACCACTAATGTCTGAGTGTGCAGTCCCTCTGAGCAATCTGATTGGTCAGTTTGGCTTTGGTGTGAATAATCCGTTTGGCTTTGATGATGCAATCGAAAAAGAGGAATAGCAAACGTGAGGCACATGAGGAGGAGTAAAGCTGTACAAGGCATGCTGAGAACATTGCCATTAAATGACGGCAAGTATGAAACCTGACAAGAGGTGAAAAAGGTACCAAAAAAGAATGATAGAGTTTGAGAAGCAGGCTTTATGGGACTGCATTTAACAGAGTAAGTGCTGGTGTAGGGAGGTTCGCACACAAGCAAATACAGAACAAAAGGCACTGAAGGTACACGTAGAACAAGAGATAGCAAATACTTTTAAATTACTCTATTACCTCTCGTGTCCTATGGCCAGTATATCAATATATTGTGAATGAAACACAAAAAGGTGGATTGTGGGTCCAGAAGGAGGCCTCGTTTAATGTCCAGAGGTTTTGAAAAAGGACAAACAATTATGTGTTGGACTTCTGACGTCAAAAGCTATTCAAGAGCAGAAAAAATGCCCCTCGTTAAGGAGCTCTGTCTCTTTTAGAAGCAGGTCCCAAGATAAACACTGATATATGGAAGAGGAGACAGAAAAGGCAGGGCTTGCAAGGTGACATCATTGGTGTTCTGAGGTGTTCCCTTCCTCTCTAAGAAGGAAAACAGAAATCTGGTTAGTGATTGTGCATAATTGTTATTCTTTACCCTGTGTACCCTCTTCTAATACCCATGAAACACTCCTCAAGCTTGCCTCTCCAACACAAAATAATTTATATATATACTGACACACTGTGTAAGTGCACATCATTAAGAACTCAGCACGCTGTATCACAATTACAAAAATAGTATAGCTAAACTGAAACATAAACAGAGAAACATCATACAATACTAGGGGGCTCTGCCCCCTACTCGCTTCGCTCACCCATCCCCTGGTTTGGTTAACCGGATATTTTAAGAGATTGTTATTTTCATGGGAATTGTTACATATACATTATTTTCATATTTTCATGGGAATTGTTACATATACATTATTTTCACTTTTACTTTAAAACTTTAGTAAAAACAATATTTGGAATTAACTTTTCTTTAAGATCGCATTGAATTTTGATTTCGTGTTTCAACTTACATCGTGACAACGCAACGTATAACTGCCTGTGAGTGAATATTGTTTCTTTCTCTTAATAAATAAAATTACTTTTTTGAATGTTTGTCCATGCTCTTTCTTCTTCTCTTAGTCGTTGATGTGTCATCTAGAACGTATATAATTATTGTCCTAATAAAATTTATAAGAGCTGAGAGCACAGGAAGTGTGTCTGACAAAAGCATTCACACAACCGAGGTTATATGACCGTGGTCTTGTTTGAAAATAGTTGTAAGTAGGATGTGACTTGAAAGAATCTCATGTTAAAAGACTTTACGACTTTCTGCTTTGTCATCTACTCTTTGTCCTTTATATCCAGCCACGGGCATGGACTCGTCTCGCAGGACGTATAAGTGTCTCTCCGAGAAAATCACGTCTCGTCTCCTTCCAAACTTTTTTTTTTATAATAGAGAGATATCTCTATATATATAAAATCCAATGTCTGTCTGTCTGTCTGTTATCTTTTCACAAGAGAGCTACTTAATGGATTTAAATCAGGTTTTTTTTTCTATAATTTGCTTGAACATTCTGGTTGATTTTGTGACTTCTCTTATCGTGCCAAATATTGCAGGAGGCCAAGGGGAGGGGGAAGCATGACATCAGGTGTGGGGAGGTGGGGGTGGCCCTCATCACTCACGCGCCAGTCTCCATTTGAATCGGTCTATTTCTCGCCATGTTTTGGAGCGTACCTTTCCTCCGCTTAACTAGCAATACCTGTTTTTTTATTGATTTTTAAACTTTGTCCTGTTTCACTACTACATGGGCAGAACTGCGGGAAACAGCTAGCACATAATAAAGTCAAGATTCAAATCACTCCACAAGAAAAATGATAGCAATTTCAGTCAAATACTAAATAAATGAAATTAGGCCTGTCACTTGTCATGATATAGTCACTTCAAGGTTCAGAAACTGTCACTAAAGTGGCAGAGAAGAGAAAGAAAATGGAAAAGGCCAGGTAATGGCCAATTAAAACAACTACAAACAATTAAAGGTCTATTTGAGAAAGAAATATGTACATCCTCAGCAGCTACAATAAAATGATGAGGATACAGCTTTGATTTAAATGCAGAGGAGCTCTTCTAATACCGGCAGGTAGATTTTTCTAAAGCTTGGATGCCCTATAGCTAAAGGCTTTGCCTCCCACACATTTATTTTATTTATCTTTGGAATTTTAAATGGGCCTGTATACTGACATCACAGTGTACACCCTGGGTTACATAAATCATGCATGTACTATATCTGTAAATCAATATCATTTTCTAAAGTTAGTTTCTTGAAGCACTGAAACAGTAATCTATAAACAGAGAGTATAATAAACCAATTCCAAACTACAGCAGAAAGACATAAAATCTACACAACAGTTAATAAATATACACATAGTGATTCTGGTAAATTACAGTGTAATCTGGTGTTATGTCAGTTATTGGTGATGAAACATCCATTATAAGGGCTTCTTCCAAGGTCAGGTGAGATAATGCGATCAAGATAGCAGTGATATTAATTGTCCTCACCATAGTCTCAAATGAGAAAGAGAACTGAAAAGTCTTAGTAACATCCTGAATTTTTAAAAGGTAATATAAGCAATCTCACTCTCAGCAGTTGCTCAAGACGGCATACACAATACTAAGATAGTTATAGCAATATTCAGTTTTGATTTAAACACTAATACCAAAGAGGCATTTTTAATATAGGCAAGTACATGATTTGAAGTTTGTGGGCCCTGCTATTATGGTGTTCGTTCTCATATATTTATATTATAAAGTACTATAAGGTAAAGGGAAGGATCTGGCAATGAAGATACATGACAAAAATGGATGGATACAACATGCAATATTTCCAAGCCTGTTTAATTCCTTCCTGAATAAGGCAAAGACCAAGGTGCAATAATCAGAGCACTTTCATTAAACAGACAGGCCTTAAGGCATTTTGTGAAGCTTATAGAATTTTGGAACAAAGTCTCTAATTATAAGAAGTGAGACAAAATGTTAGACAAAACAATCTGAAAGCTGCCAGATGTTCTCAGAATCAGAGAACATTGTGTTTCTAATGGAATACATCTATTATTAATTACTGTAGGTCTGTTACAGTAGATCTTTAATTTACAATAAATGATCTAGTTCTTTTATCGCCTTTAAAATAACCTGTCACCCACTGAGAATCTTGTTATCAGAGCTTTGATATCTAACCATTGGTTGTTCACTGAAAATGAAAATTAAAACATTTGTGTGTCTTGTAAAATAAAGGGGTGGTCTATTTTTGAAAATAAATTATACTATCTGAACAATTTATTTGCTTACTTGATTTCCATTTTACTAGTATATGTAGCATTAAAGTTGTCACATCATTCTTGTGATCTTAATTATACATTTCCCTTAAATAAACACAGTAGTACATGTTGACAAGTTTACCATATATAATATGGTATATTATTCAGCTATTCTTTACTCTGACATTTCCTAAAAAGAGTGCAACTCTACAAGCTACAAATCTTAAAGGTGATGTGATTACAGAATAAACTACTCAAACCAATGATAAATATTTAAAAGTTACACTGAGGTTTTAAATAATGAGGCAAAGTCTTTAAATATCAACATTGTTTTTCAAACAGAATTTTAAAATGTCCCTTTAATCATTTTTCTATACGTTTTTAACAGGGGTTATTCCATACAGTGTCACAATACATTCGTCTTTATTATGGGACAAGAGAGTGGTGATGTTTTTCATACTGGTTAAACATGCAAACAAAAATGTCCCTTTGCTGTGTACACATGATAATAATACTACTATAAGTACAGAAAACCATTTAGACAGTATTTTAGACAGTTTTGGACATACTGTTAGTTAGAAAATAACTCTTGAATCAAAGTCAGTCTATCGAAGGCCACACTAATGCAAACAATTACACCTACACTGACTCACTGTGTGACCTTCACCATATTACTTAACCTGCCTGGGTTGTACAGTATGTACCTGCAAAGTACTATGAGCGTAGGAAATACAGTTGTTAAAAAGTCTATGGAGATTTCTAAATGTACAATTAATTTTGTGCAGACAACACAAAATTCTTATTAAGCACACTTTTAGCAAACCTCATTTTCGTTTGCATTGGTGAAATATACCACAAATGCTATTAATATATATATATATACTAGCAAAATACCCGCGCTTCGCAGCGAAGTAGTGTGTTAAAGAAGTTATGAAAAAAAAGGTAACATTTTAAAAATAACGTAACATGATTGTCAATGTAATTGTCGTAGGCTTATTTTAGTATTGAGAATGAATCTGATGATTGTAAAGTGTTTAATTTATGATTGTAAATGTTGTGTATGAGAAATACACATTTTTAGGATGTAAGGATCTCTTTGTAAACAACGCTTGCAGTTTTGCCCTCGGGCTGTAAAATGTCTGCTGAGCTTACTCTTGAGCATGCAACATACAGTTGGCCATGTGAGAAGCAATCTTGTGTCAACTCAATGTCGACCTTTTTTAGAGTCTGGCCCTGTGACTCATTTATTGTCATAGCGAAGCAGACCCTTACTGGAAATTGGAGGCGTTTGAATTGGAATGGGAGGTCAGAGGGTATGACAGGGATGCAAGGAATAAATACAGTCTTCTCTGAGCCTGTTTCAGTGAAGACAGTTGCCTCAATGAGGTTCTTGTGCAGAGATTTGATCTAAAGCCTGGTGCCGTTACAAAGTTTTGGTGGTTGTAAGTTTCATAGTAAAGCGGTGGAGTAAACGAAAAGGCAGGAGTCACCAGCAGGCAGACGTGAATCAAGACGAACAATAACAGGCTTGAAGCGGTGGAGTAAAGAAGAAAGGAGCAGTGAGCATGAACAGCTGAGGACAGTAAGGAAGTGAGTGAGGAGGCACATGAGCACGGGATGTCGTTAATGTATGTAGGCAGGGAGCCAACCACGTGGTAGGTGTGTGGACAGTGGCCATGTGGAAAAAGGAAGGGGGACTGGGGGCAGCCCTTGAGCATGAAATAAATCCTCTTTTAATGGAAATAAGGAATGAAACCGCCAAAAGGAGAGGTCAGTTCCTAAACTTCCTTATGGCGTAATGGTGAGAACTGTCAAAAAGAAGATGTTATTTTCAAAAGTTCATTACAGGGCACAATGCGAAATGTAACATACTTAACGTTTGTAAGTACAGTGTAAAGGATGAGCATGGGAAAATTGGAAGTAGCAGAAATAGTGAGGAGGGGTTTCCCCAATCTATATATACAGTTTAGGGGGTACACCCATTTCCTCCCCCCTTGGGTGTTGTAATAGGACATGAAACATACCTAACTTTTATAAGTACACTGCAAGGAATGAGCACGCAAAATTTCAGCTTCCCACATATATGGAAAGTGGGAGAATTAGTGATGAGTCAGTGAGGGCTTTGCCTTTTATATGTGTAGATAACATAGATAAAATCCCCTTATAAAACATTCTTATCCATAATACATATGGCATAAAAAAAATAATAATTGTAAGAGACGGCCTGCAGCTCAACCTGGCCGGGACTCCCCTGAGATGAAAGGAAGGGGGAAGACAGCTTTTGTAGGACACTGCCTCCCCCAAGACACTAGATGGCAGCTCCTCTGGAGTATAGCGGTGCCCTGGATTCCCACTGGGCATCCTGGGACTTGGAGTTCACTATATCAGCCCTGTTGGGTGTTGTGGGTGCCGCCAGAGGGTACAGCCCAGAAGTACTAGAAAGTCAAAAGGATGGGACCCCCGAAGTACTTCCAGGCTGATTAAAGAACTTTAATTCTCTGTCTGACCCGGAAGTGCTGAGAAGTCACGTGGACGGAAGACCAGAAGCACTTCCGGGTCAAGGACTACTTAAAGAACTGCTGAAGAGGTGTAGGACAGAGTTTGCTGGGAAGTGTGAAGGAGGGAATTATTATTATTAAGAATTGTACTTATTTACTTGCTTGTTTACTGTAGCTGTGGTGCTTGAGAGAAGAGAAGAATTTAAAATACTTCTTCATGCTTTTAACCTGTGTCCTGTGCGTCTGTCTGTTGGGTTTAAAGGGGCAACATCGACCCCTAGCGTAATACATAATTATAAAAAAAAAAACAAAAAAAAAAAGAAATAATAATTGCAAGCCACAATTTTAATACAATGTTAATAATATCTTTAACAAGAAGATGTAAGACTAATATGTTTAACAAGTTCCCAAGGAAAATCGAGAAATTTAGCTCTTAAGCTAACAGGCCTATTATTTACTAAGCAGCAAGTGCAGATTTCTCTTAATCTTTTTTATCTCTTCCTAATTCACAATGTGAACTGCTGCTGCCCACACTCAGAAAGGGTTGTCCATTTTTAATTAAAGGGCAAAATGTAATGGTCTGAACTCATTAAGGCAGTTTTCTTTTTAAATTTTGCCAAAGACATGCCTCTCTGGTACAAGGGCTCCTTCAAGTCCAAGTCCAGCAGGACAATAAATTTATTGCGTCTCTCCATGCAACGTGGGACTCCACGGATTCCCTGTTCTCAGTTTATGACTTCACTTTCCTTAATATAAAAGCCAATATTTGGGTATTTTCTCTCTCCTAAACTGCCTGACTGCTCCCTGTTTACAGGAAATTCCCACAGCAAAACACCCAAATGTTTCCTCAGGTACTGTAAAATGTTATGTAAAGGAGTACTGGAACTAAATGACAGTAACGTTTAAAAAGGCAGATAATGAAAAAAAGATCATTATTTGAGACAGTCAATTTACTAATCACCAATTGAGTCATCCATCCATTATCCAACCTGCTATATCCTAACTGCAGGGTCACGGGGGTCTGCTTGAGCCAATCTCAGCCAACACAGGGCGCAAGGCAGGAAACAAACTCCGAGCAGGGCACCAGCCCACCGCAGTGCACGCACACACACACACTAGGGACAATTTAGAATCGCCAATGCACCTAACCTGCATGTCTTTGGACTGTGGGAGGAAAACCATGCAGACATGGGGAGAACATACAAACTCCACGCAGGGAGGACCCGGGAAGCGAACCCCGGTCTCCTAACTGTGAGGCAGCAATGCTACCCACTGTGCCACCATGCCGCCCCACAATTCAGTCATTTGAAGTAAAATTGTCCAATTTGGATTGGTGTCTTATCTATCAGAGCATCACTGTATTATACAAAAAATGTGAAAAGGTTAAATTCACTATACAACAACTCAAAAGTTGATCAGAATCTATCAGTCATTAATTAATATTATACTCGGTGAACTGAATGTGTCGAGCCATTGCTAAGATTTGAATATTTCAGTATCTGAGTGATTATTTTATGTTAAATCTTTTTTTTTTCCTCTGTTGATGGTTAGGAGAGGAGGCATCTGAACTGAGTAAGATTTACTATCATATGTGCTACTGATATGTAATTTATTCATTATAATCCTTAAAATCAATAAAAATAAATACATAATTAAAAGCATTTAGGAAAGTGACAAAAACTATGCTAATAAAGTGTTTTACTAGAAATGTGAACATATTCTCTTATTAACATTAAGATTCACAAACTCCCATTATTTGAAAATGCCTTGCAATCAGCAGCAATATAAACAGTCCAAATTAAAATTGTAATAATGTCTACATTTACAGAAGAGCAATTTACAAACTACACACTTAAGGATTGTTCAGTAATTATATACTTATATACTCATTAACAGGAAGTCTGCCTACTACTTACAAACAAGGCATTACATTGTTACTGAATATGTCCATTCAATAAAGCTATTTTGTAGATTAATTTCAGTTTGCATTTTGTGGTATTAAACTGAACATATATACAAAATACATCATGACAAGTAATGTTTACATTTCAGTTGCTTTATTTCTTAGATAAACTAGCTGAATAAATTACTATGGCTATTTGCATATAATGACAGATAGGTGTGTGTGCATTTAAGGCATGCCATAAATTTTGTCCTTAAATGACATAAACATCTCAGTTCATAGCACTCATCATGGGCCATATTTAAAAAAAGTAAAAATTAAATTAGATTAAAAGAAAATAATTAAAATAGACTTGTCCCTGGGTGCTGTTTGACTGTTTAATTTCTTGCTTCTTGTGTTGTCTGACTTTTGTCACTTATTCCTCAATGACATTTTGCCGTTTTGGTAGCTTATTCACTTTTCATATATTGACCTTTACAGCTTCTTTGTTACAGAACTTTGTTACAACTGGATCTAAATATGATATTATACCAACTTTCATCAGCCACTGCAAATCCTAATGGCCACATAGTACCAAAGGCTCAAGTAATGGTCTAATTTTGGTGTTAAGAGTTAATCTCAGGTAATGATCAGCAATGCACTTTATCCATGTGGTGTATATCTGAACTATGCAAAACAGGGAAGTGAAAAAGAACACAGTTATTGGGTGGCAGTAGACACTGAACCATTTCTTCTAAATGTAGGTGCTTATTCATTTACGTTTGTTGATATTTAAAGATAATCTGAATATTTCAAGTTAGAGGTTGGTCCTGTTGCTTATTCAGTATAAAAAGGAAACATAAAGGGAAACAGAAAATAAATGATAACATACTTATTATAAATATATAAAATATTCATATATACAGTGGCATACAAAATTGTTCAATCCCTTTGAAACTCATCATAATTTTCTGCATGACACAAGATTTGTACACATATTTATCCATTCAGTATTTTTAATGTAATCTCTTATGATGTAACAATATATTTCCAAAGTCAAAATGATCAATTTTCTGTAGATATTTAATTGAAGAAGAAAAACTCAAAAGTTAGTGTTTGCATAAGTTTTCAAGCCCTATACAATAGTACTTTGTTGAGAACCCTTTTGTTGCAATAACAGTCTTAATTATTTTAAGTTAAGCATGTACCAGTTTTACACATTGTCCAGGAGTGGTTCTTCACCATTTGTATTTGCAGAATTGTCCTCTAGGTTGGTGGGATGCCGCCTCTAGACAGCAGTTTTTCAAATAGAGCCACAGATTCTCAATAGGGTTAAGGTCAAGGCTTTCACTTGGCCATTCCAAAATAATCACCTTTCAGTTTTTTTAGTGTCACTTTAGCCTTATGTTTAGGGTCATTGTTATATTGAAAGATGAATCGTCTCCCGAGTTGTTGGCTCATAGCAGACCTGTAATATTGTGCTGTATTTGTATCCATCACTTGTCCCTTAAACTCTGACAAAATTCCCACTCCCAGAATGTGAAAAGCATCCCCGTAGCATAATGCTGCCTCCAACATGTGTCACGGTAGGTATGGTGTTTCTTGAGGCATGGGCAGTGAAATTTTAATGCCACACATACCTGTTTGATGTCTGGACAAAAGTTCCTTTAAGGTCTCACCTGACCATTAAACTTTCTCCCACATCTTAAATGGGTCTTTCTCTCGCTTTTTAGCAAATGCCATGTATGCTTTTATGTGGACCTTCTTCAGGAGTGGCTTCTTTCTTGCTAGGCCTGTTTTATGGAGAGCTCTTGAAATTGTGGACCCATGTACCTTCTCTCCAGTTTCAGCCAAAGAGCACTGCAGACTTGAGAGTGACGGTTGGATTTTTAGTAGTCTCTCACACCAGTTGATGTCCTGTTCTGATATTTATTTTTGAGGGATGGCCTATTCTAGCAAGAGCCTGGGTGCTGTGATGAACCTTCCACTTTCTGATGATGGATCCAACAATGCTTAACAGGACATTTAAATTCTTCAGGTTTTTGTAGCCATTTCCTGCCTTGTGCATTTCAATTACTTTGTTTCTCACATCACCGGAATGGTCCTTCATCTTCATTTTTGCATTAAATGCACAAAAAAGACTATGGCCCTTACAAAGGGTGCTTTTTATAAAGGACTCGTAAGTAGTACCTAATTATGTTTAATTATGGTCACATGACTGTCACCTTTGTGTCATTTTGTGATTAATATGTCATTTGCATAAACCTGGGGCTTCCCAAGCACGCTAACTTTTGAGTTTTTTTTATTCTTCAGTTAAATATCTGCAGAAAATGTTTAGTTTGACTTAGGAAATGTATTGTCACAGCTTAAGAGCATAAGAGTTCACATTAAAAATACTGAATAGATAAATATGTGTACAAATCTTTTGTCATGCAGAAAATTATGATGACTTTCAAGAGGATTGAATACTTTTGCACGCAACTATGTATAAATTATGTTGTTCTTACTGTAAGCCCTTCTCTTTGAGGCTTACTCTACCAGGATGTGTGTTTATGTTAAATCTTTCATAATGTGTTCAGATGCAAGTCAGGACTGATTCTAAACTGCTGAAACTGTGAAGTGTATTAAAGTGAATGAATAAATCAATTGTACCATGTTTCAGACAGGCGACATTTTCTTTTGTCTGATTTCTTAAGCAAAGGCTAATTACTACAGTGAACTCCTTAATTAATTGATCTACTTGTTTCTGTTTATATTTTCAGCGTGAACAATTTATTGTGGCTGAGATGTACTCACCGTTCAAGTGGAGTCTTTCAACTTACACCTATGTTTTTAGGTGACTCATACTGAGCACTACAGTACATGCTGCCCTCAGTATAAAAAGCGATTTAAGCTGGAAGCTGCCCATCTGCTTTCTGTTCATCAATGAAACTCCAATAATTTACATTGTGCACTATACCGATTTATTCCAAGGGACATTTAATAAAGTAAACAAACACATGCGTAGATTTCAAATCTATTCATATGCAATGAAAATGAATATTTAAAATCCAGTTCAAGTTGCAGTTTTACTTCCAAAAGGCAAGTACACAGCATAATACAAACCACTGTGCCATTATACCATCCAACAAGTACAAAGGAATTATAATTCAAAGGAAAGGTGGGTGGAAAATCCACACAGTCAAAGAGAGAACATACAAGGACAAAATCTGGTTGTGGGATTCCAAATGTTGGAAGTATAAAGTGGTGGTGTTACTCACTGCACCACCTTAACACCCTCCAAGGAAAATGAATCTTTTAAAATTTAATTTTGAACTATCATAATTTTGTAAAAATGTATGACAGTTCAGTTATCATAGATATTTTATTTGATTTACTAAAACATCCAGTACCTTTCTTTAAATGTAATCTACATATTCATTTATTTAACCTCTGTGAAATCAAATATTGCAATCAACTGGAATTAAGAAACCTTCAAGTCAAGTGAAGTTGGAGAGCATGCACTGAGAGCAGTTGGAGAGCACCACACGGCGAAACAACTCAGGATCCCGGTTTGCAACCCTCCTGGCAGACACGCGGTCCAGTTCCACCCTCCGGAAATGACCCTCTATCTGCCGCAGCCAGGTGTTACGTGGGCGACCCCTTGGCCTGGTCCAGCCACTCGGGTCCCCAACAATAAGGATCTTACGAGCTGGATCACCCTTGGGGAAATGTGCCACATGGCCATAGTACTGTAACTGACGCTCCCTCACAATGCAGGAAATGTGCCTCATTCGGGACTCCATGAGCAACCTCTCATTTGACACAAAATCAAACCAGCGATACCCAAGGATTTTCCGGAGAGACACAGTACCAAAGGAGTCCAGTCTTCATCTCAGGTCACTGGATACCGTCCATGTCTCGCAACCATATAGCAAGACAGGAAGCACCAGGACTCTAAAGATTTGGACCTTTGTCCTTTTGCATAGATATCGGGAGCGCCACACACCCCTTTCCAGCGACCTCGTGACCCTCCATGCTCTCCCAATCAGTCTACTGACTTCATAGGAAGAGTCAGCAGAGACATGAATGTCACTGCTGAGGTAAGTAAACCTCTCTGCAAGATCGACACTGTCTCCGCAAACAGGCACACTGGTGATGGCTGTGCCCAAGAGGTCATTAAAGGCCTGGATCTTGGTTTTTATCCAGGACACTGGCAAGCCCAGACACTCAGACTCCTCACTCAGTCTCTTGCGCACCCTGATCAGAGCCTCAATTGACTCTGCGAAGATCACAGCATCTGCGGGGCATCATAAGAAACCTTCATGATCATTAATTTTCACTTTAATTGTACCTGTTATGCTGTCATCTGTTCATATAATTTCCCCGTTTCTAGTCATTGTCTTTAATGTGGTACAACTACATTAATGAGGTTGTGAAAGTGTTGGAAGAGGTTCCATTGTAACAGTAAACACCAGCTTAATGCTCTCTGAGAATGGCGTGCCAATACAAAGGTATGATTAAATAATTTTGATAAATATTTATGAAATTAAAGGAGTAGAAGATAAAAGGGAAAACAACAGATACTCATCAAAGATGCAGAAAAGGTCTAATTTTCTTTCTGAATGCAAAATTATTAGAAAATAAAAAAACACCTCTTTAATTTTATTGCCTGTTTTATGACATTCACATTTCATGATTTAATTAATTTACTACTGCTTATCTGCAGAACTGTATGTTTGGTAGTTGGCTGATTCTCATCTCGGAATTTCAAGAGATGAAAACCCAAGGAACGCTGCATATGAAAAGCTTCATTTTATGTGGACTGTGGGTGTTCTTTGGCCATACAGAATTTTCTTGAAAGCATCTATTAAAAAACTCCTACTTGCAGAATATTTGTGCTTCTCTGCTTCTGATGCTCCCACTCAAGTCATTATTCAAAGTAACTAAAGTGTGTGATCATTAAATTTACATTCATACATACGCAAGAACTGACTTGAGACACTAGCAAGAGTGGCAATACTTCAATGTCCTCAGTTCAGAACTTCAGACTTAGTATTTTGCTATAATATGAAATGGGGTAAAATATTTTTGTTCATAAATGCACACTCTTACACCTCTACTTATATCTAATGAATTTAAAACAATTATTTTATTTTTCTAGTTTGTGATCTTTAGATCTGATTCTGTATTCCCCCTCTTCTACCAAGCCTTCTTGCTCTTTATATGGTGAGGTTTCAAGGACGAGTAAATGTGACTTACATTATATTTTTCCATTCTTTAGACGACTGGTTTCTGACAGACTGTGTGTTTACAGAATGTATTTATGTATAGCACTGTGCAAAAGTTTTACATCACCCAAGAAAGTTTTTTTTTAAAGCTAGATATGGTATCTGGGTATTAGGTTTTTTATTTGATCATGAAACCTATATACAATAATAGTAAACACAAATAATTATTGACAAAAGCCACGAGAATGTTTTTTGCTATAACACTTTACTCTACCTAAAAAATTAAATATTTTATTGACAGACAACATCTCCATAGATTACTAAAAGATAAGAAAAGACTGGGACAGACCAGCATGATGTAAGAATCATTGTTAGGGCTAAGCCAGGTTGAACACAAAAGAACAAAAAGAAATATGAAGGAGCACAGAATAAGTGCAAATCAAAACTCAAAGTAAAAAAAAAAACACTAGCACTTGGACTATTTGTATTGCAAACTTAACTATCACTAAAGATTTTTGAAGTTTATCCAATAGAGATATACCAAAACATGGAACCAAAGCCATATTTAAATTGTAACTGCCGCTTATGTCACAAATGCATTCAGTGCTGCCCCTAGCCAAACTGGGTCAAATGTGGAATCTTATTGGGCTGCCCCCCACCGTGTACCTGCCTGAATCCACTGCATTAACATTTTCAGTAACAGCTTTAATTGGAACAATTAAGATACAGATAAATAATAAATAAATAATGAAGCACACATCACAAACCTAACTATAATTTTAACATCCAATACAAAACAGTTTTTGTTTACCTAATCAAAACTTGTAAGTGAATGTTTAGGGGTTTCTTTTGTCTCTTTGTTGCATATCACAACAGCACAAAGTCTACATTTTTTCAGGCAAAGTCATCTATTAGGTCATCACACAGCAGCTTCTGCACAAGGTATGAGTTGATGCTGAAGATAGCCAAGCTGCTAACAGATTGTTGTGCCATGGATGACCTCAAGTATTTCTTGATAAGCTTAAATTTTGAAAAACCGGTAACTGGGAGGGTTGCTGCAATCTTGTGGGCAACCCATACATTTAAATTTTAATGGTTTTTAATGGCATTGATATACTATTTTATTTGTTTCCATTATAAATGAAGGCCTAAGTAATAATAATAATAATCCCGGGTATCAATGTACTATTACTGTTTTGTTACTTGATGTAGCTAACAGTATAACTTGTGACATGTGATACAATAACAAAAACAATTTTAATACCACTACTACTACTAATAATAATAATAATCATAATAATAATAATACAAATACAACTACTACTACTATTAATAATAACACATAAAATACTACTACTACTAATACTAAGAAAATCAACTAATACTAGTACTGAACTTGCTTACTAAAATGAATGCAATAAATACAGGGTCAAAATTAAGATGAATATTGAGATATTTAAAAAATAAGCATGTAAATATAGGGTGGTCCAGATCAATTTTCATTATGCTATAACTTATTAAGTTTATTACATAGAAAATCACCCAAAAAATCCCGGACCATCGAGAAGTGTGCGAAATGATGACATGAAGAATTGCCTTTGGGCCAAACTGGAATCGTCCCTGCATAAATCAAAGTCATCCAGACGATCTGGATCTGCATAATTAGATCTGGACCACCCTGTATACTGTATCACCTACACTTATGAATTTATCATCCTTTAAAGTGTTTTGAGGCAAGAAAATCAACAAAGTCATTGACGGAGCAAAAGGGTTTTTGGTGCTCTCTGCCAATAAGAAGAAAGAACTTCAGGAGCATTTGCATGACTCAAGTTCTTCTGGTCAAAACACAACTGTTCATTTGGTGCTTTCATTACAATTGGGAGGAAGATTTAGAGTTGAAGATGCGCCAGAAGTGATGCAAGGCTTATCATGGTTGGTGTTCCTTCATTCTAGAGGGGGAAACAGAGACTGAGTGAACAAGAGTTCCACCCTAATGCGACTCCCCCGATGTATCATTAAAAAAGTCAGAATAGAAGACTTGTCACTCCTGAATGTGCAACAAGTGCCAGATGACTATGACCAGTGCTGACTAAGGTCTTCACTGGATTTCCACTACAGTTTAAGGAAGTGAAATTTAAATGGACGTCACATGTAGATTGTTTTTTGGGTCTTCCATTGCATTTTCAATATTATATTTTTTCACCTTCTTAACATTTTTGGTGTGCTTCTGCTCTATAATAGTTGCGTAATTGATAAAAAGCATATATGTAAGAGTGCATTACTTCCAAACTGTTACTCGAGAAACCCCAAAATTTGTGGTTACAACCTCATACAACCATTCATTTCTTTAATTTCACCACTAGCCTACTGTTATGGCTAATCACTACCTCTAGTATGTTATCGCTGAAATTTATCAAATACATTCAGGGGCTCAAGTGCCACTAAGAGAAATTTGGCAACCAAACCTGTTATTTTTTGGGAAACAATGGAGATTCTTATTACTTCTTATTGTGTTAATGTTTATTTGTATTTATTCTAATGATATATATTGTTCCTGTGAGCATATAAACACCTACTGTCCAAGTTTAGTTTTACAAAAAAAATCTTGGGCAGCAAAAGAGAACAGAGAACCTAAAGACAGTATAACACCAAGATATTTA
This sequence comes from Polypterus bichir lapradei, assembly GCA_026402145.1. Classification (NCBI taxonomy): domain Eukaryota; kingdom Metazoa; phylum Chordata; class Cladistia; order Polypteriformes; family Polypteridae; genus Polypterus; species Polypterus bichir. Next base: position 7,702,888 of record JANRMT010062822.1, read on the forward strand.
AATTATCACATAAAAGGAATTATATTTTGGCAATTATTCATGGTATTAGATAGAAATAAATAACTTCCAATGCTTACTCACTAGGTGATCTTTTATCCATCCATCCATTATCCAACCCGCTATATCCTAACTACAGGGTCACGGGGATCTGCTGGAGCCAATCCCAGCCGACACAGGGCACAAGGCAAGAAATAAACCCCAGGCAGGGTGCCAGCCCACCGCAGGATATTTTACCCTGTTAATTATTTACACAACATGCATGACCAGAGTAATTAGAACTTTTCATAGTTTATATTCTGCATTATTACACATGCTGTATATGATCACATTTCTAGTATGAAAGAAATACAACAAAATGCACCTGACTTTGATTTCACTCTTTAAAGACAATGCAGATATGACAGAGTTTCATTAATACCCATAAAAAAAATTAAAAGCATCTTTTGAATTGTCAGTTAAAGTACTAATATTATTTAGTTCTCATTGAAACGTGCATTGTTCATGTTTTATTATAGGTTGAGTTACTTAACTTTGACATGAGTTAAAGCCAGCTCTCTGTGTTAGTCCCTGAAAAGATGATAATTATTTGTATTAGTTAATTAAAATACTATTCTGGGATGTACTTAGTTACTGCATCTGTAAATAGGAAAAAGGAATGAAACATATTAATAGCCAATTGTATTTATTTTTTAAAAAGACTTTCTTTCTATATGGTGTGTTTCTCGTGGCCCTGATAATATGATGGTAATACAGCCAGACTTAATGAAGAAAGAGTTCATACCAAGTGCTTGTATTTGTAGCATGTTTATTCCCTAAATTGATATCATGTGAGAATAACTAAAGATTTTTTTAACAAATTTCCTGTGTCCCTGTGTTCTTGTTGAACACTTTTTAAAATATCAGTCTCGATCAGCTGTACTAATTCCTTTAATATTTTTAAACACTTTAATCATGTCACCTCTTAATCTCCTTTTGCTTAGACTGAAAAGGCTCAGTTGTTTTAATCTTTCTACATAAATCATTCCCTGTAGTCCTGGAATCAGCCTTGTCGCTCTTCTCTGAACTTTTTCTAGAACTTCTATGCATTTGATGAGGTGTGTTATAAAGTTTAAGCATAATGTCCTTCTTAATGACTTCCGAACACTGTCTGTAGTTGATATTATCAAGTCCTCTACAACTCCTGAATCCTTCTCATAAGATGTACTTTCAATTTTTAGACCCCTTACTGTGTATTCAAACCTGATATTTTTACTTTGTATGTGTAATACTTTATGTTTACGTACATTTTACCTGCCACAAATCTGCCCAAGCGTGTATGCTGCTCAAGTTTTTCTGTAATGATTCAATGCTTCCTAGCCTATCTGCCAATACTCCTAGCTTGATATCATCTGCAAACTTAACTAGCTTGTTATTTATATTCCTATCCAAATCATTTATTAAAAATAGCAGCACTGAGCCATGTGGGACGCCACTGTTAACCTCATCCGATTCTAATAAGGTTTCTCGCACCATCATCCTCTGCTTCCTGTATTTTATCCAATGCTGCACTTATCTACAGAGTACACCTTGAACTCCCTCCTGTTTTAATTTGATGTCCAACCTTCTATGTGGGACCACATGAAATGCTTTCTGAAAGTCAAGAAAAATAATATTGTTTGTACTGCTTTGATCGTATCCTTTTGTTTGTACTCATGACGAAAGTTAAGTAAAACTCCTGTTCTTGCCATGTGTTGCTCAATCGTATGCTTAATAATTCCTCCCAACAATTTACTGATGAAACACATGAAGTTTACTGGCCTATAGTTACTTTTTATCTGCCTGGTCACTCATTTTATATATCAGGATTATATTTACCAATTTCCAATTCTTTGGAATTTCCCTTGTGTGCAGTGACTTCTTAAAAATATTGGTGAATGGTAAACTCCTGCTCTTGCACTCCACTATTTGTAAAGATACCCCAGTTAATTGTTAAGCTGTCTCACTATCTCATACAGATATATTTTAAATCTTTTCATGATCTCTGCTTCCACTATATAACTGGGCATTTTGCTCCAGGTTCCCATGAAAATTTTAAGGGAAAAAATCATTCCCCAATTTCTGCTTTCGCTGGAATCTTAAAATAATCAAATGGAACAACTCTGGTGGATTAATTTTATTAATACTGTTGTAGAAGAATTTAGTTAAATTTTCAGATTTAAAATTTTTAATTTTCCCAGTGAATTCTTTAGAACAGCATACTATATTGTGTAGCTTGTATAGGTTTATTATCCGGGTTTATTATCTTAATACATTACGATTGATGAAGATTATATATATTTTAAGTTCATAGTTGGTTAATGATTATTTTTAGGCATATAGTATTCAGACTATATTGGTAAAAGATATCTCTATTTTTTAATCCTAAAATGCCGCTGCGTGGGGGTTTGTTTTGCTTTGGACGTGCTCTGTCTCTGGGTATGTCAGAGGACCGAGACCGGGCGAAGTGGGGTCTAGCCTCACGTGGTGAGGCAAAATGGGAGGGTGGGGAGTTAAGGGGGGGAGAGAAAGAGAGCAGGCTATATCTATAACTAATCTATCCTTTTAATCTTTATAATTATAACTACCAACGTAACAATAGGCTGCATGGCAATAACTCTTGGGGAAATAGGAAATTAAGATTAAAGCTGTCTCACTTCCAGTTTAGACTATAAAATGACATCAAAAATTCAGAATCAATGTCTCCATGATGGGACAGTTAACTTTGTGAGCTGGAATGTTAAAGGCCTGAATCACAAATTAAAGAGAAAGAAAGTAGTCTCTCACCTAACAGGTTTAAACGCTAAAATAGTATTTTTACAGGAGACCCACTTACTAAGCAAGGATCAGTTTCGGCTGCAAAAGGACTGGACTGGCCAAATGTTCCATTCTAGCTTTACAAAGAAAACTAGAGGTGTGGGAATTCTTATACATAGAACAGTCTCATTTGTAGCATCAGATGTAGTATTGGATCCTGAAGGGAGATATGTGATGGTCATGGGCAACTTATCTAACTGTAAAATGATTTTGATAAATGCTTATGCACCTAATGTTGATGATAAGGAATTTATACAAAATTTATTTGCATCCATTCCCAATTTGAACACTCACAAAATTATAATGGCTGGGGACTTTAATTGTGTTTTAAATCCACTCTTAGATAGGAATTCTATCACAGGGGGGACAACATCTAACACTGCAAAGATAATTACTAAGTTTATAACTGATCACAACTTATCAGACCCCTGGAGGTTTTTAAACCCAAACTCAAGAACATATTCTTTCTACTCCGCAGTACATCATTGCTACTCAAGAATTGATTATTTGTTTATAGATAATAATTTCTTGAATACGATTAAATCTTGCAAATACGATGCTATTGTTATTTCTGACCATGCACCTCTGATCTTGGAGCTAAAGTTACAATGCCCCACACACTCACCTCGCTTCTATTAGCAGACGAGAATTGTACAGAATTTATATCCAAACAAATCCTTTTCTTCCTAGAGACAAATACATCCTCAGAGATTTCTGCAAGAATACTCTGGGAAACTCTTAAGGCCTTCTTAAGAGGACATATTATCTCATATCTTTCCCAGAGAAATGAATTAGAAACCAAGAAAGTAGCAGAGCTAAAAAGCGAAATTACTAGAATAGATGAAGAACATGCCAGGCTTCCAAGCGAGGCTCTACATAGGAAAAGGCAGGCTCTGCATTCAGAACTAAACCTCTTGACAACTAAAGAAACTGAACAATTAATTTATAAATCCAGACATCGTTACTATGAACATGGAGAGAAAGCTAATAAGCTTTTAGCTCAACAAATTCACAAGCAAGAAGTTCGCAACGCAATCCCAGTAATCACCAACACGAATGGAGACAAAGTCATCGACCACAAAAATATAATGCACACATTTAGAGACTATTATAAATCCTTATATTCTGCTGAGTTTAAAGAAGACAGTACACAATCTAAAGCATTTCTGGATGCATTACAGATACCACAAATAGACACTTTTAGTGCAGAGGAACTCGATAAACCTCTGGCATTATCAGAATTACTAGATGCTATAAAGACCCTTCAAGGCGGGAAAACAGAAGCCCTGATGGCTACCCTGCAGAATTTTATAAGAAATTCTCCGCTCAGCTAGCTCCCCTCCTATTAGCAACATTTACAGAAGCCAGAGACAATCAAACTCTTCTTCAAACTTTTCGCCAAGCATTAATCACCATTTTTGATAAACAAAATAAGGACTTATTACAATGTGCATCATACAGACCAATTGCACTTTTGAATAATGACGTTAAAATACTCTCAAAAATCATAGGTGGAAGGATGGAGAAAGTGCTCCCTTCGGTAATATCACAAGATCAAACTGGATTTATCAAGGGTCAACACTTATCTTCAAATCTTTGACGCCTGTTTAATGTAATATACTCACCAAATAAGTCAAACATTTCAGAAATATTATTATCATTGGATGCAGAAAAAGCATTTGACATGATTGAATGGAAATACCTTTTTACTACATTGGAGAAATTTGGGTTTGGCCCGAACATTTGTGCATGGATCAAACTACTGTATACCAATCCAGAAGCTTCAATTTGTATCAACAACATTTGTTCAGACTACTTTAAACTAGAACATGGTACCAGACAAGGATGCCCCTTGTCACTGCTACTGTTTGCAATTGCCATTGAACCACTGGCAATACACTGTCGAAATGCTGATCAGATAAAGGGGATTATCAGAGAAGGACTGGAACAGAAAATTTCTCTATATGCAGATGATATGGTACTGTATATATCAGACCCAGAAAATTCTGTGCCTGCAGTCTTAACAGCACTCACAGAATTTCAAAAGATCTCTGGTCTCAGAATTAATCTGAATAAAAGTGTACTCTTTCCAGTGAACTCTCAAGCATATAATATTAGATTAGACACCCAACCTTTTATCATTGCAAAATAGTTTAAATACCTAGGGGTAAACAGCACAAGTAAACATAAAGCTCTTTATCAACAAAATTTCACCGTCTACATGGAAAAAATTAAGCAAGACTTGCATAGATGGTCAACCCTTCATCTCACTCTAGCTGGAAGAATTAACACTGTTAAAATGAATATTCTTCCTAAGCTCCTTTTTTATTTCAAAACATTCTAATATGCATCCAATATACATCAATAAATCATTTATTAAGCAATTAGATTCAACAATAACCTAATTTATTTGGAACTCAAAACATTCACGTATCCAAAGAGCGACCCTACAAAGACAAAAGGCAGAAGGTGGCATGGCTCTACCTAACTTTCAGTTTTATTACTGGGCAGCAAACATACAAGCTATAAAAACCTGGACACAAATAGATGAACATACACAGGCTTGGTCTGCAATAGAAGTAAAATCCTGCAGTACTTCTTTATATTCCCTGCTCTGTGCCCCAATAAATGCAAGTTATCGGTAATATACTAATAACCCAATTGTGCTTCATTCATTCAGAATATAGAACCAATGTAGAAAGCATTTTAAGATGGAGAAGCTTTTATCTGTGGCACCTCTGCAAGAGAACCACCTCTTTCAACCTTTGCAAACATATGCAGTTTTTAATATCTGGAAAAATTTTGGGATTAACTTGCTTAGAGATCTTTATATAGACAACATCTTTGCATCCAATGAACAATTACATTCCAAATTTAACATTCCAGCTACACATTTCTTTCACTATCTTCAAATTAGGAACTTTGTTAAACAGAACCTTCCCAATTTTCCTCATTTTGCACCCTCATCCATGCTGGAAAAAATATTGCTCAATTTCAAAGACTCAGACACCATCTTTGCAATATCTCGTATAAAATTATTTTACTGTCCCTCCCTTTCAAAGATCCAAGAGGACACTGGGAAAAAGATCTCTCAATTAATATATCAGAACAGGAGTGGAAAATAGCAATGCAGAGAATTCACTCGAGCTCCATATGCGCAAAGCATACAATTATTGAACTCAAAATTATATATCGAGCACATCTGTCTTGCCTAAAACTCTCCAAAATGTTTCCAGTGCAAGATCCAACCTGCGAACGCTGCAATCAAGTCCCAGCCTCACTGGGTTACATGTTTTGGGCCTGCACCAAATTAACATCATTCTGGACCAAAATTTTTAATTACCTTTCAGACAGCCTTGGTCTCACAATCCCTCCTAACCCATTAACAGCTGTGTTTGGGGTTCTTCCAGATGGGTTTAAAGTGGAGAAGGACAAACAAACTGTGATTGCACTCACTACACTTTTGGCACGTAGACTTATTTTGCTAACATCTATCTTACCATAGCAGGTAAAATTAATACTGTCAAAACAAACATTCTCCCTAAACCTCTATATCTATTACAGAGTATCCCTATATACATAAACAAATTATTCTTTAAGAAATTAGACTTATCATAGTATTGTTCACCTGGAATTTAAAATGGCCACACATTCAGAAGGTGGTATGGCACTATCTCACATTCCATTTTACTATTGGGCAGTAAATGTATGCACAATAAAATCTTGGAAACATGCATAAATGTGTGTACTTAAAATATGGAACCAATGCAGGATGCATTTCAAAGTAGAAAAGCTCTTATTGGTTGCTCCTTTACATGATAATCACCTTTTTTAACTTTCTCACACCTACACAGTGTTTAATTTATGGATTAAGACACTTAGAAATCTTAATATAGATGTCCATCTTAAGAACAATTATAATTCAAGTTTAACTTTGCAACTTCAGTGCAAACATTTTTATATGCAAATCGGACATTTGTGAAAAGAATCCTACCCAGCTTTCCACATTTTGTGCCCACATCAATCCCAGCCTTGATGGTTGATAGTACATAAGCTGAGATCATTTCTTTACAATAAGACTAGACATACAGCAATGCTATTAGTAACATTTTCATTTAAACATGCATATGTATGATTTTTTTATGAATAAATATCTAATTTCTATCTTGATCAAAGGAATGATTCTGCCTGAGAGTTGAATTGCAATTGATTAGAATTACACACACATGCATGAAAAGTATTATTCTTTTTGCTCTTATTTTATAAACCCCAAAAAGTAAGCTAAACCTTCATTAAACATTTATCAGTAGTGAAATTCTTTGCTTCTAAAGTTTCAGAAGGTGGTCTAGCATCACATCAGTGAATGGCAGCTAAAAGTGAACAGCTCAAGTGAAACGCTAATCATCCAAAGAAAAGCACCTAAACCCATCGAAACTCCATTCCAAGCCTGACCTGTGAGAAGGGAGCCAGGAAACCTTGCAGAATCTCAGATGCCACGACATAAAAAGCTCATCACCAGTGAAAGTGATGGTAAATATTCATTATTCTATAACAATTACCTTTAGTAATAGTATTAGTTGAGATTTATATGTTTTTTCATCATTAAATGTTATTAGTAATAATCTTCATTAAATAAAGAGTAAATGAGTAAAATATCTGAGAGTATTATTTATTATTATTACAATATAAATTTTAATATAATACATCAATCATAATTACTACAATGCAGTCATTTTAATATCAATTTTTTTAAAGTGCATATGTGTTATGTCTTCCTTATCATACAGTATAAAGAATTAAACCAAAGATATAACAGTAGTTTAAAGTTTAATCTCTCAAAAAAAATAACAATGAATGCAAATATGTGTCAGCTTGCTAGTATTTCATGCATAAGCTATTATATTCTTTGACTATTCTGTTACCTGTAACAAGTATATTACAAATGTAACATTACATATATGACCATTTTCAATAAATGAAAAAGATCAATAATGTAAAATCAATTTCTCCTATTTTATAACTAAAAATGTGTAAAAATTAATAACAGCAACAGGCTTCACATTCTTTAGATAATATAAAATTCCTTTCAAGTTTTCTAACTGGAAATCATTCACAGGAAAAAATCTGCATGTTAAAGTTTTTTTTTTCACCCATTGGGGATTTTTTTGAAATTCTAGATCATTACTATTTTTGTCCCAGTGATCAATACTTTAAAAATGTTTAAATAGCATGATATAATGAAAACTTGACAGAAAAGTATCTGTCATATTAGCTAATAGAAGTAATTGAATCCAACACAAAGACTAAAAATGTGTATATGAAATGATCATTTTTGAACCTTTTGTCTGTGTACTTACATGCAAATTGTAACTAATGTGTAAAGGGAAATCTGGTGAACCTATGAATGGCAAGTAGGATAGTATTGTAATGAATAAATTTAGACACTGGCTTTAGAAATCAACCAGGTAGTGAATAGCAATAGCCTTTGTATGCCGATGTGTGACAAACTCCTGCAGGGCTGTCTGGGAATCGTTGCCTTAACAGACATCTCAGAAAAACCTGGGACTACTGTGTGGACCTCTAGTAGAATGGTCCTGTGGCTTTGTCCACCTTGGGGACAGACCAAGACGTGCTTCTATACAGTATATTGCATTGACTTTGAAAGCATTTGTCCTTCCTTGGTGCCTTTTTGGTAGGCAGTAACACCCCACAAGACCTGACATTTTGGATATGCTCTGACCTAGTCATTTAACCACCACAATTTGGTCCATGTCAAAGTTAAAGTTGTAGAAACAGTCAAAACAAAGATCAAACTTGATTCATTTTCTAAGTAATTCAACTTCATCTGTAACTTCCTGAAATGGAAGAATTCGAAGGCACCCTCTTGAGAGCTGTCTCCCTGCCATAGGGCAGAGTTGCACGATGCACTCCAAGAGTTAAGCACCTGAGACAGGTAAAATCAATTAAAAAGTTATATCTTCGTGATTTATGAGTCTTGTGTGTGGATGTAGCAGCTGATTGAGCTTTTCTTTAATTACTGTTTGTGTAAATCTTGTTTTTTCTTTAGCCAATCCAGCTGTAAAAAGCAATGGGTTGCATTTACTGTTCCATGCGTCACTATATACAGTATATGCATATATGTAACCTCAGAGACCAGGCACCAAGTACCTGTGGCTTCACATAAACAACAAACTGGACTGGTTTGACAACACAGTATTGCTGTTCAAGAAAGGCCAGTGCAGGCTGCACTTACTAAGGAGACTCAGGTCTTTTAATGTGTGCAGCAGGCTGTTGGAAATGTTCTATCAGTCCATAGTAGCCAGTGTGGTTTTCTATGCTGCAGTCTCCTGTGGAAGCAACCTGAGCACAAAAGAAGCACAATGACTGAACAAACGTATCAGGAAAGCTTGCTCCATCACAGATCAAACCCTTGACACACTGGAAGCCGTTGCAGTAAAGAGGATAATGGCAACATTGGATGCCATTATGAAAAATCTCCTCCATTTCATCCAGAAGGGACTCACTTAGAGCAATTTTAGGCACAGGCTCATTCCACCATAGTGTCTAAGAAGTCACTCTGGGAATCTTTTCTGTCCACAGCTATCAGAAAATTCAGTACTTCCGCCTGATGTACTTGTAGGTTTATTTTTATTTATTTATTTACTTATAGATTGATTTATTGGCTGTATTATCTGTCCCGTGAGTCTGTATCCTTGTTTTTTACGTTTCTATTGCTGTATGCATCTGAATTTCCTTTTGGGATTAATACATTTTATTTAATCTAATCTAACATATATATTACATATAAAATATGTAGAGGATACCAGAGCTTTTAACGGCTTTGAATTAAAGTAAATATATAAGCTAATCGCCAATGTTTCTTTCAAGGCTTAGCCTATACTAACACAGATAAATGTGAACACTCTGTTTTCTTTTTCGAGTGTTTTATCCACAATAGTGTTTTTAGATTGTTTTCTAAAAATTTTTAACTGTAAATCTTTCCTGTTTGCCATGCATGATTTGTCAGTCAAGAGCAATATTTTTTTACAGAGTAAACCCAACATAAATCAAAATACTGAAACAAACTAAGGAATAAACAAACATTACCTGAAGAAAACACCAAATCAGATATTCTTCTCTGAATAGAGGAGTTATATAGGAATATAAAATATACAAAGGCCTTGAAAAATACACAGTGGGAGACTTGCCAAAATCAATATAGCAAAATATTTGAGTGTTTCAAGGTGTGGTAACTGTTGGCTAATGCAGAGAAGTTAGGTAAGAACAATCCCCACAGGTTATTGAATTAAAATGACAAAGCTGAAGTCAGTGTCTGAGCTCATATATATGTATTGCACTATTAATAAAAAAAAATAATACTATTAAAACAAATTAAATATTTACACTAATCAATAAATTAGTGTACAGTAAGTAAAAGATTGTTATATAGAGTATTAAATTAAGGTGTTGACTTTTTCAACAAGCTATCAGAGAGTATATTTTCGTATTATAAAAGATAATTTATTAATTTATGTAAACAACTACAGTACTTTCTTTTTGAACTTGAAGGATACAAAAAATCAATAGCTTCTGTTTAAAAAAAATAAATTGCTACCAATTTTAAAGTATAATACTTGGGGATTTCTATTCCATGTTTTCATACTCATGAATTCTACTCTCCTGCGGTGGGCTGACGCCCTGATTGGGGTTTGTTTCCTGCCTTGCACCCTGTGTTGACTGGAATTGGCTCCAGCAGACCCCTGTGACCCTGTAGTTAGGATATAACGGGTTGGATAATGGATGGATGGATGGAATTCTACTCTCTGGGCCATCTACATTGTTCTTCATCTTACATTAATTAAGAGGCTAAAATTAAACTCTTACAAATGCCAAAAATGATAACATTTTGTAATCTGCAAACAAGATTTCAGTATCTCTTTGAAAAGAAATTCAGCTTTTTCACTGAGTGGACAGAAACGGTCTTAAGATATCAGAAGGGAAGCACCAGTTCCACGTGGGCATATCTTACCTAAAGTAAAGCACTTACTGTGCTTGTTCTTGAAATATTGTGACTTGCTGTATGTGTAAGAGATTGAAATTAGCTTTATAGATAGGAAACTGTGCCCAAAATAGATATTAAATTTTAAGAAGCACTAAGAAAAATCAAGCAGGTATTGAACATGTTAATGTGTGTCTGAAATAGCAGAATAACTCATCTTTGCAGTTTCTAGCAATGTTGTGCGGATTGTATGGTGCCTTCTGCGAAAATCCTTTATTCATTGCTCTTCTACACAGAGAGCAATGTGCTAAGAATATGTTTTTATTTTGAATTTAAAATACGTTCAACTGACCTTAAAGCTACAATTTAAGCAGAACAATCAACATTTTTCTGTCTTTTATTAACAAGAAGTATTCTTTCATAAATGGCAAGAATAAATACAGAGGCATGAAATAAGCTATACTCCGGTGGGCTGGCATCCTGCCCAGGGATTTTTTCCTGCCTTGCGCCCTGTCCTGGCTGGGATTGCCTCCAGCAAACCCCTGTGACCTTGTAGTTAGGATATAGCGGGTTGGATAATGGATGGATGGAAATATGGCCAGATCATTCCCTAATCTAACAGTAGCACACTTGCATTCACTAGCAAGTTTCTTAAAATCATGCAAGTCTAGTAACAAGTTAACCTTTTCAGAGTTGGTCAACTCATTTGATTTTGCAGTGGCATTTGTGCATTAAGGGATGGTAATGGTCTCCAGAAGTCTCTATTGTGAAAAATGACCAAAAGGTCTCCCTTGGTAATTTATCTTGTTTAAAGCATCCCTCAAACTTTTATTTTATTTTAATTTAACTCAATATTTATTTTAATACCTTGCTCTTACAAGCAACACTACATACTGTACAGCAGGGGTTCTTAAACTCGGTCCTGGGGGACCACTGTGGCTGCAGGTTTTTGTTCCAACCAGATTCCTAATCAGTGACAACACCTGATAGCACTGATCTCTTTTAATTAGCTGGTTTTATTTATATTTTATTCTACATTCAGAAAAGCACAGCAGCATGATTTTTACATTTATAAGAAACATTTCTTATAAATATTTCTGTTTTTGCTAAGAATTTAAATGCTTAACTCTCTTTTTATTATATCTCACCCTTTCTCTGTGCAGTTTGCTCCCTTCATTGAATCTTAATAATGACAATTAAAAACAAGCAGAGCAGAAACCCAAGCAAACAACACTCGATCGTGAAAGGCTGCAACTAATTTTGCGTCAGCCCCACAAAGTAGTAAATAACGGATTAATTAAACAATGAGAACACCTAGAATGACAATCAAGATGAAAAAACTGTTAAAAAGAAACAAATACATATAACTGCTTAGTACATTTTATTACTTTTTTTTTACCAAACTTAGTTTTCTAATTTGTATATTTTTCCCCAAAACAGGGAATCTGGGAAACAACAGTTCACTTAATTAGCACAGGAGTCCAATTAAAAACAGAGGCTGGTTGGAACAAAAACCTGCAGCCACAGTGGTCCCCCAGGACCGAGTTTAAGAACCCCTGCTGTACAGTATTACATCAAATGATTTTTTTTTTCCATTATACCTTGATTCTGGTTATTTGCTTACTGTGTAATTTATTACAAGCTTCACTTCTAGGAGGGAGCTAAAGTGTGTCATTATTTTCACCAGTTGTATTGTAGATGGCACTTAATCACAATAAGGCAGTCTGTTTCTAAAGCTGTTATTAAATTGATTTCATATAGTCACACTGTCACAGACTTTTCATATTTCTAATTTTAAATTGGCAATACGTTTGAAAACTGAAGCTTAATTTAGGCATCTGCCTTACGAAAAAAAGATGGAAATCAGGTAAAATAAAATAAAATTAAATTTTGCTTTCTTTTTGAAGAAAAATAAACCATGGACACTTCCCCAGTCTCACTAGTCTTTAGCCTTCTACAGCAAAATGCAACAATCTGTTTAATATAATTTATTATAAAATAAATGTCCAAGTGCAGTCCAAAACTGGATGCGGTATTGAAAATAGAGTATAACCTTCTTATTATACTGTAGTTTTAACTTAGTGCTAGTCTGTATGTTTCTTCACAGAATTTGTCTTTATAACACAGGATTTGTTAATCAAGGTTGCTCTAATAATATTCAACTAAGCAAGATTTCAACGGTTAGTTAATATTCATGGACACAATTTAATTATTCTATATCCAACAACATTATGAGAAGTGATAAGGCTTAAGAAAACAAGACACATATGAATGTGTAGGTGTAAAAGTAAACCTAATGAGATATATGCAAAAAACAGTCAGGATGTTTGCATTTGTAATATATTCATTACCTAATTTTCCATTTTCTCTTTCAGTATAGTTTATTAAATGTTATTTTAAAACCTCTAATTAAACTAAAATAATTTACCAGGCATCTTGCACAAGCTAGAGAAGTCTAGTGGTTTCATTACAATCCATCCATTTCCTAACTCGCTTATTCAGTTTGGGGTCATAGGAAGCCATTGCCATTCTTTGCAGTACTTTTTTTTTTATTTCCTTCATAAAATCATTGTGCGACAGTAAAAGAGATATTTGAGAAGAAGATTGGGGTCATCTGAGAGCACTGACTGAGAGCCTGATTAAACATATATAAGACATAAGACAATTAGGGCAAAAAGATCTTCTACAGTTCATCTGTGTTTGGCTCAGTCAGATGAGCTTTACTTAGATCTACTGAAGGAAAGATAAGCTTACTAAGCACTTTTGCTTAAAGCTCAATTGCATTAATGAAAAATAGCAAACTTTCCTATAAATCAGCAGCAAAATTCTCTCTGGAGGAAAAACAAAATACTTTTAATTAATAAATGTAATTGAAAAATTACTACTGGCATTGTCTAAAACCACCACAACAATATGTGTAACAACAACAAAAGGCAATGCATTATGCATGATCAATATCATAAATTACCTTGCCCAGTTAATAAAGTTAAAGATAAAATTAGAGGGAAAGATTCTGGACCTATGAGCAACAACAGTTTTTGAAATCTTCTGATCAACAGGAATAGAGATCTCAATTGTCTCTTGTTCTTAGGCACCTATTTTAACAAACGTGTTACAGATATTAATAGCCGAAAAAGTTGCCATATCAGGTGAATGGGGTCTTTCATCACACTCTTTACATATTTCCTGACCTTAGATGTCTCTATTACTGGAGTGAATTGCTCTTTTAAGCCTACTGTATTTTTTGTTTTTCAAGTGGTTTGTGTTATATTTGGTAAACGTATTACTAAACCAGCCGTTAGAGAGGAAGTAAGGGTATTTTGAATGGCACCCTTACGGAACTGGACGAGCACATTTTTTAAAATTGAAGTTTTCACTGCATGCTTAATGAATTGAGGCTTGCTTTCAACAGTTCTACTTAACAAATGTACCACATATTAACAAAACATTAGTGAAGCAGTTTTTTGTTTTTACTGAAACTCACAGATATCTTCTGTTTTCAACACACCAGATTATTTTAGGGACAACTGACCAGTTATAGTTAACATTAAAACAGAAGAATCAACATAATCAAAAATGGCTTCCAGTCCATTTCACAGGGCTCTTGAATGTGTCATACATAGCTTATAGTTTTTAGAACATTGAAATAAAACAGATCTTCAGATGGAGCTTGAATGCAGAATTTAATTGTACTTGTTATATTATTTATATTTGTTAAATTGAGTTGTATTCTATTATAATGATTTGTGTTCAAATAAAAGCACTAAAAAAGAAATAAAAACATCCCAGAGGGTTTTTCTATGCTAAATAAACTGTAGAAGCGAAGGTCTGTGATATGGTTTGGATATTTGTGGCTAGAGATCCACAAAGGGAGAAAATGAGTCACAATATAAAATAGTTTTGACGTTAAAAAGTTTTTTATTCCTAAGCTTTACAACCTAACAGGTGTATACAGGGATCAAAGGCAAAATATAGAAGTGTCGGTGTGGAGGAGAAAATGTTCCAAAGCCCTTCGCGTTATAACCTCCCCCTCCAACCCCACCCTTCACCTACTATATATTGCCTTTGATTCTTGTATGTCTAATTAGACTGTGTACATCCGTGCAGTTAATAACATTTTTTTAAATACCTGATCTACTGTCCACATTGTTTGCTCACTCAGTTTTGAAGTGGACATCCTACAAGTCTTTCTTTATAATTAGTTCATAAAACTCTGTTGGAATCCTCTTTCAGTCCCAAATTCAAAAATATTCTTACAGTTAAAAAATGCTATTTTCAGGTTTTTCTTTGTGATTTCTGTATGATTCTGTAATTGCCAGTTGTTACCATAGCTACTGTGTTATGTTATTTTGAATACGATGTCTAAATGAAATTTATTTAAAAACAAAACATTATCTTTATACTTGGGTTTGGCACAGGAAAATTAAATTTGTGAGAGCAATGCCCCTGCTATTTTATGAGGTTTAATCAGAAGAGCTGATATATTGTAGCATCAGTACATGTAACCTTAGCCAATGTGACAAGCAGATAAAGCACGTACCAATGTTTTTGACATAACGTCTTCCCCTACTTATATAGGATAAACTTACATGAAAGGAATTTCATTAAAAGAGCCTCTTTGTTTCCTTTGTAAAATGTTATACCCCATGTAATGATGCAGATCTGGTTACACAAAGTGACAAATGCTATGTCTGTAAACAGCTATTTATTATTTAATGTGCAGCGTGGGGACCCTTCTCATCTCACATTTTGAATAGTCTTTTAACTTAAGAGGCTTTTAATTGCTTTTTTCCTTTTTCTTAATATAATATGAATGGGCATCCATATAATTTCCCTCTGATAATAAGGCTTAGGACTTCAAATTCAAACCCCGTGAAATAAAAATAAAAGAAGTCACAAAAGTGTTAGAAGTTATTTCTCACTGAGATCTCCCCACTGTGCCATCAGTCAACACCGGGGAGTCAAACCCAGTTACTGGAGGGCCACAGTAAATGCAATTTTTATTCAAAGACAATTGCTGCTGCTAACCAAACATACTTCGTTGTGTGTGTCACATTTCATTTCATCTGAGTCACTTTTTAACATTCTGAAAACTAAATTACATTTTTTTCCATTAAAAAGCTGTATTAAAGTCCTAAATAAGTAATTCAGGTGATGATGTTCTCAATAAAAGAAGACAATAATATCTTATGTGTTAGAATATGTGCATTGCCAAGCTCTAATGCAAGGGTTTCAAAATATAATAATTTTAACTTTAAATACTTTTGAACAGAAATCAAACAATGTGTAAACCATGGGTCTCAAACTGTTTCCAGGTGGCCACAATGGCTTCAGGTTTTTACTTCATTCAGGCCTATTATTACAATCAATTTCTTGCTGTTAGTGATACATGTTACTTTATTTAATTATATGGCAACACAAAATTGAACATCCATTAGAAACAGTAAATGGCTTCTAAAAAGAAAACATGCAGTCTCATTGCTTATGCATCAATTCTTCTACTTCTTCAGGAGACTGTACAAATTTCCCCAACTTTTTTGTGTACACAGAGCAGTCAGGATCACAAAGCGCTACCTCTGTTATGTTCAGGACAAATATGAAACATGTTGCCATCAAAGGATAGATATCTCCCTACCCTATTCAGGTAAACAGTACAGGACCACTAGTACCTCCACGACTATATTCAAGGACAGTTTTTATCCATAAGTCATAGGGCTACTTATGCTGATAATTCCAACTGTTTCCTTTATATAAGGTATTGTATGTGACCTGATGTAGCATTTAATGTATGGTGTTGTATTGACTGTGCTGTATTGATTATTTGCTGACTGTTGTTGGTATTGTGCTACTGTTAATAGTTTGTGTGAAACATACAGGTTTTCAAAGTATTATACACACTTAACAATACTGGAAAATTGAACTTCAATTGAATTTTTCTCTTAATGTGGAGAGAGATGTGTCTTCAGTTTAGAAGCTCAGTCCTCTTTAGACATTGCCTCTTTCTTGTGCATGAAAGCATTTTCTGAAAGTGGTTTATTTACAATATTTTATTCAAAATACCTTTGTTTGGGACACTGGGAACATATCACTAGGTATTTGACTTTTGCATTATATGATATAGGATTTTTTTGTGTTTTATGTTCATAAACATTTTGTAATTGTTTGCTGTTGTTCAGCATGGATTTTAATTGAAGCCCACAATATCAAAAATTTTATGATCTTGGTTCTCCATTGAAACATGGGTTAAAAAGTTTCTTGGCCATCACTACAAACAATGGGGAAAATTAACACAAAAATTAACACTTTTGGATTGAGTGTTCCTTTAAGGACAACACTGATCAATTCTTGACAACTTCTTCAACGTTTTGAGTTGTTCTTTTTAAAGTGAATTACACTTTTTTCTAATTTTAATTAAACTAAGAAATAATTTAACCGTTGTCAATGGTAAATATATCTACTGTACTCTGAGAGTACATATACAGTACAGGAATAAATACCATATATTAAATGTTATTCATTTTAGGGGTGGTGGAACTATGGGACAGTCTTGAAAGGGTGTCATTGAAAGCAACATTACAGCTTTCACAAGTTTCTCTTGAACTGGCACAATTTTCTAAGTGAGTGACGAACTACAAGATTTCTGTTTAGTTGAGTTCAATTAATAGTATCTGGTATACCAAGCAGAGTATGTGGGGAAGAGGTGATGTAGGATTTCCATTCTATAATCTACCCAGGCTTTTATGAGTTAATTTCATTCTGGCTTCTTCCATAATCAGATAGATAGATAGATAGATAGATAGATAGATAGATAGATAGATAGA
>JANRMT010062822.1:7720549-7739268 GCA_026402145.1 Polypterus bichir lapradei
AGATAGATAGATAGATAGATAGATAGATAGATAGATAGATAGATAGATAGATACCATGTTTCCCCGAAAATAAGGCAGGGTCTTATATTAATTTTTGCTCCAAAAGATGCACTAGGACTTATTTTCAGGGGATATCTTATATTTATTCATGTACAGCAATATACATTTATCCAGTTACAGTCATGTCATCTTCTTCTGGAATATCGTCATAACTCTCCACATTCAAACCCTGAATTTCAGCCTGAATTTCTTGCTACTGCAGCTGCTTTTAGGTTCCTTGCAGTTGTTGACAGCAGCGGCAAGCAGCATCGCCACACAGAACACATTACATTTATAATATTCCAGCTCTCTGCGCATTTAGAATTCTTAGATTTATACTTGATATCACTTTCATGATGAAATGCATTAAAAATATGTATTTTACATTTTACAGATAAATCGTTAACTTTGTTTAAATAATGAATACTGGTAATATTTACATATATGGGGTGGCACAGTGGCAGTGCGGTAGCGCTGCTGTCTTGCAGGGAGTCGCGTCCCTTGTGATCCCTGCCTGTAGTTTGCATGTTTTCCTGGTGGGTTTCCACAGTGTGTCAATTTTCCATCCAAGGACATGAAGGTTTGGGGATTTGGTGAAGCTACAATGATGCCAGTGTGTGTGTGTGTGTGCTGGTGCCCTGTCCAGAGATTTTGTTTCTGTCTTGCGCCGATGCTGCTGGAATTGGGGCATCCCCGAATTGATGGATATATGCATTAAACATTCTTTTCAGAGATATTGTGGCAGGGTGTCCTCGAAAATTTAATGGATGTTTTGGGTACATGCATCACATCGCGTGGAGTATAAACCTGGCCTTAGGCGCCTTACTTTTCAGCTGACGATCTTGACTAGGGCTTATTTTTGGAGTAGGGCTTATATTACAGAGCAGCCTGAAAATCATGCTAGGGCTTATTTTCAGAGTAGGTCCTATTTTCGGGGAAACACAGTAGATAGATAGATAGATAGATAGATAGATAGATAGATAGATAGATAGATAGATAGATAGATAGATAGATAGTAGTTATTCATCCCCACGTGGAAATTAAGACTTTTTAGAAGCTCGATGACAGCATAAAAGCCTAGGTTCAGATCAGAATCTTTAATGATCCACACTGACCATAATCTTTATTCTGTACAATACAAAAGCACATTTTTGCTTAAAAATACAAAGACATTCAATGAAGGAAATTTTTCATGGTGTAAAATAAATAAAACATATTTTTAACTTTTGTCTGTGTATAGTATATTATTTTCTGATAATGGTATTGAAATTAGTGTTTTTATATATAAGGAACCATTTAATTAATTAATTTCTGTTTTAACAGTCAGCATAGAAGTTGACAATCAAGATGACGTCAGTTCAGATGGCAGTGAAGAGGATGACACAGGTAACTGTTCCTTTCTTTTAATTTTATTTATAATGGAGGGTGGAGTCATAATTTTAGTTAAATAGTAATGTTTTCTGCAATATACAAGTTACATAATCAACAATCTAAGTATGATTTCAGTAAGTTAAAATAAGCATCAAATTTTCCTTCCTACTTTTACCTTTGAAAGGTGGTGTTTGCATTTCTGAATAAATCAATACATTTTGCAACACAGTTACTATCAAATACATTATGCTCATATGAAACAGAAATTGTCAAAAAAGTAAAGTTTGTTAAAATCTAAATTATGATGCAGAGATAAATAAGAATATTCTTTCAGAAATACTCTTAATTAGACATGCCATACACCAGTGACTTTTAAACAATCCCAAAATTACAGTAATAATCACCATTAATTACTAAATAGTATTTAGCCATACTTTAATCAGCTCAGTTATATCAGTGGAATTGCAAACTGTTTGTTGACATGGTTTCCAAGATGGAATAACTGATTTTAATTTCAGAAGGCACACATGCACAAGTATGCCCACCAACTGATATTGGGCCATGAGTCTTACAACAGTAGCTTCATCACTGAACAATGACTAATGTTTCAGAATTTAAATTAAAGCAGTTAATAACAAATTATAAACACTTCACACATAGCATGTTGCTCATCAGCAAAGTTTAGCTTTACTGTTTCAACTTTCATTTACATTTGGTCAGCATTTAGATATTAGTTTTAGGTGTTGCTGATCATTAATCTTTTGTTACTTAAATCATTGGTTTTGTTATCTTGATTTTTGTCACTGTTACAAAAATGATGGACCAAGTAAACATTTCCTTTTAACAGCATATTATTCATTAAATTGTGGTAATGCCAACATCACCTGATATTGATGGTAAAATACCACTGCTATTCTGGAAAGCATGCATTCACAACAGCTAAGCAAATGATTTTATTCAATAGATGTTGTTTAAATGTTTCTTTATACATTGTTTCATTTTGCACTATTAAGACTAGCCAGATTAACCAGTTAATTAACAGATATTATTATTATTAGTAGTAGTAGTATTATCAGATGTATGTGAACAGAGTTCTTAAATATCTAACTTTCTGGCACCATGATAAACAAAAATGTACTAAAACACTGTACATAATTTTATTTAATAGAAAACATAAATCAGTTTATCTGGTGTAATCCTTTCCCCTGTTTCCATTACATCCTTTTCAATTATGCTCCCAATACCTGTAACCTTTTAGAAATACCTGTGAAAAACTCAAGTATACTTAGAAGATCAGCGTATCTGAGCTCATTTATTTCCCCTTTGTTCTTAAGCTGAATGATCCTTCTCTTCCTAATGAAGCCGTGTCATATGGACCTTTTATGCATAAGGTGACAGAACTTCCTTTGGTTACAGTGCTAAATGAACAAAATAACAAACTAAATTAAAGACGCTGAGCAAGAGCACGGAAACAAAAAATTTCCTTAAAGCAGAAAATTCAGCTTCTAACTCTTTTAGTACTTTTGTTTTAGAAAAATACTCTTTTCTTTTTGTGTTTTTTTTTAAAAAAAAAACATATTTACAGAGTTCTACCATCACAATCAAATTCTAACACAGAGTGCCAGCATATATACATGATATGACCTCTGATATCTCAAGTTAAGGCCTGTACCTGATAGATGCCCCATCTTTAAACTGGCAAGATGGACTGTGCTGTCATAAACTAAGCATTTAATATCCATGTTAATCTCTGATCACAATAACTGATCTTAACACCTTTGTTTGACCTTCATCATGACAGGTTGCTCTATGCAATATTCAAAATACACGCTTGCATTCTGCTGAGGACAAGTATACATTGCTTATTGATGAAAAAGAAATTAGTGCAAGAGATATATCACTGATGCGGTTGATTGAAAGCCACTTTCTTCAGGAATTAGAATGTTGCCATTTGTATATATACAGTAGATTTAAGGAAATCTGTATTTGTTGTTGGATTTATTGGATTTGTGATGAAGAGTGACACAATATTGTTACATACAATAGAAGTAGTATAATTAAACTGGATTGAAAAACAATAAGCAGTCAATATTATATTATGCAAAGGGCTACACTGCAAGTAATGCATATATAAAAACTAGACATGAAAAACTTTAATTTGGAGTTGTTTTGTTTTTACTTAGCAAAAATATCTGCCAATGGTGTAAGCAAAATTTACTTGACAAGATTTCTTAAAATTAGCTAAAAAATCGTAAATACTATTTTTTTTGAAAGTCATTAGTTCTTGAAATAAGGAAAAAAGATTTAATGTCATGATATAAATACTTTTCACTTGCTTAGATTTCATTATTTACAGGAGAGCATTCCCATAAATATAAATGTGCCATTTTCACCAAACCACATACCCTGCATTACTTCTGCTAACTTGTGCTGATGGTCCACAATGGAAAGGCACTGGGTTCTTTGTTGTCATTAGTGATGAGGAAACTCCACGGTGTTCTCCTCACCTCAAGTTCAGAGAAATCACAGAATTGTTTGAGAATATCGAAATGCATTGAAGTCAATGGGGATAGACAAACTGAACTAGATTTGAATGGATTATAATGGTGAAATCATCTTTAAAGGGGCCCTGAGGGCTATTGAAATGTCTGCTAACTATACTGGACTGATTATTGTGAACAAAATGGTGACCTGAGTTGTGTGGCAGCAGTGCCAAACACTGCACCACCGTGCTTCTGTGAGATCAAAGAAGAAACAACTCAATTAGAGATGCACAAACATATATTTCATCAAAACAAAGCAGAAATGACAAAATCGCAGTTAACAGTCAGAAAAATTACATTACAGTGCCCAGGGCAATGCATGAGCAACTGAAGTTTTATGTTGATTTATATGGAAACTATTGCTTTGTGTGCTTTTCAGAAAACTGAGGGTTTTTTTTTTAATATTCAGCCCTGGGAGAAAAGGAAAAGAAAACAGCTCTAAAAGAGTTAAAGGCTGAAAATTCAATGTGACGTATCATGATAGAAGCTGCTGGCTCATTCTATTTTATGAAGTCACGCTGAAGGCTCTCCAAACTGTCATATACTAGATATAATGGTTTCCTGAATCTTACACTGGAATGTGTCAAAACTTTTAAAATGTGAAAATAAATACATATATACTGTTTTCAGACACACTGCATAATATTTTTATATATCATCACAAACAACAATCTGGCAATGGTTTTATATTAACAAGTATTCAGTTAATGACATATAAGAGCCTTCAGCACATCCCTGCATCCCCATTAGCTTAAAATAGAATCTGTTAGAGTAATCAATTTTCTATGAAAGAATGATTGAAAACTCATTGTGATGTAACAGCAATTATTAGGGTATTACTTTTGTAATACAAAATGCAAAGATATGAAATTTTGTTCACAGTTTCTTTAAAATAAACTAAATTCAATAAAATCTCATTTGACTTAGTCCAAATTTGCATCAAATTAAAACCAAAAAAAATTGTGAAATATAAGAAGCTGCATTTTATGTAATTCCCAACATTTGTGTGGTTTTGCATCCTATAATACACTACTAGAGTTAATCTGAGCTTTTTAATTATTTTTTGATTCCTAGTACTGTAATGATAATACTATTAATAAACTGATGTCACAATCATGCAAATTTTAATTTTTGTGACTGGATCTACATAGCTTCCATGGTATCCTGTATGAAATCTGTGCACAGTCAATAAATTTGAATCTTCATTTGCATTATCAACAGAAAAAAAAACTGCATTGCATAGCCAGGAGAGATTTTTTGGTGTCTTTAAACATGTAAAATTATCCCAATGTTGCAATATAGTACTGGTGAAGTACAGTGGTTACTAAACTCCAGCTATTAGAGTCCAAATTCTAGCCCAGGAACTGTCTGCATGAAGTTTGTTAATTCTGTCCATGTCTGCTTGAGTTTTATTTGACTACTCTACCTAAATTGCTAAATTATAATGGGAGAGTAATTGCCAATGCTTAATTTATCCATTTGGAGAGGGTTAGGTTAGGTTACACTTTGCGTTGAAGATGAGCTGGACATTTGTTTCAAAATAATAATAGGATTTTAAAAAATTTTTTTAATTTTGTCAAACTAAAAAGTAGTCACTCCCTTTAATATGTAATGTTGGATGCTTACAAATAAAACTCTCTAAATGAATCACTTAAGACTACTCACAATCAATGGCAAATTAAAAATAGCTGAATATCTAGTGCAGCTAAATAGTAATTTCTTGAAATGGTGTATCAATGGAATTTAATAACTCTTTAGTATATTGATTGAACTACAAAAGATATTAAAGTACAGCATAGTATAACGAGGTTGAAATATAGAGATCATTATATTATTATATTATACTAGCCATCCCATTAGTGACACAGGACAGTGAGGAGGGCCCCGACCCAGCTCCCTACTCCTAACGTCACTCTTCCCCCTCTCCCCTCGGCCCACAGCCTCTGCCTCGGATTAGCACAAATATATTGCTTCTGCAAGTGAACTATGATTCTTAGCACAATGAGAGAAGTCTCAAAATCAACCGGAATGTTCAAGCAAATTATAGAAAAATAAAGATCTAAATCCGTTAAGTAGTTCTCTCGTTTGGTAACTAAGCGGAGTTAAGGTTACACCCCGAGCCAGACGCATGAGTGAGGAGGGCCCCGCCACCCTCCCCGCAGCCCAATGAGTTTCTCTCGGATTCACGCTAATAAATCGGTACCGCAAGTGAACTATGATACTTAGTGTGATGAGAAAGTCACAAAATCAATGGAATGTTCAAGCAAATTCTAGAAAAAAACCTGATCTAAATCCGTTAAGTAGTTCTCTCATGAAAAGCAGACAGACATACAAACAGGTGTAATAATCTATAAGAAATTTTGCGCTTGGACCACGAAATTTTTAAAACCATTTCTTATTGAGCACCTATGGGCCAAAGGTAACCTACATTCCAAATTTCAAGTCCTAAGTCCTCATGGTTCGGGAGATTTCATGATGAGTGAGTCAGTGGTATTTGGCTTTTATATATATATATATATATATAGATTATATAGTTATATAGAGATATCATTTGTAGATCACAAATAGTCACTGGATACCCATAAAAATGGCAACATGTCTGTGTCCAAGGCAGGAAAAAGCAATATTCAATAATAACAACAATCCTACATGGTAAAACTTTTATAGGTTTCAATTACATACAAGTAGGTTTAGAAATCTTAATATAGTTAGTATAGTATAGTGGTGTAAAACCAATCAATCAAGTAATTTTTATTTAAGGTGTGTGTCATTGAATGTGTAATCACAAGGCATTTTACAAAGCAACCAATGGTACATTTCAAGGTAAAACGTAAATGCAATAGCTTTCAATAATACTGATATTAAAGGCTAAAGAGTTGTAAGAAGTGACCGGGCAGGCAGCCTACTCTGAAAAGCCAAGAAAGGTTGGGGTACCACCCTGGTAGCCCCATTTAATAATAACTGAGAAGATAGCAACAAACTTCTCAAACAAAAAAGCATTAAATGGTTAATTTCTCTGGCAGCGGTTTGCAGTAGGCAAACTGTTCTCTGGGATAGCCAGTTTGACATCTGACGACACCTTCCAGGAATGAGCCAGCTATATATTATGAGAACCGGAAGGGGTGAAGTTTTTTGGATGGTTGCAGGGCCAGCCATGCCTCTTGGGCAATTTTTTCTTGGCTGCGGAAGAAAAAGGAGAAGATAAGGTTAGTGCCAGGACCCCTCTCATTCCAGGGTGGTATTGCTTACATTCATCAGAGTCAGGATGGTTCTCAGATGCACATGCACGACAATGTACCTAAGCAAAGAACAAACTGAATAGTACTAAGAAGTAAAATGACAAACCTACAGTATGGATGATTACAGTAATTATAGAATTATAGAATAAAAATACAATTACAATCAATCTGATTGATATATATACTTAAATGAGATTTCAAAACTCTACTGATTCGCTTCACAGAGAGCTCTGAAAGTTAATGCTCAGCAAGAGTTGCAAACAGGTTTATGGAATTGTTGAGGTTGGCTGGCGCCCTGCCCGGGGTTTGTTTCCTGCCTTGTGCCCTGTGTTGGCTGGGATTGGCTCCAGCAGACCCCCGTGACCCTGTAGTTAGGATATAGTGCGTTGGATAATAAATGAATGGACGGATGGATGGAATTGTGAGAAGGCTATTGGTTTCATA
This sequence comes from Polypterus bichir lapradei, assembly GCA_026402145.1. Lineage (NCBI taxonomy): Eukaryota > Metazoa > Chordata > Cladistia > Polypteriformes > Polypteridae > Polypterus > Polypterus bichir. The sequence goes on from JANRMT010062822.1 coordinate 7,728,186, forward strand.
CGATTTCAATTCATCAGTGGGTTTATAAGTTACAAGTAATGATGACAGCAAATCTGAGATGTTGAAATTAACAGCAATGCCCATCAGAAGAAGAACTTTGAACATATTTTAACACCATACAGGCAGTAGACTCATATATGGCCAATTTTTATTGGCAATCAACTTTATAAGCATAATGGATTACTCAGAGGAAGTTGATGAAAATAAGCAAATCATGAAAATATACTGTAATATAACTGAAATATGATGAGTTAATGAAGAGAGAAAGTATACTCCCAGTGGGCCCATAGGTGATTAGATAGACAAAGTCACAGTTCTTGGATATTTTACAACATTGTAAGTGAAAGCTAAACATTCTACTGAGAACCAGAGTGAATCCTTGGCTCCCAATATCTCTGGTGTCATTTTCCTCAGCCAGCAGGATACCGAGAAGAGAAACAAAATAGAGAAGGGTCACTAACAGTTCATAATGATTAGCAAGCTTTTATTCCTGAGCAAATGCCTAACACAATATGAAGAGCCTAATCAGCAACCCTGGTTTCAGACAACATTTAAAGTCTAAAAATCAGAAGTTACAGTATATGGTCATACAGTACTCTCCAGTCTTACTAATGATGCTTGCAGCTGCATTTTGGATGAAATGAAAGTTATAAGTGGAATAATTTGAGCGGCCGATAAATAACATATTACAGTAATCTATTCTGCTATACATAAATACATTAATTTGTATCCCGAATATATAAAACATTTTGTAACTTCCCTTTATTTTAATAGTGAAAGAGCAGGTTTTGACAGTGTGGTAATGTGTCATGGCAACATGTAAAACAACACTTACAGTAGAAATAAAGGGATTAATTAAACTATCTTTGTCCTGTATACATAAAAAACATACTTTTCCAAAATTTCTCTTTGGAAAAAGCAGGTTTTGAATGACTTGGTAATCTGTGTGTCAAAACATAGGATGGTGCACTTGGTTTGAAACAAATATACAGTTTATAATATCTTTACTAAGATACTATTTTCTAAGTATAACTTTCAGCAGCAGTAGATGAAGTAAATATTGTTTTAAGACCTCATCCCATAAGGATACAATATATAATTTCAGAGTGCAGTTATGGAATACTATTAACTAAAGTTTTTTGTCCTCCTGGTCATCGGACCTTACTTCATTCTTTGTTGCTTAGCATTGACTAATCTTATTTTTATATTTTTCTTTTTTCTTTCTTCATCTTGTAAAGCACTTTGACCTACATCATTTGTATGAAAATGTGCTATATAAATATAAAGTATATTGTTGTTGTTGTAAGCCTCAAAAGCTCAGTACCTCAGAGTCCAAATACATTTTAAGCCTATTTAATACAGTAGTTTTGCCACTATTTTTCCAGTACTGTTGTTTAAGAAATACAGTTTTGAAACTGCTCTGTAATTACATTTATGTCTAATTTTTTCAATCATAATTTGAAATAGACACTTTTAATATTACGACCAGGATTTTTTGGTGTTTTTTATAGTAGTTTCTTGGCTTCAAAACATTTTTGAGTTATTGCTTTGAGCATTTTAGAGGTCAATGAATATAGTAATTTCATGCATATTTTAATCTGAATTGTTTTCACCAGTTGTGCCATTTTGTTTTTGCTGTGGATGCTGTCATTTTGTGCCCTCTGTTGTCTGTCGTTCTAGGCACTTGTTATGCAAAGTCAACAGAAAGTGTGCGATGCATGACATCACAGGGTCACAAGGTCATTGGACACCTCCTAGTCTGTCCAAGTTTGTGGATACAGTCTAAAAAGCCTATCATTACTTTCTTTAATTCTTAGTTGGAATTCTGGTCACAAACTTTTCTATGTGCATTTGAGACAATAGTTTACGTGTAAATTCTTGCTTTTGACTCTCCCTTTTTTTGAATAATGACTACAATTTTTGTCTCATATTCTGGGCTGTTGCTTGATTCTCACTCGTCCAGTTTTGGCCTTAGCTAGTTTATTTTACCATAACTGCATGCTGATTACACTTCTCCCTCCATACTGCTGCTTCCTAGTGCAGTCAGTTAATTTGTTGAATGGTGTAAATTGGTAGAGATTTATTGATTTGATAACTGAAGTTATTGCTAGTTTGGCTGAGATTGCATCTAAGGGAGATTAAGAAGGTATCATTTTAGAAATTAAAGTTTGATTTCCTGTTTTATTATGAAGTTGAAATTACGTGTGCACAAGGAGAGATAAAGTGTGGCACTGCAGAAATAAACTCTCAAGATGTGAAATCTGGAATCCTATGTTATCATCATTTAAAGAATTCTAAAAATCTGTGTTGCTGATGTTTGTAGAAATTTTCCATAGCTGGTCAGATTTCCAATGTTTCAAATTCATTTCTATTCAAAGTCATTTCTTGCTGTCCAACAAGTCTGTAATTATGTTTCTTGATTTCAGACCTGCAATTTTAATTTCCAATTTACGAATTAGTGTTCTATAGGAATCCATGGTGAGTTTCATTTTGATTTCATCACGATTGTTTTGAGAGGAGCCTCTGTATATAAAACTTCTTTCAGAGACACGTAATAGTTATATGGCAACTGATATATATGAGTATTGTATATTGTCTCCAGGTTTAAGTTTACATTTCTCACAGTATCTGCAAATTTTTATCTTATGTCATGGAAGTGCAACAAAAACACAACATTTTTCTTTGAGATCAGTTTATATACAGTATTGATGCACTACTGAATAGTTTTTCACAGGTGCTTTTACACAATGGCTAAAGTGCATTTTATTATTTTAATCACTACAGTAATTTGATAAATTTGTCTAATAAAGACATAAGTGTCTTATGATAAGTATACTCTTTAAAATAGTAGAGACGACAAAATGAACCAAAAATGCAGCTCATGTACATGAAGAGTGTTCATCATTACAATGCAATTACGTAATAGTTAAGATACATTACAATGGAATATCTTCACAGTACTGTTTAATGGCATTTACAAGTGTTTTTCAGTGAATAAATGTTATTTTGTATTTGGGTTTTATCTTTAAAATATGCTCAAATGATATCCACTTTCTCAGGTTTTCTCAGTCTGTGTCTCCTTACTTTGTGTTCACTTACAGTATGAGCCCCTTCCTTTTATACCAGTTAACAGCACTGCTCTTGTTTGCCTTCTTGGTTTCCTTATTTGTTAGGAATCTTATTTCCAGTAGTCTTTTAAGTAGATTTTATTTTTTGTCTTGATGTAATATAGCATTTAAAATTGATCACCTTTTGCCTGCTTTTTATTAAGTGTATATTTTGTTTTTCTATAATATCCATTTTTGTGAAACTGTGTTAATGATTTATCCTCAAATGTTCTCTTCAGAGCTAGATAATGTCTTTCTTATCTAGATTAACACATATTCTATACATATGTTGAATGTTGCCTTAATCTAATTCATGCAATATTCATGTTGTGAAATGATGTAAACTACATAAAGAAATAGATTAATCTGCTATTCCATCTTTCTCTTTATTTAAGGAAATTTAGTTTTACTTGCTCTATAACTTTCACACTTTCCTGAAAATCACTTAGAGATTAATAAAGTATATGAAAAAATTAAAAAAACAGTTGGGAGATGTACTGTATCTGATTGGCATTTGTCGTCGGGTCACAGCTCTTTCATGAATTGTGAACAGGGAAGGCTAATGAAAAGTCTAAAGGTACTGAAATAATACATTTTGAGTGGACCAACTAATTTTACATTTTTCAACAAACTGCTTTATTAGGATTTCTAGATGAAACACAAGCTTCAATGGTGAGATAATATTTCAGTTGAAAAATAAAATCAACCCTTTTTTATGGATAGAATAATGAACATTCCTCCCAAAAATACACTGAATCTCCTAAACGTTCTGTTTCTCTGTTATGCTGAATATGAAGAAATACTTAATTTAACCTTGTATTTATAAACTTCCAAAAATTAACATTCATTACAAGAAATTGCAGGGGGAACCTTAATACTAAGCTGATCTGTAAAATGTATGCCTTTCCATCTATTATTTTTGGCAATTCACCAGTCAGTTTCAAGTAGCCTCTAGTTTTCCTTTATGGCCTGTCTTTGCTCATGTCCTTGAAATGTATGTTTACTCTACTTTTCAATAGCATGTCTTATTTGAGGAATACAAAAAATATGAAAGCATTTTAACCAAAATCTAATCATTGATGGATGCAATTTTTAAGTTCAACTTTAAAACTTTTGTATTTTAGGTCTACACAGTTTAAATTAAAGTGCTTAGGGCAGGGGTCTCAAACTCAGCAGGATATATGGGCCGCATATAGAAAAAGTGCTACTCAATGAGCCACATTCATTTCTAAACAATACAAATACAATACAATATTATTGTTAATCAATTATTTGAAATACAATACTGAATTACTACGAGAATACAGCTAGGTTTATGAGTTTACTCGACGTGCTTATTATAAAATCTAGTTTTCCAGTTCAAATGTCATTAAATGCAGTCTGACTGCTCAGTTGTCAGTGTTTGGCAGACACAAGAACATCAAGATTGGGCTTGATGTTATGTGTAGTAGCCAATCGCAATGTTGCACACAGATGCTCATCTGTAAGTGTTGAATGTAATGCTGATTTGTTAATCATCATTGATGAGAAGAACTGTTTGCATACATGTGTACTGCCAAACATGGCCATGATTCTGGCAATGGCGTTAACAAGTTTTGGAAATCTTTCGCGTGACACAAACTTGTAGAATTGTTGAACACCAATATCTATATACTTCTGTTTAAGCACAGTGTCGCACTGTAAGTGCACAATCTCCATCTCTAAATCTTCTGAAACGCAAGCAACATCCACTGCAAACAGAGTCGCAAAGAGAGCAAATTGAGGTTCAAGAGCCCGGAACTCCTCACAACATCGACCAAACTCTTCAAGTAATTGAGAAATGATATCTGAGTAATATTTCAAGCATTCTGATTTGACACGTACCAACGACTGCATAGCTGAGAAATTAGCCAAATTGCCAGGCTGCAGTTTTTTGGCCCTGAAAGACAGCTTACATCTGAATGATTTGACAATGTCATTCATCATCGTAATCACCTGCTTTGGACCCTGGAGTCTCAAGCTGAGTACGTTGAGGTGTTCTGAACATCTGTAAGAAACACTAAATCTGATAGAAAAGACGGATCAGAAAGTTGGCAAACGTCTTTATCTTTCAATGCCATAAAAAGCGCTATCTCCTGCCTTAAAGCAAAAAATGACTTTAACAAGTTTCCACGACTCAGCCATCTGACTTCAGCATGATATAGCAACTCTCCATATTCAGGGTCCATATCAGACAAGAATGAAATGAACTGCCTCTGGCTGAGATCTCTGGCTCATATAAAATTAACTGTCTTAACAACGTCCATAACTTCTTTCATTTGTAGACTTTTGCCACACAGCGCTTCCTGATGCAGAATGCAGTGTACGGTAATAAAAGGACCTGACAAAGAAAGATGGTTTCTATTTGCTTTCAATACTCCTACATCACCAACATTTTAAGAACACATTGCTGGTGCACTGTCTGTTGCCACGGACATGAGTTTATCCCATGGCAGTCCTGCTCTGTTAATACAAACTTCCAATTCTTGAAAAAAGCCGTGACCAATTGTTGTGCCTTTCATAGGTAATAAATCTAATAATTCTTCGGTTACGTTTAGGTTTTCATCAACCCCACGAATGAACACATCACAGTTTGCAGTATCTGTTACACCAGTACTCTCGTCAAGCGCTATAGAATATGCTTCAAAACCTTGTGCTGCTGTAATCAGTTGCTGATGAATGTTACTAGCTGATTCAGTGATTCTGATAGCAATAGTATTTGTGGACAAACTTATGCCTTCAAACAGTTTCTTTTTGTCCAGACAAATAATTTCACATGCCTTTATAAACAATCTTTTATGAATTGGCCTTCAGTGAACGGTCACAAAGATTTTGCTATCATATTACAGAGGATAAAACTCACTTTTACAGAATCTTCGCTTGACTTACTAACAATAGAGAAAAAGTTTTGCTACTTTGTAATTGATGCTTTCAGTTGCTGAATCTTTTCCTCGCACAGTTTGCCACACAATGCACCATACTGTTCTCGATGCCAGTATATTGTAATGTCAACGCACATTGTACTCCTTAAACACAGATAAACTGCAAACAAATGAGACACTGGGCTCTGTCTCTGACCTCTGTGACAAAATATAAATGTTCCCATTTATTCTGGAAATAATAATTTTTCGTCAGCAATCTTGCGCTTTTTCAATGACGAAGATGACATTAATGACTTTAATCAACAATGAGGCATACAATTAACAGCAAGAACTATACAAAGTAGTTTGCAAACAATGTTTACGGCAACTGTTTATGTTTAACTGACGTCACTGGAAGTAAAAGTAACAACTCCGAATGTTGGGGTAAGTAAGAAAAATGGTATTTTAATTCTGATCATTGGACTGGAAACAGTATTGTGAGGAAAATGCTGCAAAGTAAAACAGATTTTAGTGGTAGTGTTTGGCAGTTCAAGTAAGTCATCAGATAATTAGGGTAACTGATACTGTATAACAGGCAGCCACAAAAAAAGTAGTCATTTTAATGTACCTTTCTAAAATATAGATAATGGCAACATGCTGACCAACTTTTTGCTTGAAGTGTTATAAAAATACAGAATTCAAAAAACAATGCACAAAAGCTCTTTGTTTATAACCTTAATCACAGATAGCAAATTACCTGTCTTTCCAGTATTTAAGAAATTACATCAGTGGTAGCAGATGCAACTTTCAAAGCTAAGCCCATCATCCACTGGGAGCAAAATCCTAATGATGAGACTGCATCCATAAAAAAAAAATTGCTGTTGTGGTAGCATGAAAATACAAAAATATTATTTTCCTAAAGGTTCAAAATGAGTAGCCAGAAATGTTCATTGGTATAAAAATCCTAAACACATGTATACCTTTTGCAGGAAAGATTGATCACACTCATAATAAATGATCTTCATTTCAGGAATTGAGCATTCTCTCTTCATGCTATCACTCTGCTATGCTGAATATTCTGCATATGTAGAGAATTAGATAGCATGTTTTTCTGTTATATAACTGGTATCATTTTATCATTATTTAGAACATTTCTTTTTTCATTGGTGCTGCCACTTTGTGATTTTGGTCTTCATGGGCACCACCATTTTGTTTGTCAAGTTGCTGCGATGCTACATGGCTGCTAAGCATGTAATGCATATGTCATGTGACTTGTAAAACAATTAAGTTTATGCCATAAAAGACAACTGCACGAATTAAACAGAGTCTAAACATAGTTGAAAAATAAAAGAATGTTAGTGATATACTGATCTTGAATATTTCAGCTAGGACTTATTTTGGTGCTATACCATCTCTAAATCTCTCTGCCCCACAAATTAAAATTTGATTAAAGCTTATGCCAGTCAGTGCACCTATATACTGCGTTCTTTCTCCTGTTTCCCTCTTTCCATTCCACTCCCAGAAATTCTGGCAGATTCTAGGCCTTGCTTCCTAGATTCAGTGTAGATCTTTACTTTTCAAAAAGACCATGTTCTGTAACTCATTCAGAACTTAATAGGTGTGTTTAGTGCCTCTGCCTTAGGAGATAAATTCTGTTGAGAGTACTTAAATTCTCTATTTTTGTTTTGCTTATTAATGATTTGTAATTGATTTTAGTGTCATTAGTATATTAACAATTTCAAAAATAATTTTTTAGTAGTGACAGTCTTTTGTGTTTCAGGTTGCTATGGTGCTACATGGTTGCCCAGCACACAACAAAAAAGAAAGTTTTTGGAACCCAAAGCTCAAAAGTAGCTGTGGCTACAGCTCAATGAGTAATAAAGTGCTAATGAAACAGAAAAAGTTGATTCCCAGAGGAGGAAATGCACAGGAATCCATATGTAACATTTCACCTATAAGCCTAAAAAACTCAAAATGAAAAACTAAGTCCAAATCACAAAGTAATAAAAAGTGGAGTGTAAACAGAAATCAATACTGTTTATCCAGGATATTTGTTTCTTAGTTGTGTTGAGAGAACAAAGTTTAGATATACATAACCTTCCTGACTCAAGCTGCTTGGACTTGTGCAGTGGGAGTGAAGGAGAACAAAGAAGCGTGGCAAAGTAGTACAGACAAGGGAGAGAGAGAAAAGAAAGGAAGGAAATCTGATCTTTAAGTTCTGGAATTCCATGAAGACTTGGTAGTTTGTAAAGTGATTAAAGGTTAATCTCCTTTGGCCTGGTAACAAGAACAGAAAGCCATGAATGATACTATCTAGAAGAAGCACCTTACGGGAGATTGTGTGCTTTGTTTAATTCTTAGATAATGAAGTAACATAATCTAGAGAGGTTATAGAAATCTGAACTGTTAGTGGACAAGGGACTACAGTGTACAAATGTTAAAATTATGCACTTTGAGAACATGTTATTTGTTTTCATTTTTCACATCAGAATCACAGTTACAGAGGTTATCAATTTTCCAAATCCTTGAATGCTGCACTGGGTAGTGGAGAGCTGTAGCCTACATATGTACAGATACTGTATTTTTGCAGTATACATCATTTAGAAAATATACATGCAAGTTTCAGTTTGTTTTAATGTAATTAATGGTGGAAAGTGGTACATTTTCTTACAAATAAATAGCCTGCAGTGCTTGATGCTTTTGCAAAATTAGTTTGATGGATGACACAATAGCATACTAGACATTCCATCTACTTAACAGACTTAGGGAAATCAATCCCCCTTCTCATGTTTGTGTTTTATTTGGAATAATTGAAAGTCTCTGTCTTGACCTTTCTCAAGTGAGTGACAAGCCAATCTTTTGTCTTTGGGTACTTGAGACTCATTGTGTCATTTATTAACAACAGCCAGGATGTTGTCACTCATCCTGCCATCCGTAAGGATTTGCTTGTGTTTTGTTTAAGTGTAATCTGATCAAACTGCAGTTAAAATTTTATTACTTTGTTAAAAACGTTAATATCAAATGTTACAGAGTTTGTCATTTCACTTAAAATAATGATACTATGTCATGGGAGCACTGTGTTTTGCTTTGCCACCTCATAGCTTTAGTGATGTAGAATCAAATCTTCTCCCACTCACTGTCTTTACTTAGTTTGCACATCCCTCACAGTCATCCATGTCCATCCATGGTTTTCTTCAAATTAAAGAGCACTGCACTTATCCCAATGGGGAAATTACATTTTTTACAGAAGCTCAGTAAATAAATATTACAACAAACATAACTTACCTAACTTTACTCCCAAAATACACATCAGTATTACTAAAATGAATGAAAACCTTCTGACTTGGCAATGATAAAAAGACTAGTCACAATCATGGTGACACATTACAAAGGCATATTGTCGCTGGTAGAAAGGAGCCCCAGTAGCATTACTTAATGTACTTCCGAATTATTTTTTAGCTTTAAGTACTTAATGCTAGTGTGTGAGAGGGAGCATATGCAGCATTGCTCATAATGACACTCAGTTTTGTCTTCATTCTTTCCTCCTCTCCTACCTCCAATGAGTCATTCCATACAGTGGCTGAGCCCGTCTTAATTATCTTGTTCATTCGGCTCACCAGCAGCCAACCACAGAACAGCACAGTCTCCTAAAAAATAAAAAAGAGCCTACTCTGTCCTTTCTTAAAAAGTTCCTCTGTGTGACAAGTCTATGCTGCTATTGATATGGACCCCTAAGTACATGTAGCAGTGCACCACCCCATATTCACTCTCCGAAAAGGGACCTGATTTTGAGTCTCTTTGGTGCAGTGAAAGTCAATAACCATTTCCTTGTTTCTCTGATGTAGACACTTCCTTCACACCAAGAAACATAATTTTCCACCTGATTCCTATACTCTGCTTCATCCCATTTATCAATACACCCTATTAGTGCAGAATCATATGAGACCATCTGAGTTACCTGCCATCCTCACCCATATCCAAAAGAGATGTATGGTAGGATATTTTACCACACTCTATTAGCACCAAAAAAAAAAGTAGTGAGTAGTGATCTACTTTTTATAGCCTGAAGGAGTACCAGGCGCCAAAATCTTCCTGGATACCGCAGAATCATGGCACTGATTTTCTCAGTAGTATTGACTGTAGTGGATGTGGACGAGCATACTTCTCTTTTTTCGTGCTTGACACCTGTCTCTAACCATTTCTGAACTTCTCAATCCATTCATTAACACTCTTCCATTGTAACACACTATGTCCACATTATGCAGAAAGTCTTCTGTTGATTAAGGCCCCGGTACATCTTCAGCCCATAAAAAGCAGATCATTGCTCACTGCTCTACTTTGTTGCTAATGGAGTGTGGTGTGGCCATGTTTACTCCTACAGTACAACAATCACTGTGACCACAGGCACACCATGCTTTCACACGTGTGGGGGGGGGGAAAGCTGCAGATCCAACCCTAACAAAATTATCATAAAGGTGCAGATAATTATTGATATACCTTTGTGTGTATATATTAATAACAGAACAAGCACGGGATAGGTCCATTGCCTGGCCAGGAGGAAAAACAACTAGTTACACTGGCGGGACAGGTTCCTTATCTGGCTGGGAGGCCAGCACAGTGATAGAATGAGGGGTGTTATCCTGCTTAGACTATTTATTCTCCCAGTTTGCTAGATGGTAGCATCCCTGGGTTAGGATTTCCACTTGGACACTGTCAAGGCATGCTGAAATATGATGTCCCAAGGGACAAGCCCAGTTGAGCTCCTGGTGGCACCAGGGACTTCCATTTGTACCGGAAGTGCTTCCAGTGGACTATGCCCTGGCAACAGAAGTACTCCTTGGTCTCAGATAAAAGGAGCCACTCTGCCTCACCCAGATGAGGTGGAAGCAGCTGGCAGAAGGACAAAGCTCGTCTGGAAAGAGTGGAGGAAAGAATAAAGGAGAAAGAGACAGAGGGAGAAAGAGAAAAAAGTGAATAAGTATTGTTATTAATATACCTTGTATTTGCTCCCAGAACATGTTTCCATGTAGTTGTGTCTGGGGTTTAGGGTGCTGAAACACTCCCTAATGGACACAATAAAAAAAAAAAATATATATA
>JANRMT010062822.1:7744268-7813755 GCA_026402145.1 Polypterus bichir lapradei
TTTTTAAGATGTGGATAGTGATGAAGAGGAAGAAGAAGAAGAAGTAAAACCCAGTAAGTCTACAAAAAAAACAACTACAGTAAAAAGGCACATAAAGGATGCTGAGGAAGACTCACAAAGTGTGGCCAAAAAAAGAGGTAAAAGGAGCAAAGAAGAAAGTGAACATGGAAGGAGTAAAAATAAGGAGGATAAGCTAAAAGTAGACACTACAAAAAATAAAAAGAACAGAAGAAATGAAAAAACAAAAAACAAATCTGAAGAGGAGATAGATGAAGAGGAAGAACAGCCTAAGCACAAGCATAAAGGCAAACATGGGAAGAAAAAAGTTAGTGAGGAGGAGGAGGAGGAGGAGGAAGAGGAAGAACCCAAAAGGAAAAGAAAGGACAAAAATGAAACTAGAAAAAAGAATAATAAAAGTATTAAAAAAAGTAAAAAGAAACGTGATTCAAGGTAAGCATTGTATTTTTATGGTTGAAAGCGGTTTACATGTTTATTGTATGCAAATTTTCTCTCTTGTGCAACACTCAGTACTTTCATTGTTAAACCTAAACAGTTAAGTCATTATTATTTAAACACTGAATTTTTAAAGTTTCTAATTTTGAGTGCTATGGTCATTACCTGATCTATTTCCCCAGAGTCAGCTGCCAACTGTAAAGTGCATCTAGTCATACCCTCATTTGCTGACTTTGTGATCACAGGCTTTAGTAGATTAATTAAGCTTTTATTTAACAAATATTTAATGTAAAGTCCATTTTTTTACCTAAAACTTTGGGTTTTGACCAATACTTACAGTGTACTTGCATTGACAATTTGTTCTGTGCCCAAGCACATTTGTTTGCACGTAACCCCGCAAAGTCTAGTTCATTTGGCTTGTGTGATCGCTCCGTGCCGGGCCAAACATTCTGTGCCCTAACTAGCTTGGAAGAGGTGGGCTTGAGCACGGTTCAGTAGCATTCGGGAACAGTGTCATTGCTAAACGTGCCTGAGCATGGAAAACAGACATGACGTCAATGATAGTCAGATAGTGTAATTCTCATTTCATTCAATATCTTTTGAGTTAAAAACAGGTTTTTATTCTCACCTTGCACATGAACTTGAATTATAGTTGGCAAGAAAAGCTGCAAATTTCTCCCTTAACATCATTTGTCACTGTAAAAATCTTCTCAGATGTGCAGCACTACAAACAGCAAGATGCTGTGCCGCACACTCAATAAATCTGTAAGAGGGTAGAGCGTTATCGTGCCCTTCATGACTCCAAAATAACCAGAAAATAAGACAAATCATTTTAACATGCATGCTGTCATACTGTTTTTGGATCTTGTTTTGGCTTTACACGAAGTTGCATGGTCATGGCAAAAGTGTACCTGGGCCCAGAACGTTAAGCGCAGTGTGAGTAGTGAAGGGGGACAATCGCGCTTGGGAACGGCAAGGAACAAACGTGCATCGTGTGAATACATCCTAAAGTTAAAACGTTACTAGCTGCAGGGCTTAGCAAATCAAGCCTCTCATTATTTTAAACCAATATAGTCACATCAGTTTCTTTAACAAAGAATGTGAATTCTCATATAAAAAATATACTACTTTCTGATTTTGATAGCCACTGTCTTCTTGCAACCAGGTACTTGAGAAAGGATTAATTCACAAAAAATACTTTATAACTAACTTTCAACGTTAACATTTGAACAACCTCTGGCACAAGCCATATTAGCTCCTCTTGACCAAAGAACCAATGAATAAAAGTCCAGAAGATCCAGAATAACACGTCAAGGAAAGGATGGATAGCATTAACCCTGACCACTTTTAATTTTACCATCATCTCCTTTTCTTCCACTTCTGCCATAGAACATGGTGTCACCAAGACAAGTACCAATAAAACAGTAAAACTGAATAACTAGTGTAAATGAGTTAGTAGTGCAGTTACTTACATAATAGAACCCTAGTCACAGATCAAGCAGATGATCGAATAATGATTTAATGGCTGTTTGAGAAGATGGCAGTGAAACTTTAAATGGTTTAGAAAGAGCTTTCTTAAGGCATCTTTTGCCATGAATGGCCTAGATTCTAATGTAGTTAATATGTTTATTCTGCATGGCGTATCTGTAAACATAAGTGAAATCAAAGGAGAAAGACTGACATTATTCATCCTTCTCAAAAGAGAAGATAGGTGGTGTTTTGGGGCCATGAGCGATCATCAGTGATGTGCAAACATAAGAGTTTACAGTCACTCACTTTTTCCACAGCAGCCCCATTACTCTCAGTAGGCATACAGTATGTCCCCCTGTAAATGTCTATAGTCCACAATCACCTCCTTTGTTTTACTGACATTAAGGGACAGATGTTGTTGCACTGCTCAGTAAAATGTTTAACCTCTTCCCTGTGTATTCTTTTGTTTTTCTTGTTTCTCAAACCAACAGTATGTTGTCAGCAAACCTAATGATGAAGTTATTTATTTCTTGGCAACACAGTTCTTTTTAAAAAAGGAAAACAGCAATAGACTCAGCACACAGATGTAGGTGCACTTGTTTTTAAAGTGGTATTGTTAGATGTGCATTGCTTAAAATATGAAGTCCATCAGTCACTTAGTCCTCATGCATCCACTTAAATAGGATGGTGTTCAGTGCAAGAGGTATGATCTGATCACAGCAGAAGCGGTCAGGTTATTTTATACACTATTCTTATGCTAAATTGAAATAAATAGATAATTTAGAATCAAACTATGTAAGACTTGTTTTTATATGTCATCAATAGCCAAGAACTTCACATATTATTATATTTAACTAATCTATATTAGCCTTTATAATGGACCCTTGCTTCATATTAGGCATGTGTCAGTGTCTACAGAGAATTTGTGGATACTCTCAGTGTCTATGTGTTTTTTCCTCCAGGTACTCCAGTTATCTCTATGCATCATAAAGATCTTGTCAGTTTAACAGAAAACTAGAAATTGGCCTAATTTTAGTAAATCTGATGGTAGACTGTGATGGGCTGCCAGCCTGTGTCAGATATTGAGTAAATAAGTTTGGACAGATTAGAAATGGATTTAGAAAATCAATTGAAATATGCATATTTGTACTATGTATGCCTTTTTCTAATAGGCCGTCTGCATTATCCATGCCATGGAAGAAACAAATAGCATGTCTCTCTATTATAAAAGAAAATCTTGAGGCGAGACTATTGCCAAAAGATTTTTCAAGTCCTGCAAGACAAGACTATTGCCAAGAGATTTTTTCAAGTCCTGTCCACGCCCATGCCCACGGTCCTCTCACTTCTCATTTGTGTGAATGCTTTTGTCAGACACAGTTCCTGCTCTCTCAGCTCTTATATAATTTTACATTATCCTCACTTTAAGTTCATAATAAAAGAAAGCTTATTATGTACAAATCATATTGAAGAATTTCATCCCAAAGGGTTATCAACAGAAGAAATGAGTACACAGGCAATCCTAGAACCAAGAAACGATGAAGTCAAATTAATTAACGTGAAAATTGATGATCAGTTACACAGCGAATTGGCTAAATGCATATCAATAGACTATGTTGAAACAGTTGGTGGTGATGGTGCGGAAGAACATCAACTTACAATATCCCATATAATATCTACAACTGTTAACACCGTCCAGTATTCCACCGGCCAAATTACTGTTGAAAGAAGGATGTATTGTAATGTTATTGAGAATTATAACAGCCGACAAGAAAGGTAATGTAGTACATCTTCCGCGTATAACATTAGACACCAAAGGAGCTCTTGATATGCCATTCGTATTAAAATGTTTACAGTTTCCAGTTAGAATAGCTTTTGCTATGACAATTAAGAAATCACAGGGACAAACATTCGAAAAAGTCAGCTTATTTATCAGAGAGAAAGAAACGATATTCACTCACAGGCAGTTATACATTGCATTGTTATGATGTAACTCCAAACACGGAATCAAAATTCAAAGCGATATTGACGAAAAGTTAATTCCAAATATTGTTTTTACTGAAACTAGGGGGCTCCGCCCTCTGCTAGCTTCGCTCGCCAACCCCCAGCCCAGCCACTTCATGGCTCTGCCAGTTGCGTATGGGTCAGCGGATGTACAATTTAAGCAGATCGTTATTTTCATGGGAACTGTTACATATGCATAATAGAACTATTTCACGTTACAGCAAGTAATAAACTATAGTAAAAAATAGTCACACATCATAAATTGAAAAGGTTTTAGCATTTATGTCATTTTTATACGTAAAAATCCATACGATCACCACCAACTGTTTCAGCATAGTCTATTGATATGTATTTAAACAATTTGCTGTGTGATTGATTGACAATTTTCAAATTAATTAGTTTGACTTCATCGTTTCTCGGTGCTAGGATTGCCCATGTACTCATTTCTTCAGTTGATAACCCTTTGGAATGAAATTATTCAATAAGATTTGGACATAATAAGTCTTCTTTTATTGGGAGCTTAAAGTAAGGAAAACGTAAAAATTTATAAGAGCTAAGAGAGCAGGAACTGTGTTTGTCAAAATCATTCACACGAATCAGATGTGAAAGAGCCATGTGAGTGGTTGAATATGGTTGAGAAGAGGGTGTGACTTGAAAAAATCTTCCAAAAAGTCTTGTCTCGTCGCAGGTTTTTTTTATTATAATAGAGAGATTTTACAGTAAAAGTATAAGTTTAAAAAGTATTTGCGTGTTAATTTCAAAGCCAAATAGAACAAAAACACATAATGCAACGAATACCTGTAACACAACATGAAACATAATTTTCTTTCAATTTATTATGTTTTACTATTTTTTACTATGGTTAATTACTCGCCATAATGTAAAATAGTTAGGTCTATCATGCATATGTAACAATTCTCATGAAAATAATAATCTGTTTAAATTGTACATCTGCTTCCCCATACGATAGCGGCAGAGCTGCAAAGTGACTAGTGCATAGCACCCGCCCGGGGGTTGGCGAGTGAAGCGAGCAGGGGGCAAAGCCCCCTAGTCTAACAGAAAAAATAGCATTTTAAATGTGCTTCATGTGTTATAGGATTATGCCATGACAAATTCTTTTTGTGTATCAGTTGTCTTACATATGGAGGTACATGTCACATTTTCATATAATGAATTCATCCACCTGAACCTCATTTTCAGTGCAGATCCTCAGGAAACTGGAGCCTATTCAGTCAGCATAGGGTGCAAGGCAGGGACTAGCCTTTAATGAGACTCCATTCCATTTCATTGAGCCGTTCAATTTTATTTTGCATAATTTAAGGTTGACTATGGGCTGTGGGTGTAAATTGGAATTTCCATAAAATCCTATATAAGCAGTAAGAATGTGCACATTTTTTAGGTGAGATTAAAGAAAGGAATCAATTTCAGTGAGCTGTAACAGCCACCCTTTGGGTTCTTGTGTCTCTCAAATTTGTATTAGTTTTTACATAGTCAATATCTCTATTTTCTTCTCCAGCATAGATAAGTGTAGATAAGTGTATTCCTTGAGTGTATGTGGTCGTATAAAATATTATGTCCTGCAAAGGAATCCTAAAAGCAAAAAGGTTTCTATTTTGTGCCAGATTAGAGCTGGATTAGCAGCTATTTAGTTGGATTTATAGGTAGGAATGTATAGCTAAAACCTTTCATCAGATAATTTTAAAAATAATTTTAATTTTACAAAAGTTTCCAAATGAAAGACACAGTCAATAAATTGTGCTGAACCCACAGTGATACACTTTTCCTCAGTTCAGAGTCAGGAAGTTCGTCATCAGAAGAAGACGAAGATGTAATAACTGAAGAAGAATTGGCAAAGCTTAAAGAGGCAGTTGAAGAGAAAAAGAAGTCAATTACTACCTTACGAAATCAGCCATGGCGTATGAAAAAGAAACTGGAAACACTAAAGTAAGTGAATGTGGACTGATTGTGATGTTGGGAGGGTCATTAAAATACACAGAGGGGATTAGTTGTTGATTTGCTCCTGTGACAGTTGGAGGATGCGCACTGTAAGAAACAGGAGTAGTAAAAGATTGGAGTTTGGAGAAGCAACTTGACTTGTGTGTTCTTTCGTAGCTGACACAACACTGATAGAAAGAGATTTATGCATAAATATTTATCTTGACATCTGTATAAAACTGTATGGCTCTGCCACCACACTTCAAGACAGAGGTTGGAATTTTTTGGATGGAATGAAATCTAATACATGCACAAAACACATTGTTAATATTTAGGTCAAAAAGGTATCATCAGATAACATAATTTTCATTTGCTGTCAGAATCTCTCACGTGTCTTTTGGCAAATTGTAAATGAGATGTTATTTGAGAATTTTTTTAAATAATTTAATTTCATCCCTTTGTTGTGAAGACCACTTACCTTGTGTATTGTTTCTGCCACTGAAGGCTGTAAACATTGATGTAAAGAAGTATAAAAGTTGAAACGTTCCTGTTTGACTGCAACAATGATCTTTAAGTCTCAGTGTATAAGAGGGAATAGCACAAACACTAAAGTACTTGTCCTGAAGGATGTTTACGGCCCTCTAAAGCATACAAAAGAGTCTATTTCAGCCTATAAATAGAAAATGACTGCAGGAGTGTTTCATAGTGAGACTGGAACACACCTACCAGTGTGCAATGGCAGCATAGGTTACAACAGCTACAAATTACAAGAGTAGGCAGTAGGAAAAATGTCAACCATGATGTGAAGAGTAACATACTATATTCCAGTTTGATGACAATTCAACCAGTATCAGTGAAGAACACAGTACTAAAAAAAGGGAGATGGTACATATGCTGTGTTTTGCTTAACCATAAGTCATCGGAGTCATATAATGTACCATAAGCTAGTTACTTTAACACTGTCATAGAGCTTTTGGTGTCCTTACTTTTCAAGAATGCTTTGAGTACCAGTGTGTTGAATTTCCTCCAGAGGGAGATCAGGTTATGTGATTGTATGCTCAGTGCTCAAAAAGAGTTTTTATCCTTGAAATTAAAGATGTTAGACAAGTAAGAGAGTTTAGGTTTTGAGCTTTAGTTTTGCACAAAAAGGTTTTGCTTAAACATTGCAATAATACTGATCCAGTTGGACCCATTCCTTACCCCTTGTGAGCTGGAAGGGATGTGCATTGGGCCTGTGCCTCTTGATCTTCTGACACAAAGCCATACATATTAATTCTCCAGTTAGAGCGTATGAAAATATGAGAGCAACCATTAAGAAGGATATCAGGGAGGCTAAAAGACAGTTGGAGAGGAATATAGCAGATAAGGCGAAAGAAGACCCCAAGAGATTCTTTCAGTATTTTAGTAGTAAAAGAACAGTCAAGGAGGAGGTCAAGTTCATCAGGAATAGTAAAGGGGAATTAAAAGATACAGACAATGAAATAGCAGATGCCCTAAACTTACATTTTTCGGAGGTGTTTACAAGTGAGCGAGTGGATAACCTCCCAGAGGTAAACGCAACTGCTAAGGAGGTACTGAGGGATTTGGAAATTGAAGAGGGAGAAGTGCTGCTCAGATTAAATAAGCTGAAATCAAACAAATCACCAGGACCAGATAATATTTATCCTCGTGTTCTTAAGGAGGCTAGTGAGTACATATATAAACCCTTGACACATATTTTTAGGAAGTCACTGAGCACTGGAGAGATTCCGAAGGACTGGAAAATGGCAAATATCATTCCATTATATAAAAAGGGTGACAGGGCAGATCCAAGCAACTATAGGCCAGTAAGCTTAACATGCATCACAGGAAAATTAATGGAAGGAATTATTAAGGATAAGATTGAGCAACACATGGCAAGGACAGGAGTTATTAGGAACAGTCAGCATGGGTTCAGAAGAGGGAGGTCGTGCTTTACTAACATGTTGGAATTCTATGAGGTTGCAACAAAAGCATACGATCAAAGTGGAGCATATGATGTTATTTATCTGGACTTTCAGAAAGCATTTGATAAGGTGCCACATGAGAGGTTGGGCATCAAGTTAAAAGAAGTGGGAGTTCAGGGTGATGTTTTTAGATGGGTACAGAATTGGCTCAGACACAGGAAGCAGAGGGTGATGGTGCGAGGAACCTCATCAGAACTGGCCGATGTTAAGAGTGGTGTTCCACAGGGGTCAGTGCTAGGGCCGCTGCTATTTTTAATATATATAAATGATTTAGATAGGAATACAAGTAACAAGCTGGTTAAGTTTGCAGATGATACCAAGATAGGTGGATTAGCAGATAATTTGGAATCTGTTATATCATTACAGAAGGACTTGGATAGCATACAGGCTTGGGCAGATTTGTGGCAGATGAAATTTAATGTCAGTAAATGTAAAGTATTACACATAGGAAGTAAAAATATTGGGTTTGAATACACAATGGGCGGTCGGAAAATCGAGAGTACACCTTATGAGAAGGATTTAGGAGTCATAGTGGACTCTAAGCTATCAACTTCCCGACAGTGTTCAGAAGCCACAGAATGTTAGGATATATAGCACGATGTGTGGAGTACAAGTCCAAGGAGGTTATGCTCAACCTTTATAATGCACTGGTTAGGCCTCATCTTGAGTACTGTGTGCAGTTTTGGTCTCCAGGCTACAAAAAGGACATAGCAGCACTAGAAAAGGTCCAGAGAAGAGTGACTAGGCTGATTCCAGGACTACAGGGGTTGAATTATGAGGAAAGATTAAAAGAGCTGAGCCTTTACAGTTTAAGCAAGAGAAGATTAAGAGGGGACATGATTGAAGTGTTTAAAATTATGAAGGGAATTAGTACAGTGGATCGAGACTTGTATTTTAAAATGAGTTCATCAAGAACACGGGGACACAGTTGGAAACTTGTTAAGGGTAAATTTCGCACAAACATTAGGAAGTTTTTCTTTACACAAAGAACGATAGACACTTGGAATAAGCTACCAAGTAGTGTGGTAGACAGTAAGACGTTAGGGACTTTCAAAACTCGACTTGATGTTTTCTTGGAGGAAACAAGTGGGTAGGACTGGCGAGCTTTGTTGGGCTGAATGGCCTGTTCTCGTCTGGAATGTTCTAATGTTCTTCAAAAAAGGCAAAAGGTGCTAGATGCCTACAGGATTGTTGTGTGGCCAAGTTCATCATGTGTTTGAATCACCTTAGAAAGTGATGGAGATAGTGGATGACTTTCCATCTAGAATACACCCAACTCTAGAGATTGCGTGTTGTTACTCAAACTGAGACATAGATTTTCTTGGTGAACTGTTTTAGCATACTTTTCTCATGATGTTTATATTACTATAGTAGAAGGTAAAGCTATGTAACTCCCTGGGGTTACTAAGTTGTTTTAAGTTAATTGGTGTGGAGGGTATGACATTGTTAATGGATTGTCAAGTGATCATTACACCCTTTCTTTACGCTCTTTCTGTTTTTTATGTAACGTGGGGCATTCACCTTCGTTTCCAGTTGAATTACACATTGTTACTATTGGCATTTTGTAGTGTATGGGGGAAGGTGAACATGTGATTTAAGGTTTGTGGCTATTGCTTTTCACATGCGTGTGTTTCATGGATATGTGGGTGTGTAATTAAGTACTGTAAAATAAATATTAATCTTATGAGAATTGTGGTCAAACCCATTTATTCCTGTTTATGTCCTTTACTGTGTATTTACTTTTGATCTTCCTTTCTATGGAACATGGATGGTTTGAATATTATTTCATGAGTCGTTAAACAACTGAACTTGCCTGTTTGTCAAGCTACATGCTTTTATTTTCTTCACCTCAATAAACTGAATGCAGCAGTCTTCAAGAAACACAACCTAAAGTAACTAATGTAATTTGGTGCAGTAGTAACACTGTAGAGTTCTGTTGGCATCCTCTGCTTAATCCTCTGACTCCAATTAATATCAAATTACAAACAAAAGATTGAGATTATTTAGTATGTCATTGTTTTTTATAATTGGAAGTAGGTCATCCACCACCTTTAAACTGGACTTCTAATTTGAAAGTATGGTTAAAGTTATTGTATTTTGAAATTATCATTTGTTCATTAGACTTTTCTTCCATTTTAATAAATAAAATGTCAAGTGTCCCCTCTCCTAGCTCTCCAGATGTTTTATTCAGATTTATGCCATTCAGACAGCTTTCCAGTTTTGAATCCCTTAGCAAGACAGTCTTTTTTTTAAGCCCACATGAGTTGCAGTGTTGAACTGTCTACATCTTCCCTGGCATGAATTGGTACCTGAATTGACTGGCACAGCCTTGAAAACTATCACATTGTCAGACCACAATGTATTTATTATAGCTGAAAAGGCTGACACACCAGAAGCGTGCCACTAGGGGGCAATTAAATACCTCTATATTGAACAAAAAAATAGTTCTGCAACCATTTTTCTGTTTCAATGCTAGTTGTTTTGTCCTTTAATAATGCCGGCATTGCTGATCTAGCTATTCTTTAGTTACCTATTAAAGGTTTTATCAGGCATAATTTGATGGGCTATGTTTCCCATATTTCCTGTTCTAGGTTAAAAACAAATTAAGATCTTGTAAATGAAATACAGAATACCATGAAGAACAGACTACCACAGTAAAAGCAAAGCTTAATGCCATTTGTGTACAACAACTGAATTCCATGTTCACCAAGTTTGTCTTGTTATTAGTTATCTGAGGCAGTTCCTTGCAGACTTAGCTTTACATTTTTAAAGAAACTAGGCATTTTTCTCTAACAATTCTTTAAAAATAAAATGCACATTATCCAGTCAATACAGAGTTTCAAAAGTTTTATTCATAAATATTCTCTGATAAACTTGCTTCCTCTGAGACTGCTATTGAACAGTTTCTAGGGAAATTAAATCTTTGTAAACTTCCTAAAACTTTTGTGGCAATGTAAATATTCCAAATACATTACCTGAAACTACGAAGGCTCCTTGGCATATGAATACTGGTGAGGTACTGGGGAGTGTTGGAAAATGTGATGAATTTTTCTCTAAACTTTCTCATTTCTAAATGCTCCCGATTTCCAATTACCCTTCTTTAACTTAAACATTGCAGTTATGATCCCTTTACTCAAACAAGACAATACTACCATCTATGTTATTGTTATCGTCTTTTGCCCTAATTACAGATAATAAACAACAAATAAAATCGTAGGCTACAACTGGTTATCTTAAAATTGCCACCCAGACAAAAGTGTGCTTCCCAAAACTTGTTTTGTTTTAGACACTGTGTGTTCTTAGTTGTGTATTACTGATGTTTTCTTTATATCATCATCTGCAGTTTTATGCCTTAATGCTGAAAAAGCATTTGATATACAGTATTTGTCATATTTCTGGAGTATAGAATATCATCGAATGGGATTTTGTTTATGATTTATTGGAATGGTTAAACATTATATTCCACCACTTCTACAGTAGTATTCACCATATAATAACATCTTCCCTTGTTCTGATAAAGAGAGATACTAGACAGGGCAACCAGTTACCACCTCTTTTATTTGTATGATCACTGGAGCCACTGGCCAGTGCTATTTGGGGATTCAGATAATGTTTCCCTTATTACTATTAATAAATGTCATCATCATACTTTGTTGTATACTGAGAATATTCATTTATATATGGGTGATGCATATTCAGATCTGTCTAATGTCTTCAATCTTTTAAAATTGAAAAAGTTGTCCAGGTATCAGATTAACTAGGCCACTTCAGTTCTTGTTGGTCTTTCAGTTTTCCTCTTACTATTCTAACTACTAAGAATTTTAGATATCTCAGGACTGAGATGGGTTATTCATCATGATTGAACATGACTGCTAGTACAAACAACTGTCATATATTTGCATAGGTAATGAATTCTCTGAGTGAGGTGTTTAAGATTAATATGTACTTTCAAACTTGGTAAAACTACTATTAAAATTGAAACAGTTTGGTATTTTAATTTCATCAGTTCACCGATTCCTCCTTCTACCAACTTTTTAATATGGGTCTAAGGTCAGATGACTGATTTTTGATTTGCTAGATCTGGGCAGTTAAGAAACATTGACTTGAACATTGTGTGCTCACTTTTGACGGGGATATTCAAATATATTTATATATTTAAATCAGCCTTTAAAAGCTGGAGTACCCTCACCTGATGACATGATGACTGTAGGTGTCTGTTTCAACAAATCTGATGATGAGGAACTAATGTATGCTTGCAAATAAATCTCTTGCCTAAAAACAACTTGTTTAGTATGCAGCCAAGGGTGGAAAAAAATGTAGAATAAACAATAAACATTTCACAACATTTACAATACACATGGCAAACTGAAATTAACCACTATACATACATGATTGTTCTTAATTAAATTAACATTGGGCATTGTCCATAGTATCCTAGTTTGATCCCTTTCCCTCTCTGTGAAATAGTTATTGTGGCTAAAATACTGATAGTGTCTAGATGGAAATCATCTGAATTTGTTAATGCCGGTTTTTGGCTATGGCTGACCTTATGTTATAATCTTATTCTTTTAGAACAGTGTGTGTTAGTAAAGCATCTGTGAAAATCTTCCATATTGGGGAGAAGTTAGATGTGTTCCTTGATTCATATCTCATAGACTGTGATGGGTGTTTAATATGTTAAAACATACATTTTTAATTTGCTTTTAATTTTTTTTTGTTTTCTTTTTATTTTTACTATGTTCTTTAATTTTTTTTTGTATATTCATGATTGGTAGATTCAATAATTCAATGACTGATCACAATAAGTAAATAGTTAAATAAAAACAGTTAAACAGAAAAATCTGGAATGTTAAAGGTTTTAATTAAGATCTAAAGAGAATAAAAGTATTTTCTCAACCAAAAGGTCTAAAGACAAGATAGTATTTTTACAGGAGACTCACTTAATAAGTAAGGACCAATTTCAGTTGCAGATATTGGACTGCCCAAATCTTTCACTCCAGCTATACAAAGAAAACTAGAGGTGTGGGAGTCTTAACACATAAAACAATCTCATTTGTAGTATCAGACGTAGTATCCGATCCTGAAGGGCTTTATGTCATGGTGATGGATAATTTATTTAAATCTAAAGTGATTTTGATCCCAGTAAATACAAATTATCACTAATATATCAATAATCCAATTGTCCATCAATCACTTGGAATTTGGAACCAATGCAGGAAGCACTTTAAGGAAGAGTAGCTTTTATCTATTGCACTTCTACGTGATAATGACCTTTCTCTACTCTCTCAAACCTACCGAGTATTTAACCTATGGAAAAATCTGGAATTAAAACACTCAGAGAACTGTATGCAGATGTCTTTGCATCTTATGGACAATTATGCTTCAAATTTAACTTCCCATCAACACAATCAAAGGAACTACCCAATCCCCCCCCCCATTTGTATTCCAAAAGAAATACTGCTCAGTCTTTTAGATTTAGACAACATCTCAATAACAAATAAAAAAAAATGTAAAGTCCCTTTCTTTGAAAGATCCTAGGGCAGTGATGTCAAAAATTCTGAAAATACCTAAGTTGACCATGCTGGTGTGTCGCCCCCGCTAAACAGAAGAGAAACAATTTTTTATACATTAATTTATTTTAAAAAATATAGCCCAATCATGTGTGGTGCTATGCAATATAAAAGTAAAAGAAAAAAAATCGGTGACTTACAATAGAGAATATTATATGTGCACTGATAATTGGACTTAAAATAGTGCACTAAAATGATTCTACTTTTAACAGAAATTTTGAACTGAACTGAAAAAATATAAAACACATTGCATTTGATTTGACATCAATTAATATTTTTTTTTGTTACAGAGTTTTAATAGATAAGTCTGAAATTGAAAGTAGGTATTTTGTGTACTTCAAGCCAAAACAAGCAGCACTAACTTCATCTGTCAGTTTTTTTTTTTTTGTTCCTTTTAATGTTATTTAATGCCAAGAATAAGGTATAATGTGTAAAATAAGCCAGTTTTAGGAGGGATTAAAAGGGACAGTTGAGAGAAATGTAAAACAGCACACGCTAAGAAACGCAGACTACTTATCCTTTGCAGAAGTGTAACCACAGAGAGAAAACATCGGCACTTAACTTTGCAGACTCTATGGAGACAGTATACCGAAATAGTCTTTGAGGTTAATAACTTCCTTACCTCTGCAGCAATATTGTTTAAGGAAGCTCTGAACCGCACAATAAAAAAAATGATGGGATAACCTTTCTCTCGTATGTATCCTGTATGTATGTGAAAATATCATGAAGGTAGTACATACAAGGTACATACGAGAGAAGGGTTATCCCATCATTTTTTTTCAGTGTGCGGTTCAGAGCTTCCGTACTTGTAGAACTGGCTCCTGGCATAAAGTAATTCAATGCACTTCACATGAGCAACAAATGTAAAAGCAGATTTTCACACAAATGCTCATAGTGCACTCGTTTTGGAGCCTGCAGTTGTATTGCACTTGTGCCATTAAATTGAGCTTGCAGTGCTGCAGTTAGAAGTCAACTGTGCGACTGATGTGATGACAAATGATGTGCTGATATGGATGGTGAGAATCCATTTTAAGCTCTGGGTGATGCAGGTTCTTATATTTTTGTTAATTCTTATATTTTGTTTATTCACTTTCTTTGGTAACTTGGGTCGTGGGGAACGCTGGCATGTCACCCAAAACGTCGTGTCACCTTTGACATGTGTGTCATAGGTTTGCCATCACTGTCCTAGGGTATGGTGGGAAAGGATCTTTCACTTAACATTTCAAAAAAAGGTGTGGAAGGCAGCCGTGCATAGAACACACTCTAGCTCCCTCCATATGCACAGTCATTCAACTTAAAATCTTTTATCGATCACTATTATTTCATTTTAAATTGTCCAAAATGTATTGAGGCCAAGACTCAACCTTTGAATATTGCAATAGAGCTCCAGCCTCACTGGGCCACATGTTTTGAGCGTGCACCAAATTAACGTCATTCTGGACCAAAATCTTTTAATGCCTATCAGACATCCTTGGTGTCACAATCACTCCTAATCCACTAACAGCTTGATGTGCTCCCAAATGAGCTTAAAGTGGCGATGGACATATTGATTGTAATTGCCTCTTCCACACTACTAGCATGTAGAATTATCTTCCTCAACTGGAGGAATCCAAGCCCATCTGTTATAACTCAGTGGGTAACTGATGTTTTACACTATTTGAAATTTGGAAAAATTTTAAACTTTTTAAACATATGACAAGATCTAATTAATAAAATTTTTAGAATAAGCATTTATGTTCAAGGAAAAGGACGTTCTCCCTTCTTTGTTGTTTTTATAGATTTGCTCTGTTGTTGGCTGTCCTTTCTTCTCTCAGGTTGGGGTTGAATTCTGGTTTGTTACGTTTTATTTGACTGCATGTAATGGTACTTTCTTAGTTGTGTAAGTTAGACATGATCATATGGAATTATTTTCTTCATTTAAAATCAGTAAAAAAAAGAAACATAAAACAGGACATCAAAAACTTAGATTTCAATGACTAAACTGGTGCTATATCATTGTTACAGATACATTCTATTAATAACAAGAAGAAACAGTAAGTCAGAATTCATTTGTTTTTTTCCCCACTTTTTTAAGAGAAGCCCAGGAATTTATAGAGAAATTTGAAGGTGCCCTTGGAAAGGGCAAGGGAAGAAAGTTTTATGCATATAAGGTGATGATGCTCAAGGTATGTTTTAATTTCAATTTACTTTAGTTTTTATTATTTGCATTACTGTTACTCACTTTAATTCATTTCTTGCAAATGAAATTAAGGTAAAGTCATTACAATGAATATACTGTATGTTGAAAACAATTTCCTTAACTGTGTTTTAAATTTCATTAAGCCGATGGTCCTTAAATCTTTAAAATACAGATGCCTTCTTTTTTGCTTAAGTTGATTATTCATGATCACTACTGTAGGCAATTCTTGTGTTTATATGTTTATGAAGTGATTTACATTTTTCCCAGTCTATTGTATTATTTCACCACTTTTTTGGAAAATTTGAAAATAACTTTTCATTACTACCTTTCACAAAGTTTGTTAGTTGTCTTCAATTTTAGAGATAAATTAGTTATTAAATAATTTTTCATCTTTTAAACAATAAACATAAATCTGTCTTGGTCTTAATATATTATTGCTAAGCATGAAATTTCAGTTGTTAATGTCTGCACTACTACATGATATGAAATATATTACTATTTATAAACTACTTACAGTACATATACCATTTCATGCAAATCACAAAGCACTGTACCTTTTAACATTTTATATACTTCCTATTCTGAATTTTGAAAATATTAAAATATATAAATTTTGAAATATTCCTTTTTAGTTTTTTACTATAAACTCCAAAATAATCTACTACATATTTTCCATTGAGACATGAGAGCACAAATTCAGTTTTAGTTTCTGAAGTCATTTGCTTACTGTATAATTAAAATCACACTTGTCTGAAGCATGTACCACAGCGAGAACTTTCAGACCAAAAATATTTAACATTTGAATGCAAAACCCTTCTGGTGTTTTTGTTTTATGTAATGTTTTGTATTTTAGACTTGTAGTCAGTTGAGCTTACTCTGGCACAGTTAGTCACATGGTGTGCCATTCCTTCACAGTACATACTTGGATCTGCAACCATATACTGTCATTTTAGGATGTGCACCAAAACTGGTTTACCCGCAGTCACACTGGAAAATATGTCAATTACAAAAAAGTAGTGACTTTAGAGAATCACAGCCCATATCTGTTTTGGGATGGTGAGGCAAGAGCACTAACCCACTATATCACAAACCATTGCAAAATATGCCATTTACTGTGAAGTTCCTTTCACTTGTGTCCAACAGTCAAGAAAACTGTTAAGACTATTTCTTGTCTATTTCAGAAATGGATGAAGTTTAAGCGGGATTTTGAAAATTTCAAAACTGCCTGTATACCATGGGAAATGAAAATAAAGGAAATAGAAAGTAAGTAACAAGCAAATATCTGTGTAATACATGGTTAGTTGTCAAACTATGAAAATTAATTTCCTCCTTAACATTGAGAACAATGTTTTGAAGACTATAATTATGTTTTCTTCATCTCAGTGTCCTCTGGTACGTCAATAACCAGACAATCTTAAGTGAATTGATGTTTTGCTCCTTTTGTGAAACAAAGAATGTAGTCCTGGAGAGCCCCTGTAGCTGCAGGTTTTCATTGTAACCCTTTTCTTAATTAGTGCACTGTTCTTGCTGCTAATTAACTTCTTTTGAATTAATTTTAATTGACTTGTTTTTTAAGATTTGTTCCTCTGCATTGCATCATTTCTTTCCTTAAATGGCACCCAAACAGAAACGAAATGTGAAGTGAGTGAGCCAACAGCAGACCAACTAAGTCAAGGCCTCAAACTCCAACCAGTTGCTTAATTACATGCTGATTTTTGTTGTTAATTAAACCCGTTCCTTAATTCATTGACTTGTTGTTTCTCTCATTGTGCAATAGCACACATTCCTGAAATTAGTGATTTTCTCTTTCCTAAGAGCACTGTTAAAATGTTTTGGGGACCTGAGCAGATCATTCCTGAGATCTTCATCTTTCTTTATTAACAGATATTGTATGATAGACACAGTTTGCTGGTCGCATTTTTGTTAATTTTGTATCTCATTATTGTTTTGCTGCTAATTAAGGAGAAAGAAACAATTAAGGGGTCTGAGTCTTTAAGTCAAATAAAATTAATTAAAAAAAGAAGTTAATTAGCAGCAAAAAACAGCTGATTAATTAAGAAAAGGGTTAGAATGAAAACCTGCAGCCACTGGGGCCCTCCAGGACCAGAGTTGGGGACCCCTGGTGTAGATTGACCTCTTACAAGATAGTATGGTGTTATCCAAAAACAAACAAACAATAACACATATAATATATTTTCTATTTTTGATTCTTTGTTTTAACATACAGTATTTGTCTAACAGATTGTTTTATAAGCAAGAGTGTTGTTTGCCTGTTGGTAAAGGTATTAAATCATAAATTAGCAGGTTCATTTCCTTCACTTAACCTGCCAGGTTGTCAGCAGATACAAAGATAGTAAATTTGCTATATAGAATATAGTGTCTATAGAGAGAACTCTATAACAGAACTGAAGCTTTCAATATTTTATCAATGAGCAACATTTCATTTTACTACACTAAGTAAAAAAAGTGTTTTTATGTAGCATCAGTTTTCAGTATCTAAAAAGCTGTTTTTACTAAACTTTCTTATACGAACATGACTACAATGTATAAATCGATAGTTTCTTAATTAACCCTTCCTTTATTATGACTATCTATAATCAAACAGTAGGAATGTTGAACAGCTTTCTAATTATCCATAGGTCATTTTGGGTCCTCTGTGGCTTCGTACTTCATTTTTCTGAGATGGATGTACGGGATTAACATGGTTTTGTTTGGTCTTACTTTTGGCCTTGTCATGGTTCCTGAGGTATGGAAATTTTATTCTTTTGTGCGCTTATTTTTGTGACACAAAACAAACAATTGGTCTCCTTGTTGGCTCCTTGTCAAGTGGAATAGTATTCTTGGTTATTTTTAAAGAAGTCAAGATCTACAGGCTCTCTGTCATGTTTGTTTTTGCTAGTTTGATCATTTTTTGTATTTTTAGCTTCTTTCTGTATTTTAGTAATGTGTTAATCAATGAAGATCCTTTAAATGATTTAATGCCTACCTCAAAGTGAGATCTACTGAAGTCAATACTGTGTAACTTTTTATAAAACATATTTATACTTGCAGGCACTGATGGGAAAACCCTATGGCAGTATGCCAAGAAAAACTGTACCAAGAAGTGAATCTTCAACAGCTATGGACTTTGCAACTCTCTGGGATTTTGGAGTGAGTTCTGTTAATTAAATTGTTTTTTTTTTTTTCATATTTTTCTCTATGGATGATACAGTGCAATTTATTATTAGGTTTTCAGAAAATAAACTGTTGCTTGAGAAATGATTTGTTTAACTCTTTTCAGACTGAATTGTTTTTTGGAAAAACTCACTTTATGTGAAATATGTCAAAATGTATTTATTGTGCAAAATACAAATGTCTGAAAATGTATGAACACTCTATATACTTAATACAACATCATTTTAATACCGTTCAAAGTAACCAAATTCCTGCACTTGTAATATTGTGGCATGGCCAACACTATTTTTTCTGTTTTTTGCTACAAACTACAGTATATAGACTGGCTTGTATTTCTTGTTTTGACAAAGGCGGAAAAATGTCATTTGGTTAGCCTGCTTGCCAAGCCAGAGCATGGCCAGGATATGATGCCATGCTGTAAGGTGAACAGATGTCTGAAGTGCACAGACCTAGGTTTATTTCATAGTCAGTAAAAAATTCATATGGATAACTTTTTAACATCCACATGGAAAGAATTGCTAAACTATAAAATGAATTTTAATTTGAATAAACATATTGTATTCAGCAGGTGGCACTGGCTTCCAAAGATTTCAGTTCTTTTAAATAGTGATAAAGTGAAACTATTTTTTTCCAAACATCTTATTCCCTTTGGTGGTTGAATGAAGATAAATCCATATGACAACATACATTTAGTAGCTTATTTTAAAGATAATGGTTAATATGTTGGAATTAGTTCAAGCTGCCCTAATTCAGGGTGTTCATAAGAAATGTAATGGTTTACTTCATGAGATAGAAGTATAGTTGCATCACATATTTGAAACATTAAAATGTGTGCCTCTATTTATGTTTAAAGTCCAAATATTCCCAGTTGTAATAGAAATTTGTCATTTTTCACCCTAAGATAAAGGTCCACAGATAGCTAGTGTGGAAGTGACCTCCGAGGAAGACAGGAATAGTTCAATCAATCAGCTTTTTATTTAGTTACAGTGAGTACTTACTTATAAAAAAGCTCAATATCGTTTTCCTAAGCATTTTATTTTATATTGCGCAAATCCACCAACCATTTCTCTTTTGTGTATGTGTCAGAGGGGCTCTGAAGAAGTAAACGTCATCTTTCCTGTGTCTAACACTTGCGTCCGTAAAAGAGAAAGCTGTCCTTGGTCAACTTACTGCCACTTGTCTTATGACAGATGCCCGTAGGAATAACCTGCCATTATAGCAAAACAGCTTTGTCAGCTTTTAACCCTTAGTAGCTTGCAAGCAGTTAAATTTTCTTTCATACTAAATACCTTATCAAAAGTAACATCATATTTGTAAACACTGACCTTGAATTAGTCATTGAAATATGTTTTGAAATGTGTCAGTTTTATTCCTCTGGAAGTGACCCTTAGAGGGCTAGAACCTCTAGTAAAGAATCAGATATCAAAATATTATCATATTCACAATTAGAAACCATAAAGCAGCAAAAAATGGCACTGCATGCCTATTATCAATCCACAATTTTTTTTAGTTTTGTGAAAAAGAATAATTTTGACCCTTTGTATCCAATTAAGGGGTGAAACCCTGGTGTCAGCTAATGCGGTATGCACAACGTCAAGTGCTTTGTGTATAACGTTATGGGTAGAACTCACATTAAATTGTGGTGTAGGGACAAAAGAAGAAATGTGTGTATGCAGAAAAAAATTCAGATGCATAAAATTGTGCAAAAGCAAAGTTCCACACATTTCCCCTTTATAAATCCCAATCAACATTAATTTTAACGCACATGCACGCGCCTACGGTCCCACCCAACTCCACTGAGAATTTTGCTATTTGAATATGCAAATTGGTATAAATAGCCAGCGTTAAAGCAGTGCTACTGTTCCTGTGTGGTTATTCTTTCTTTTCCTGACGCGGCTTTATAAATACACTGAAATTAATTGCATATTGTTTATTAGTGTAATGCATCTGATTGTAATTAACCTGTAACAATATAATGGTCCAGGGAATAGCCATAGTATTCCAAATACCATAACTGCTTTAGCGTTGTTACTCTCACTGCACCTTCTTCTTCTTCTTTCAGCTGCTCCCATTAGGAGTTGCCACAGCGGATCATCTTTTTCCATATTACTCTCACTGCACCTCTTGGAGTATTTATATCACTGTATCTGAGTGGGGAATCACAGCAGCAGCTGATCGGAAAGAGAATTATCGGTATACAGCATCAAGCACGCTGCCTCAACCACGGAAAAATGTTTCAAAGCCTTTCCTGTACGGACCTCACGGTTCAGAAGCAGTTTCATCCTAAGAACTATAAACGCACTCAATCAATTGCTCCTTGTAGAACTGTTTGTACTTATAAGTACAATTACCCCACTGTGAACTTCCACTACAGTTATAATATTGCACAACCTGTGCCACTTTATAAAGCGTGTATTTACGTATGATGACGATATCATTTTTAAGATGAAATGCAGCAAAATATGTTGATTATATTATACAGATAAAACTTTAACTTTATTTAAATAATCTGTATTGTTAATAATTAAACATGTGAGGACACGGTGCCGCAGGGCTAGCAAGTTCACGTATTGTTCCTGCCTCGCGCTGTATATTTACTGAGGCTGGCACGACACTGGAAGGATAGAAGGATAGAATAATTAAACACGTACTATGAAGATATTTCAATGTTCCTTAAAAGTTTTGAAGAATCTTCTTACAAGAATCATCTTGTAAGCTTACAGATGGCTTAACGTCTATTACAGAGCTGATTGTGTGGTGATTGGGTATTTGGGGAAAGAAAAGTAACAACAGGAATTGGAGGTTAGTACATTTGAAAGAGACAGTACTGCTACAATAAATTATTTCATCGAAGGTCACGCATGGCGCAGCAGCATCTTGTGTGAGACATGAACAATTACTGCGCCGTGTTCCCATGTTTAATAACATGCTTTCATTCCAATCATCATGAAAATTATATCACTTATACATCTCAGTATTTTAATTATTCAGAGAGCTGTAATATCACGAATGTAATGGATTCTGCGTCCTGTCTGAGATGAGAAAGAACGGAAGCACGTAGTGATTCACACACATAGAGCACATAGAAGATCAAATACAAAACAAAGCATTTAACATGCTGCTTTAGTTACGATGGGATTTGAGAAACTAGTAAATTAAACTATTTTAAGATGAAGTTTATGATGTTCTATTTTAATGACAAAATAAACTACGTGATTAAAGTGGAAATTTTGAGATTAAAGTTGAAATTTCGTGCTTTTTTCCCACTGTGTGCCTATTTTTTTTTTTTTTTGTCTGTACCCTAATAAGCTTTCATATGACACTCAGACGGTGGGCTATGACTCGCCTTTTCACGGCGACTTTGATATGTGACTTCTTTTTTATTTTGGCACTGTGCAACTTTGTGAACTTAAACTTTCGAGTTTCTCTGACACGCTATGTCACTCAATCAACTTCCTTTTGTTGATTATACCACTGTTTAAATCAACAAATAGTATGTTTTTCCTTTGCCTCCACTTGGTATTCGCTGAAATTCTTATATTTTCCCCCATGCTTTTCCTATTGTCTTTTCACAGAACGCTGAACTTAAGGACTATTTATATTGATTTGCATATTCAAAGAGGCGTAATTCTGGGAGGAGTTGGGGCGGGACAGCACGCACGTGCATGAGCGTTACTTTTCACGCTGACCGGGATTTATGTAGTGGAAGAACGTGAAGTTGGCGAACGCACAGATTCCTGCATGTGGATTTTTCTGTGCGTAAGCACATTTCGGCTTTTGTGCTTATGTCATGTTATAGTGCGAATTCTACGCACGGCGTTATGCATGAAGCCCCTGGAGTCTTATTGGGGACAGTGATGTCTTTGTCTGCATAAAATGGTTTAAGTACTTGAGGCTGAATAGCTGAGTCAGGGACGTTGTTCTGGACCCATGTTTCCAAGAAAATAAACATGCAAAAATTGCTTTTTCCAGAATGGGTGTTGAATTGGAATCTCAGATGGTCCTTTTTATTTTCCTTTCATTAACATGATGTTTTTTGAAGAAAGCTAAGTACATTTATACAGTTTATACAAAATTATACCCCTACAGCTTAAAATGACAGTGGAGAGCTAATGGCCATCCTGACAACACTATGCATAAAATGGGAACCACTCCTGGAAAGGGTGCTAATCCGTTTTAGAGCAAACTTGTATATTCATCCAGAAATTAGTCATACTGTGAGAATTTAGAGTCTAATTAGCCTAACATGCCTGTTAGGAATACTGGGGCACACAGGAGCAGCTGGAGAAAAACTAATGCAGACTAACATTCCCAAATAAACCTTAATCCACTGTGCCATTGTGCATCTAAATTCTGACAGTTATATAATTCCTAAAATCATCAGCTAACTACATTCAGGTTTAATTTTTTATTTAAATATATGATAGTAGAGCTAAGAAAGTGCTGTTTTATACAATAAATAGGGTAGGTATTAATTTTGGTCTTGTCTGTTGTGGAAGAAGGATGTTTGAAGTGGAATTCCGTTAGCAGTAACGTTAATTTTTCTCTTTTTTTTATTATCCTGAGGTATCCTGTATTTACCCAACTCAAGGAAGTTCTATTACAGTATATGCAAGCATATATAAACATGAGCGGTAAAAAAGGGGCGCAGGTATTAATTTTGAACAGATCTGAACTAAAACATGTAGTGTAATTTAAAGAAAAGCTCCCCAAATTACAGTTCGGTCACTTTTCAGTTTTTCTTCTAGGGTTATGCACAGTACTCAGTGCTGTTTTATGGATACTACAACAATCAACGTGCCATTGGGTGGCTTAAGTTTCGTTTACCACTCTCCTATTTTTTGGTTGGAGTTGGAACTATTGCTTATAGCTTCATGGTGGTTATCAGAACGTAAGTATCTACTAAAAAAAGTAATATCTTGAGAATAGCAATAATCTAAGAAATTGGAATTTGTATTAGAAAATTGGATTGTCAGTACTGTTGTTTTTTGTTTTATTCAAAAAGACTAAAAACTCCATTTTGATTAGGGCATTTATGTTTTATGAAAAAATAAAGTAATAGTTTCATATTAATTATAGTTGTCTGCACCCATACATGGTTTAGTGCATAAGAAATTATTTTGCAGAGGAACGTGTAAGGGGGAATCCTGCTTACTGTCATCAGAGGAAATATTTTGTTATTGTGGTGGACTAACTGCTCCTCAGTATCTTCTCTGACTGTGGTGTTGCTGCTACAAAAAACATTCTACCTTGTAATATAATTTTAAAAAACATTTGCAAAAACAATCATACATTGCTTATTAATGACAGGACAGAAGAAGAGGAGTTGAATCTGATTGAACATTTTTTGCAGCTAGCATTTTTTGTCTATTCTCTTAAAGGATTGGTTTCTAGACTTTAAACAGAGACCAAATGGTGGTGTAATTAGTTTTCCTTAATTTTAATTATTTAATTTATCTTTTTTCTCTTTCTTCATCATGTAAAGCACTTTGAGCTACATTGTTTGTATAAAAATGTGCTATAGAAATAAATGTTGTTGTTGTAGTTATAGTCTGAGAATAATTCAGTCTCTATTAGTTTTATTTTAGGCATCTAAAATCTGGTTAGATAATCAGACAAAACAAATTAGAATGTGTGTGCATGGTGTAACTTTCAGATACATTCAGAGACTTAGCTGATTTGAAAGTTGAAGCATTTTGTTTTTTTGTTGTTATTTTTTCCTGCTGTTAAGAGTCAGTCATCACATTTTTGTAACAACAAGTCATATTCAAGGATAGCAGCAACAACAGAATGCAATTACATGCATTAGTAGACTTTATTAAATGTATAATTGGTAACAGTATTTTACAATGTCATAAAATTAAAAATGTACCCCAAACAGGCTTGGGGAAGCTCAATAGCTTTCATAGACAGCAGATTCCAATTCAAGTAATGTAAAAATATAAATTTATATCCTATTGTTAATGGTTGGTTGTAGAGAGACTGTGACTAATTGTAGGTAAAAAATACATTTTTAAAAGAAGCACCCAATAAATCAATCTCTGTTGAAAATTCAAGGTAAAATTGTTGCCTGCTGTGGATCATGATGATGGTCTGGAGCTTTGTTGATAAACTGTAACATCAAAGAAATATGTACTTATGATGCAACCATGGGTGTGGGAGTGAGTGAGCATGTGAGTGTTTGTTAAATTGCGTGTGGTGTGTATTTGTCCGTGTTTAATGGGGGGTGTTTTCAGAGTGCTGTTACTGTTGCCTGTATTTTTTCTTAATTTTTTGAGGTTTCCATTGCATGTATATATAAGTATACACTGTTTGGGGGTTTTAAGGTCAGGTATTTCAAATATAACATGTGTCCCAATTAAGGGTGAATTGAATAAGTTCAAAATTATTATTGATACTCTGAGAACTTTCATTAACTTGTTATTAACATCACCATTTTGTAGTTTTATTGTCAGTTGTGTCCTGGCTTTCGCTTCCCAAAATTCTCTGAGTAGCGTGACATATGTGACATTATCAGTGCAACCCGATTTAAGTTGGCACACAGTATTCAGGGCTGATCATTAAAAACCTAAAGCGCAGGCATTACAAGTTTTTTATTGTAAGCAGGAGTCAGGAACATGGTGGAAGTGCCCAAAAAGCAGGTCAGCCAAGAAGAAGTTCAACCCAACCCAGTCAGTTCCCAAGCTTAGGCTAGGCCTGAAAGGGAAAAACTGCTTTTTAAAGTTTAAGAAGTACTTCAGAGTCTCTAAATGCTAAAAATAAATACTTTACAAAAGAAAAAAAGCAGTGAAAAGCTCTGGATTATAAAGTCACACCAAAAGGTGAAACTTTATAAGTCAACTCAAGTCAAGTCAAGTTGGGGAGCATGCACTGGTACAGTGCATTGCCGCACCTACTACACGATGAAACAACTCGAGATCCCGGTTGGCAACCCCCCAGGCAGACACGCAGTCCTGTCCCTCCCTCCAGAAATAACCCTCTATCTGCCGCAACCAGGTGTTATGTGGGCGACCCCTTAGCCTGGTCCAGCCACTTGGGTCACCAACAGTGAGGATCTTACGAGTTGGGTCACCCTTGGGGAAAATTCGCAACATGGCCGTAGTACCGTAACTGACGCTCCCTCACAATGCAGGTAATGTGCCTCATTTGGCACTCCATGACCAACCGCTCATTCGACACAAAGTCAAACCAATGGTACCCAAGGATTTTCCGGAGAGACACAGTACCAAAGGAGTCCAGTCTTTGTCTCAGGTGACTGGATAGCGTCCATGTCTCGCAACTATATAGCAAGACAGGAAGCACCAGGACTTTAAAGACTTGGACCTTCGTCCTTTTAGATAGATAGATAGATAGATAGATAGATAGATAGATAGATAGATAGATACTTTATTAATCCCAAGGGGAAATTCACATAATCCAGCAGCAGTATACTGATACAAAAAAAAACAACATTAAATTAAATAGTAATAAAAATGAAAAAAATAAAAATAAAAAAAGCAAACAATAACTTTGAGTAATGTTAGCATTTACTCCCCCGGGTGGAATTGAAGAGTCGCATAGTGTGGGGGAGGAACGATCTCCTCAGTCTGTCAGTGGAGCAAGACAGTGACAAAAGTCTGTCACTGAAGCTACTCCTCTGCCTGGAGATGACACTGTTCAGTGGATGCAGTGGATTCTTCATGATTGACAGGAGTTTGCTTAATGACCGTCACTCTGCTTCAGATGTTAAACTGTCCAACTTTACTCCTACAATAGAGCCTGCCTTCTTAACAAGTTTGTCCAGGCGTAAGGCGTCTTTCATCTTTATGCTGCCTTCCCAGCACACCACCGCGTAGAAGAGGGCACTCTATTACTTTATTACTCTATAATATCATAGATATTGGGAGCGCCACACACCCCTTTCCAGCGACCTCATGACCCTCCATGCTCTCCCAATCCATCTACTAACTTCACAGAAAGAGTCACCAGAGACATGAATGTCACTGCAAAGGTAAGTATACCTCTCGACAAGGTCGACACTCTCTCCACAAACAGACACACTGCTGATGGCTATGCCCAAGAGGTCGTTAAAGGCTTGGATTTTGGTTTTTATCCAGGACACTCGTATGCCCAGACACTCAGACTCCTAACTCAATCTCTCGAGCGCCCCGATCACAGCCTCCATTGACTCCGCGAAGATCACAGCATTGTCAGCAAAGACAAGATATGTGAATCTTTCTTCACCAACAGATGCCCCACAGCCGCTGGACCCCACAACCTTGTCCAACACCCAGTCTATACAAGCATTGAACAGAGCAGGAGCAAGAACACACCCCTGACAAACCCCAGAATCAACTGGGAAAAACGCAGAGGTCCTGCCTCCACTCTGCACAGCACTTACAGAACCAGTGTACCGGCTGGCCATGATATCCAGCAACCTCGAGGGGATCCCGCGAACCCTCAGGATGTCCCACAGGGAAGCTCGAACACTTTATGAAAATTGACAATTTTTTTTTTCTAAACTTTATAAATTAAAGATTTCATTAACTAGATAAAGAAAAGAATAAATAATGCTCAAAAAACCAACAAAGGAGTTTTATTAAAGATGGTCTAAAGCAAGCAAGCCCCAATATGCAACACTAATGGCAAATACAGAAAACAGTAACAAATAAATCACAAAAACAAAGAATTCTGAAGAAATAGCAATACTCATGAAACATACTTCAGCCAAATGCAATGAACCACAGCTGGATCTGTCCTGTATGGCCGGAGAGAGGATCCAGTAGCAGTGATATAAAAAAAGAAATAAGGAAACATTTCACAAACATAACAGAACTTATATGCAAAATAATAATTTAAACACAACAAAAAAAGATTAATTAAACAGAAAATGCACATAAACCCTGGAAGTAACCCAGTGCCTTTACTTTTGTCTTTCTTGTGTTAAAATCTAGGATTCCGTTTTTGTTTCTTTCAGTTCAGGTTTGTGATTTCAGTTTTGACCTTCTGATCAGGCTCACTTCTGACTTTGACCTTGGCTTGTACTGACTATGTTTATTTCTTGATCCTTATCATTAAAAAGATACTGTTTCAACCAGAGTCAGTTAAGATACGACAGAGCCTAGTCTAGACCATGCCAAAAAGTATTTGCTTTGTAGAAATTTGGCCTCAGGTCAAATGTGTTTTATGTTCTGCTATACAGTTTTAGAAATGAGCTATGAGATAAACATGCTGACAGAATAAGATAAAATCAGAGTTGCAAGTCAGGCAGAAGGTGAGTACACAGAGAAAAAGACTAAGAAATCACTTACCAAAACCTAAAATGTAAAGCAAAGACAAAGTCAAACAAATCAAAAATACAAAACTAAGGTATTCTTTGTAGATATGTGTTCCACCATCCCATATAAACAAGCCATAATAACATAATACGCCATCTTACTTCCAAGTCTTGCGAATGGCAATGAGCATAAAAATAATAAAGAATATGGCAATGGCATTGAAAAACTAGCACAAAATGGTGTAGTGAAGATGGTGATGTGATGATAAAAATTAATGGCTAAAAATTTGCAAAAACAAATGTAGTAGGGGGATGAGAATCCAGAAAGGCAGATCATAATGCCATTATTGTCATCAAGAGCCCAAAGTATCTAACCTATAGTTAGGGTTTCTGCTCAGCCCAGAAATGAAGACTGTCCCCTACCAATTCCTCAGCATGCTCCTCTACACTGCACTTGAAACCATTTCTGGGGTTAAGATAGAGGAGATCCTGATGAATTTACAAGCTGGAAATGTATAAGGGCTCAACAAAAAGCCTTCACAGGACTGTGTGTATTGAACAACCTATTTTGTCTTTCAGGAAGCCATTGCTAAGATATCTTGTGAAGATCTATTCACCAAACTGCATGTGGTGGAGATTCAGAGTGCTATGTGAAGGTTTTGAGTCAAAGATATTAAATGCAGTTATCAAATAATGGTTCTGTAGCTTTAAAAGATGACTCCTCACCTTCCACAACTAGACGTATGACAGTGAATTAAACGCTAATTTACAAAATTTATATTTACAATATATAGTATTTAGTATGTAGTTATATACATCGAATGGAAACAATAAACTAGCTGATTAGTATTTTCTGTTAATTAAAATAAATGTTATATGCAATACCCCATTCTTGTTTATCAAGGAACCAAACAGTGTCCACACGGTACATTTGTGTTTGGCTTGCAAATAAGAATTTCACATTACTCTGTCCATATGGCATTACTACTTCTACTACTAATATTAAACTAAATAATGCTTTTGTATCCTTCCCATGAAAAATTGTGCTCTGTTAGCTTGTAGAAAACAGAAAAAAAATAGCATATCTGAAGAACGGCCATAAGACGTACTGCAGATCTCCAGTGTATGAACTACTTTACAAGAAAACATAAGATTTATAAATGATCTTAAAGAAAAGAGAGATTAAGTGACGACATTTAGTAAATATTTAAAAATTTGTAGGGCAATTTCTGAGATACAGCAGGTGTCACTTGTTAATTTAAAATAAACTGTTCAACTATGAAATGTGGATATACTGATGGAAAGCAGATATGGATAAGTTTTTATTCATTTGAAAATAATGGTATATGTAAGGAGCATGTTAACTAGTGGGTGGCATGGTGGCACAGTGGGTAGCGCTGCTGCCTCGCAGTTAGGAGACCCAGGTTTGCGTCCCAGGTCCTTCCTGTGTGGAGTTTGCATGTTTTCCCCGTGTCTGCGTGGGTTTCCTTCAGGTGCTCCGGTTTCCTCCCTCAGTTCAAAGACATGCAGGTTAGGTGCATTGGCAATCCTAAATTGTCCCTAATGTGTGCTTGGTGTGTGTGTGTACGCCCTGCCCGGGGTTTGTTTCCTGCCTTGCGCCCTGTGTTGACTGGGATTGGCTCCAGCGGACCCCCGTGATCCTGTAGTTAGGATATAGCGGATTGGATAATGGATAGATGGATGTTAACTAGTAGCCTCTTTTAAGTTAGCATCTTAACACTGTTATGCTCCATTTATTTGTAAATCAATGGACTATGACTTTGTTCACATTTTGTAGTACCTGTTTTTACAGCACATTTTTATTATATATTTCATTTTGCTTTTCCCTAGAATGGCAAGCAATGCCAATCAAGAAGGTGGTGGGGATGACACTAGCTTTAACTTTAGTTGGAAAATGTTCACCAGCTGGGATTATTTAATTGGGAATCCAGAAACCGCTGATAACAAGTTTGCTTCAATTACCACTAGCTTTAAGGTAGGTTTAAAGTAACATGTTTTTTTGTCTAGCAGTAAGCAATAGTGAGAGCTTTCTGCCATAGTTACTCTACTTATGACTAACAAATGTGCAGCAATGTTAAGTATGCATGGGGAGTTACAGTACAATGAATTAAGGCAATTTTTACCTTTTAATTTTTGATGTGCATGTTTCAAACCTTAAGTGATGTAGTACAGTGGAAACTGAAAATGCATGGGATTCTGAATATGTTGAATGTTATAGCTGTGATAAAAACATGGCTAAAGAGCTGCATTAAAATCCATATTAGTTTTGTTAAGACGTGATAATGTTATAATGGAAGGTCAATGTGTGCAATATAACTTACCAGTCTGTGTCTGTTAATGTACTAATGTCACTAATGTGTGTTTTAAGAATGTGAGACCATATTACTTTTCATTGAATTCTTATATAGTTCTCCTTAAATACATTTCTATAAACATAAAAGACCAAGATTAAAAAAAAAATCGTGAGTGGTCTTCCCTAGACTTTCTCAAATACTCAGATATGGGAATGAATATTTGAAGAGTAAAACACAAGGCAAGGATTATATTTTTATATTATGTACATTAAAGAACCATCAATAACAAGTCATATCAAATTAATAATATATTGAACAATTATAAAAGTAAAGTTAGACTCTGCAGCTGCATGAATATAAGGTGAAGTACCACTTCCGGTTAACAGAAATAGCCCAAAGGTTTATAGAAATCTGTTTTGTACCTAATACATGTATGCAAAATTTGGTTGACCTAAGTGAAAGCATACTCAAGTTATCATACACACACACACATGCATAATTCCAAAAATGGTATTTTTGGACTTAGGAAGGTCTAAAATGTCCAGATTCATCAAAATCTCAAAATGGAATTTTTAGAGGATTCCCATACTTCCTAAATACAACTGTCACACATATGATGCCGTCATAGAAAAACTTACTAATTTATGAGGAAAGCCTAGATGTACCTGATTAAGTTATCATTCAGTGTAATAGTTTTAATGGTGGACAATTGCTGAAAAACAATTTTAAAAACAATAATCATACATGTATGAATTACATTTAGATTAATGTGTTTGACAACTTAAAGAACCATAGTGAACTATGGTAAATTGTTAACCTGAAATTATTTTTGGAGCAAATACAACTTTTGGTTGGGGAACATAAACAAAGAAAGCATTTTTCAACACACCGTTCAAAAAATATGTGCATATTATTAATAAGGAATATATTCTTTAAATAGTGTTAATTCACTGAATTTCATGTATGGTTTTTTGAATGAGCCTGTATTCAAAGAATAAATGATGTTAGCTTTTTAACACATTCAGTCTGTTTTTAAGTACAAAAGCTATAACCATGCCAAAGCAGATACTTTAGATTTTCAGAAATTCTCACTAAAGAATTTTTGTTTGTTTGTTTTTACTCTAAATCTCTTTAGTTTCTCTGTGTAGGAATCAATTGTGGAAGAGCAAGAAAATCGTAAAGAGGAAAATATTCACTTGACACGGTTCCTGCGTGTGCTGGCTAACTTCTTAGTACTTTGCTGTCTTGCTGGGAGTGGATACCTAATTTATTTTGTTGTGCGACGTTCTCAAAAGTTTGCACTGGAAGGACTAGAAAACTATGGCTGGTGGGAGAGAAATGAGGTGAGTATATGCAAGATATTTTAAAAGATGAAGAGACAAAAGGTTAATTTTCTAATGAATTATTTAGTACCCAATGTAATTAAAAACTAAATCACAATCTACTATATAATAAAACATTAAGGACTGTGTGTGTGTGTGTTTTTGTGTCCAGTCCCTCAGAGCAATCTGATTGGTCAGTTTGGCTTTGGTGATGCGATCGAAAGAGGAAGTGTGAGTGTGAGACACACAAGGAGGAGTAAAAGCATATGAAGCACGCTGAGAGTCCCTTCAGAAACAGAAAGTAGACAACCAGACGTTAGGCAAGTAAGGAGCCTTGCAAATAATGACAGAGTCTGAAAAGCAGGATTCATGGGAATGCGCTCAAGAGAGAGAGCGCTGGTCAAGAGGAGTTTAGACACACACAGATACAGAGGACAGGTGCTGAAGGTTCACATAGGGCAAGAGACAGCAAATAGTTTTTAAATTATTCAATGACCTGTTTTTGACA
Source organism: Polypterus bichir lapradei (assembly GCA_026402145.1). NCBI lineage: Eukaryota > Metazoa > Chordata > Cladistia > Polypteriformes > Polypteridae > Polypterus > Polypterus bichir. The sequence continues at coordinate 7,776,437 of JANRMT010062822.1, forward strand.
GGTGGAATATCTAATTCTCTGGCACATGCTGTATCTAGGTTAAACTTCTATATACTATATGCTGCAAGTTTTTGTTTATGGTGCACCATGGAGGTTCATTTTTTAGCTAATAAGTACTAAAACATATTATGAAATGAAACAATTTCTTCCTTATTGACAGAATATAATGCATAAATGTCCTTAATGATTCTAATTTATTTAATGTACTTAATTCTTGTTGACCTATTTTATGCAAAATTTTGAGTTTGTGGCTATTTCATTTCATGGATGTCTTTTTTTTCCTGTTCTTACTCCCACCTTCCTCCTCCTTCTTAATTGTACATGATTTTATGATATTTTTTAATTCATTTTGAAATATGAACATAAACATACATCTTTGTCTTTCCTAGGTGAACATGGTGATGTCTTTGTTGGGAATGTTTTGCCCAACTTTATTTGATGTGATCAGTGCTTTGGAAAATTACCACCCACGCATTGCCCTTAGATGGCAGCTTGGACGAATATTTGCATTGTTCTTGGGAAATCTTTATACTTTTATTATTGCTCTTATGGATGAAATAAACCTGAAGGTAAGATGATCATTAAATTCTCTAATGGCACATATTTACTAGTACAGAGCAGTGTGGACAAATAATTGTGGATATTTTTGAGTACTTTATGTATTGTGAAAAGGCGATATATGGGGGCCAACCCAACACAGAATGACACCGTGAGGCACACGTAAAATAAATAAACTTTTTATTTTCTTCACCTGTGGGGCACGTCTTCTCCATGTCCCACAGGCACAACACAGTCTCAAAAGACGCACCAAAAAAAACACCACCACAAAAATGCTCTTCCTTTCCTCCACTCCTCTTGGCAGCTTCGTCTCCCTCCTCCTGACTCTGGCTTCTTGAGCGGTGGCTGCAGGCTCCTCTTATAGCCCACCCAGGAGTGCTCCAGGTGGTTAATAGCCCAATTAGGCTGCACTTCCGGGTGTGGCTGCATTACAGCCCAGACGGGCTCGTTAAGTCGTTCAACTCCCCCTGGCAGTGGCCACAGAGCCCAAAAGGCATGAGCTCTGGTGTTCCATGATTGTGGCCCTGATACCGCCCAGTGGGGCTTCCACCAAGTGTTCCAGGGAACGTAATGAGCCTCAAATGGCACCTTCCCCCGATTCAGTGCCAAAGGAGCGTCCCGGCTGGGCATGGGCCCCGGCCATCCGTCACAGTATATATCCATCCATCCATTACCCAACCCTCTATATCCTAACACAGGGTCACGGGGGTCTGCTGGAGCCAATTCCAGCCAACACAGGGCGCAAGGCAGGAACAAACCCCAGGCAGGGCACCAGTCCACCGCAGGCAGTATATATGTACTCTATATTTATTGTCAGAAATGTTTTGTATATTTCTTATGCAGTCAGTAGTTTGTTTTATTTTTTCATAATTTTTTTTTTTTTTTTTTTTTCCACACATTTTTTCTGATTTAATGAAGAGCAGTGGATCCCAACATGCATTTATGTAAAAACACTGGTGTATATGGTCTCTAATACCCATGCATGCATTGTTCAAAATATTGTTACTTTTGAAAGTGTCAATATATTGTAGATACTGTATATAATATAGTACAACTTATTATTTTTATAGCTGGAAGAAGAAGCAGTAGTTAAGTATAATATGACAATCTGGGAGGCCAATCTTTATAATGGAACTTTGTCAGAAAATTCCACTAGACCACCTATTGAAGTTGACCCTGCTGATGTGCCAAGGGGGCCATGCTGGGAGACAATGGTTGGACAGGTACAGCTTTTTAATGACAAATAAACATTTTAAATTGTTTTGTGTATTAGTAAGTAAAAGAGTAACTATTTATAAATACAATTCCCAACTTCATTTTCTTTAATGGTTTTTGTTCAAGGGGAATTATTTGTTGTCTATACAATACAATAAATCAAATGAGTGGGTCTGTAAACTGTAATTTGGACAGCTTGGTTATTGGTTACATAACATTCTGAATTATTCTGATTGTCTACTGTGTGTTATTAAAAGTAGCTTACTTGTTATACTTACACACAAAATATAGTCATACTCAGATGGTTTGAACTGGTAATTATATTAATACATTATATTTTACTTACATAACACATAAATGACCTAATAAAGTGTTCTGATCTTCTTTAAATCAAATTAAGGAATTCAAATCTAATAGAAATATGGTGATTTAGTAGTTAGTGCTTAATGCTTCCCAGCTTTGGATAGCTATAATGAATCTGGCCTAGGGACTCCCTCTGCGGAGTTTGCACATTCTCCACATGTTTGTGTTACCTTTTCTTTTTTTTTTGCGAACACTCTGTACTTGGGTTTATTTGCTACTGAAAACTGAGCCAGTATGAGTGAATATGGTGTATGTGTTTTGTAAGACACTAGAGGTCACTGTTGCCTCTTTCAACCCAATAGACAGACACACTGAACACAGGGTAAAATCACCAAGAAGGTATTTCTTCTTGTTTTTATAGTGCCCGTAAGCACCTCTGCCACCATAAACAGGCAAGTAACAATAATTATAACCACAATAAATCCACACAAATCTCCCCTCCACACCTCCTTTATATAGTCCTTTGACCCGGAAGTGCTTCTCCTCTTCCATTCATGTGACTTGCAAGCACTTCCGGGTCAGATGGAGAACTTGCTTTTTCTTCAGCCCAGAAGTACTTTGGGGCTTCCGTTCCAATGACTTGGGAGTACTTCCGGGCTATATGGAAAGTAAAGACTCCCAGGTGTCCCTGCAGCCTCTCCTGGCGGCACCCACGGTACTCAGCAGGGCTGTGAAGCCGAACTCCAAATCCCATGGTGCCCTGCAGGAATCTGGAATACCGCTATGCTGTTGGGACATCGCCATCTGGCATCCTGTGGGAGGCAGTGTCCCGCAGTAGCTGCTTTTCCCCATCTCTCTCGTCTTTGGGCGTTACTGTCAAGTTGAGCAGTCGGCCGTCCACCACAGTGTCTACATGAACATGGCCGGCAATAGACTGGCACCTAGTTCATAGCCTATTTTTAATTCATGCCCAATTCTGATGAAATATATATTTATCTCGTGGAATGTAAAAACAGATTAATGAATAACATCATTGAAACAACTAAGACAAGTAGAAGTAGATTGCTTGCTTTGGTTTTTTTGAGCTATATATCTTTGCTGAGCTGACTAGATCTCAAAACATTGAAACTACAAAGAAGGAGACAAGAGTTCTTCATATGGTAAACACAGAATGAATATATCTTTTAATTAACTGCTTTCTTTAATTTTCAATAGTATTTCTGCAAAATAAATTTTTATAGTAGCATTGCATATTTTAAATTCATGGACTGTTTTTTATTTATTTTAGCTATGCACCCTTCATATTATGAGAGTATAAGCATAAATATAAATACAACTGTAGTATAAAATCAGAATGAGTTAAATAAGATGTATTCTATATTGGCAGGAATTTGTAAGACTGACCATCTCTGACACCATGACCACCTATATAACTATCCTGATTGGAGATTTTCTTCGAGCTTTGTTTGTCAGATTTATTAACTATTGTTGGTGTTGGGATCTGGAATATGGATTTGTGAGTATTTCAAGGGGAAAAAAGAATACGGCTTAATTTTTAGCTACTTTCACTGAAACAACATTTCAGTTAATGTTTATTTAATGGAATGATGGGCCAAATAATGACTCATGATCATTTGTAAAGCATTATTTAAATATATTTAAAATTAATAGATGTGTATTCTGAAATATTGGTTACATAAAGATTTAATCTTTGTTTTAAAATTAATGTTAATCTTTATAATGTTTTAAAAACTAGTTTAAATATTGATACAGAATGGAGTTATGATAATAATCATAAAAAAGATTAAATGATAAGAACCTGAGGCGTGACTGCTGCAGGTTTCTTGAACAGAACATTTTCTTATTTACTTTTGTTCCCAGCCATCTTATGCAGAATTTGATATCAGTGGAAATGTGCTGGGTCTGATCTTCAACCAAGGAATGATATGGTGAGACTTTTATATGTTTAATTGTCTTTAAATGGTTATCTTCGTTCTATTAATTGTCTTTAAATGGTTGTCTTCGTTCTATTTGTTTCTTTGATATCAATTATAAAATCCAAAATTTGAAATGCTCTTAAAAATGCACATAAGGTGTCAATTTTCCAAAATACATCTTCCAAATTTCAGTCCTGCTCTGTTTCTACACTTTTCATCCCTAACACAGCGATCACCGGACTCTTAACGCCTCCGCTGTCTTGAGCATTCTCTGCATTTAGCCACACTAGGTACTCTATTTCAGTCCACAGTCATTAGATAAAAGTAAATTAGTGTAAATTGCACCTGATGCTGCAATTATTGGATCTGAATGTAATCACCTGAAAAATTAAAGAAATAAATTGTGAAAAAAAATGTATAAAAATTAACATAGACAACTGTAACTTAATAAAATTTTAAGTAACTACACAATGAAAATACAACTGACACATACTTTACATTCTATGATATACTGTATGTGTATCAATACTGTAATTTTTTATACTGTATCTATACTGTAATTCAGAAGGTCAGTGCAAGTGCAAAGCCTTTAAAGTTTTGTCATTTTTTATCCTCAGGATGGGGGCATTTTATGCACCTTGCCTTCCGGCCATCAATGTGCTACGACTCCATGCATCCATGTATCTTCAGTGCTGGGCAGTCATGTGCTGCAACGTTCCACATGAAAGAGTATTTAAGGCCTCCAGATCTAATAACTTCTACATGGCAATGTTGTTGTTTATTCTTTTCCTGTCAACGTTACCTGCAGTTTATACGATTGTCTCCATCCCACCTTCATTTGACTGTGGCCCTTTTAGGTAAAGGTGGCAATATTTGTTGTGTTTCTTTTGTAATGAAGTTGGCAGTCCCAGTAAATACATAGCAGTCAATAAAGAGTATTTACAAAAAATATTAAAATTTACATATTCAGCAACATATTTTGTTTGTTTTTATGTTTTATTATACACATATTGCATAGTGTTTCAGGGATTTTGATTCTCAGAATGCAGCCCTGCTGTGATATTTGTCAGCTACAGGCAGACATGCAATCAGATCACCACAAGAGGGAGACATATACATGCAAATGATGTTATTCAAAGATGAAGACTATAAAGCAGTGGTTCTCAACCTGTGGGGCGAGCACGAAGTAACAAAAATGGGGGCGGGAAGATGTGAAAAAAAGAAAACAAGAATCAAAAATATGAAAAAAAAATCTGTTGAAACCAAAACAAATGAACTTAAACTACATTCTGATACTAGAAAAATAAATATAGAGTTAGATAAATGTTGATAAAAGTTAAGTAGGTATAATAAAATATTCATCTACATTTCAAAAAAATGTTAGGGGGGGGTGTGATTAAAACTGTTATGAAAACCCGCGTCGCAGATACTTAAAGGTTGAGAAACGCTGCTATAAAGTAATGTTTCTTTTTAAAAGACAGTAAAGTGTTGTACTTTGTTAGCCATTATGAATGTAGTAAGAAGTCAAGCAAAAATGACACCTTTTATTGGCTAACTAAAAAGATTAGAATATGCAAGCTTTCGAGGCAACTCAGGCCCCTTCTTCAGGCAAGTCCAATAAAAGGTGTCATTTTGCTTGACTTCTCACTACATTGTTAAATGACAGAAATGTGATTATGAAAACTTTCCTGTGCAGTCTCTGTGTAATTTATGTTTCATAGACACCAGTAAGCATTTTGAATTACAACCACTGGCAAAAAAGCTTATGCTGTTTTATAGGTGTATTGCTTTGTTTTTTAAAAAATAAATAACTAACTAAAGATAAAACAATTTAATCTTTTGCTCATAAATACATTTTAAAAATAAAAACAAAAACCTATTTTGATTCTTTCACATATTAAGATTTTCTTTCCTGGCTGACTGGGTTAGAACACCCCAACATATGTTATACCGTTCAATGATTCTTGATATCTACTTATTCAAGACATCAAGTTTTTTGAGGTTCTCCCGTATTTTTGTCCCTTGAGCCCTGAAAACCCTCATTTGTAGGCCATTTTGGAACATATTTTTTGCAAGACATTACACCTTTATGATAAAGAGTAAACCAACAGTTGTCTTTAGCAGAAGTGATCAGAAACAGATGAAGCTGTTTACGCCACATCAGCCGATACTATGCGAGGGGTAAAAGTTAATCCCTTTCTCAAAACTTCAAAAAAATTGGGATCAGTAATAAAGGCAATGGAAATGATGCTTTATGCTGTTTTGAGGTTGCTGATCTTGAATTTGATAATATTCTTGACATTTCATTCTTTACTGGTGGTCTCAGATTTCAAACATAAACATGTGGAGTATCATTTTAGACTATTTCAAGGTCAAGTTATTTTTGAATTTCGATGCTTTTCTACAAATGTAACACTCTACGGACTTATATTGGTACGTGAAATTGGCAAATTTCTGTTACAATCGAGAATATTTAGACTTTAAACATTTAAATTGAGGCAGAAATTATAATATTTCAAATAACTGATGGAAGTTTACTTACTGTACTTATTATCTACTTCTTCCTCATGAAATAGGCATTGCATTTCTTATAGATTCACCAAATTAGAGTGACTTTTTAAATTTTTCATTCCTACACAACTGACCTCAAAATTCATTATAAGTAACAAACTAGAAATGTCTTTGAAGATTGTGCTTATTTGTACTGTAATATATCAATAAAAGTCTTTTAGAATAAATTGTTTTTCTTTTTTAGTGGGAAAAACAGAATGTATGATGTTATCCAAGAAACCCTAGAGAACGATTTTCCTGCCTGGTTTGGAAAAGTCTTCAGTTATGCTTCAAATCCTGGATTAATTCTTCCTTTCATATTGCTCATGGTGTAAGTGTAAAATCTATTTACATCATCCCTTCTGTTAAAATTATTTTATTTAAATATGTATATTTATATTCCTTTTCAAATGATATTTTACAAGAGGCAGAGCCTGTCCTGCCTGCAATTGTATAAGGAGCAGGCCTAGTCAAAAATCCAGCTCAGCACAAGGCCAGTGGTGGATAATTCTGTAATATTTTGCATTTCAGGGATTTTCATTTTATCGAAACATTCCTGGCAAGTTTCTTTTGTCTTCTAGAGTTGAAAATGTGTCTTAGTGTGGAGTCTGCACATTCTCTTCTTGTCTACATGACTTTCAGTTTACCTTGGGAACCCAAAAGTTTCTCCTACAAGTTTATATTTAAGCATACCCTGTGAAGGACTGGCAACCCATCTAGTGTGGCGTCTGCCATGCATCTACAAGGGATGTTCAAAAAGTTTCCACACTTTTATATTTTTGTTGAAAATAGGGAAGGCATGAAGAGTAGTAATTGGTCACAACTTTTCAAAGAAGTAGTTACTGTCATTACAACACTTGGTCTGCTAAATTTCAAACCTATTCAAGATATATATAAATTTATTGTGATTTGTCTGCGGTGGGTTGCACCCTGCCCGGGATTGGTTCCTGCCTTGTGCCCTGTGTTGGCTTGGATTGGCTCCGGCAGACCCCCGTGACCCTGTGTTTGGATTCAGCGGGTTGGAAAATGGATGGATGGATGAATAGTTTGTTGATTGGAGGAGATGGACGATTACTTGTAGCGAGAGTTAGTAGCGTAATGCATTGTAGTGTGGGGTCCACTCAAAAGGCATGTCAAATAGTCAAAGCAAGGTCCATTCCTCCTAAGACAGCAGGATATTTGACTACGCCATCATACCATTGAACAAAATTGCAGACAGAACTGCTTTAAAGTTTACAAAATAATTCCAAATACTAAAGACCACCCTAAAAATGCTTAACTACACATATTGCTATAGGAGCAAAAGTCCGTGATAAAGTTTGCATATTTGTAAGAAGAAGTCGGGTCATGTATCTAAAAATATATACTGTATATTCTTTTCCTAAGCTTTCAACCCCTAACAGGTGCCATCATCAGTGGAAAATGATTAGACATACAGGAATCAAGGGAAAAAAACATTTTAAGATATGTGACTCCCTTTGTGGATTTCTAGCTACATAATTTTATAAACTGTAACCATTAAATTGAGCCACATATATCGATTCTACATTACATTGTTGTATACGATAGTCTTTGAACCAAATAAGGCTATGGAATTTCAAGGTAAATTTGCATTATATTATATGCCTCCTTCGGTATTTTAATATTACACTAACGTGTACTGTGCACTTTAAGCAAGATTGTTTTTCATTTCAGTTTAGGAATATATTACCTGCAGTCTACTTCAAAAGCCTATAAAGCAGCTAATATTGAATTAAAAAAGAAACTTCAAAATGTAAGTTAATCTATATTTTAATTTTGATAACATTTAATGCTTGTAAATATATTTGAAAATATTTAGGAAGGGCAAAATATTGCATTGTTACTACGGCCACAGTTTATCAAGATAGTGGGGTTAGTTTCTATCCTGGTGGTGCCTGTGTGGAGGCTGCACTTTCCCCCTGTGGGTTCCTTTACCAATCCCAGTTTCATCCTCCATTCCAACAGTTTTCATGTTAGGATTACACTGTGTGAATTAATATGGAGGTACATTTCTTAGTTCTTACCACTTTTGTCCTTAATACTCCTGGGATATCCTCCTGTTTACCGGGACCTAGAGTATGAATAGAATAATGGAAATGTTTATAGATCATTAAAGTGCCTGACCTGATACTGACTTTCCATTTCAGGTCAAACACAGACAACCCTAATAGCAATCTACCCCCTTTTAATGACCAATGTGTTTTGCTTATGTAAATAGGTAACAATAAAATAACTTATAGGCATTTGAATGTATGAGTTGAAAACAGATTATCTGGATATTTATTTCAAGCTGCTGTTTGTTTTAGCATCAGCCCTCTCCATTATCTGCGACCAGATCGCTGTTCATTTAGCATTATAAGGCAGCACTGTACATGCAGAAACGTTATTTGTTTGTTATTCTGTGTGATATATTTCATATTTGTATTTACACTTAGCAAAATGAGGAAAATAAAAGGAAGAACAAAACTGCAGCTCTGAAAGCAGCCAGCGAGTTAGAAGAAGCGAAGAATCTTGCTGCCCAAGTAAGACAGGAGAGCTTAGCAGTACAAAATGGATTTCAAGGTAGGCTCACTTGAGCACTAAAGGAAAATAAGTAAATACTAGTGAAACACACAGACCTTTGCTCCTAAAATAAAGATGGCTTATACAGAGCAAGCTGAATTTTTCTATTTTGGCAGCACATTCTTTAGTTTTTCATCATGAAAACACTACAACTTCATAGTAATCACATTGGATGATTTAACTTTACTAAGTAGTGCTCCTTTGTTGGAATGCATTTCTCTCGTTTTTCGTTTTTGCATTCTATATCCTGAATTTTGTTGTGCATTCCAATGAGCCTTGTATATGCCTGCTGGTCAATTGCTTTATCTTAAGTGCCTTCTGTGATGTTCTTCATGCTCTGTAGATATTGTTAACTTTTCCATTTTTGCAGCACATTCTTTTGTTATTCACCATGAAAAAATACAGCTTTATAGTTATCACATTGGGTGATGTAACTTTACTAAGTAGCGCACCTTAGTCAGCATACACTTCTCACTTGTTCTCATTTTTGCATTATGTACCTTGAATTACTGCAGTGGGCTGGCGCCCTGCCCGGGGTTTGTTTCCTGCCTTGCGCTCTGTGTTGGCTGGGATTGGCTCCAGCAGACCCTCGTGACCCTGTAGTTAGGATATAGTGGGTTGTATAGTGGATGGATGGTATCTTGAGTTATGCCTTTCATGCCAATGAGCCTTGTATATGCCTGCTGATCAGTTGCTTTATCTTAAGTGCCTTTTGTGATGTTCTTTATGCTTAGTAGATGTGGCCAAGTTATTTGTAAAATTTCATGATTAATAAACACAATACTTACAAATGCTTGAATTCTGAACCCATATGTACCATGTCCTGGAGGATTATCAGTAGATGGATTTTCCAAGGACTGCAAATTCTTCTGTCCACCAGTAAAGTGGCCAGCAGGTTGCTGCAACCTAAAGTTTTTTAAATCTACAGAACATATCAGGCAATATCTAGGATTACTTCGTGCTTGTGTGTGAATGTCAGTATCTTGTCTGTCTGTTCTTTCTTGTTCTATGTCACTTAATCTCCCTCTGTGATGTGCTTAACACTCAGAAGATGATGCTGCTCTTCTTTTTCCTCTTCCTGTTATGGCGTTCAGCTTAATTTTAGTGGATTCAATGATTTGCTTGCTGCTCAGAAGTTGTTGTTGGTCTTCTTTTACTTTAAGTCATGTTACTACATTTAACAATCACTTAGCTGTAATAAACCCAGGAGCGCAGGTCAGTTTGTTGAGGTTGCTGCCACCTGAAATTTTTTTAATCTCCAGAACATATGGTGTCATATGTTTTTGATCAAGTCAAAAATCAAAGTTCTAGCCTTGGTAGTTACTGTATATGTTGAACCCAATGTCATGCATTTCCCTGTCTTTCTCATTCTTGCACTGTGTGTCCTCTGCAGATTTTGCTACTCTTCTTTCCTCAACACTCAGCAGATGCTGCTTATTTTCTTTTTCTTTCAGCCATGTCACTTTGTTTGCTTATCACTTTGCTGTAAGAAACTTATGAGCACAGATCAGACTGCCACTACCTCAAGGCTTCTGATCGATGGGTACAAAATGCAAAGTATCATTATTATTGTTGATATATTTAGGGAATGACATTATGTAAGGTGACATTAAAAATCAAATGTACATGCAGTATATTCTACTGTTTGGCAAGAGAGTACATAGCAGGCAACTGGAAGATAAATCAGAGTTGTATACAATAGTTGAACACTGCAAGTAATGTTATGGTTAAATGATGACAGATTAGCAAACAAATAATAAAAGTGGTTCACAGGGGCATTACAATCCAGAGGATGGATGGGTACAAAAAGGTTTTAGCAGACTTAGATTGCTCTATTAAGGGCTTTGTCTTCCAGGTGCAAACGAAAATCAATAGACTAAGAGTTTGGATGGTCAAGTGGGCTTGTTCTACAGCTTAAAAGCAAGAACTGAGAAATACATTTAGTGAACTGAAGGGTCTTCTCTTGTTTTTATTATGTTTTTAAATAATAGTGTATATTTATGTTTCATCTGTGTCAAGAATTAGTGTGGACTTACATGATGGGGGAATTTAAGGAAATAAAAATTCAAAAAACTCAAGATGTGTTGGTCAAGATTGTGCATTTTGGTGCCTTATATCAGTGATAAACTTGCCCAATCCTCATGTCTTTAAATGCATCTGTACTTTCTTGTTGTTGTAGATTTTCATCAGGACTTATGTCAGCTTCCCTTGTTGACCTTCTGCTCATTTTGACCACTCTTTTGGACTGTGGATTTTAAATAATTAGATATGTTTGTTTACTATTGTTATTCTCATTTTCTTGTGCAGGACTCTAAATGAGTTTTGGGCAGTGAGTTTTGATGAACCAGCACGAGGGGCTGCAATGCTCCATGGGTGCAACAAAGCAGAGGAATGGTGTAGGAGTACTGAAGGACAGATTTCACCAGTCATGCTGCAAAAGTCTAGGCAAAGCACACAAAATCCTCAAGATTTTCTTCATTCTATATGTTAAAGCTGTGTTCCTATTTCATTATAACTTTAGTGACATGGATCAGTTCAGGTTGCTAGAGATTTTCAGTATAACCAAAAAATTCTGAACCAGCCTGTAAGTCTCATATAGTGCTCCATTGATGCAGATTGAATTGCAGCTCTCGCAAGGTCCACAACAAGTTCCTCTGCTTCTTTAATTTTCAGTGTCTAGTTGTTGAAAAGATACCACTCATAAGAACCAAAGTATAATTTAAATCTCATTGAACAGAAGATACAGCACTCTATCATTCCCTTGTGAGGATGTAAAGTATTACAGCCACAATCCAAATCATTCCAAACTTACCAAGAGAACACAGGGAAGCAATGGTCTGTAACTGTGATGTCTTCTTGTCTTTCTCCTCTTCATCTTCTCAATATGTTCACTATCATTTCAATAGCCTGTCATTAATGAAAAAGCTTGAAAGCCATTAGCTTGCTTTTCAAATGATAACAACATTTATTTATATAGCATTTTTCATACAAACAGTGTAGCTCAAAGTGCTATACAAAATGAAATAAAAGGAAGTTAATATAAAATGTAAACAAACAAGATTAGGCAATAATATTATGCAGCATGTAACAAAGAAAAACTTAAGGTTGAATGGCCAGGAGGACTAAAAAAAAAAACCGTTAGGCTGGAGAAAAAAAAACAAAATCGGCAGGGGTTCCAAGGCCAAAAGACCACCCAGCCTCCAGTAGACATTCTACCTAACATAGATGGACTAAATCTGTCCTCATGGTTTTCAGGCTTGACATGGAAGAAATTGATGATGATGATCATGTGGACATATGGGACTCCCGCCATTCAATCCATAAACACAAGGGGGCAGCAATGTAAAAATGTGAAAAAGTAATAAATACTTGAGCAATTACTGTATGTCAAGGAAATCTTGAAAAAAGAAAGCTAAATGGAACTAATATGTGATTGTTTACTGCATCAGAGAAAAAAACCAAAAACATTTGTTTATTTCACCCATATAAGAATGTAGCGTTTAATCTTTTTTTTTTCTTTCATTGTAACAGGTCAAAGATCAGGCAACAAAGACTTTGAAAGGAACCATCTAGGACAGAATGGTGGAAATTTCTATTCCCCTAGAGAGAGAGGAGTGCGGCCTGGGAATCTTCATCCTCCACATATTGCTGTGACTTCTCCCCCAGGAAGAAGAGAGCCTGGAATGCATGGATATTTGCCAGGAAATCCTCACCACCATGGACCAAGAACATCACAACTTCATCCTCAGTATAGACAGGGAATCTGAACTATTCATTTACATCCCTTGTCAAACATAAATTGTATTTTATTTAGGTTTAAAGACACTTACGAGTCATTTTATATCTGCAAATCAGAATTATTGAACAATAATTTCTCAAGTGTATTGACTTTCAAAACACTGATGTTAGAGACACTTTAGCCAGTAGTTTGTAAAAGATAGCATTGAATAATAACATTTACAGCAGCAATGTGATGTAAAGAAGTACTCTATAAAAACTTTTTAGTTGATATTTCAGAAACATCAGATTCACCCTCATGAAATAATGCATTCAAAAAGTTTTTAAGTGTTTGGCCATCATTCTACTTCATTGTGTAATATATAGTAAATCAAAGTATTGTCGTACTATTTTCAGATATAAAGATTACATTTACACAGGGCCATTGAATTACAGAAAGCCATACAAACATCACTGTCACAAAGTCACTTTCAAAGAATATGTATCTGGGTCAAACTGAAGTGTTATTTTAGAAATCCATTTTTAAATATAAAATAGTGTTATTTAGGCATCTGATATAAAAATATAGGTATCAGCTTGATTTCAAAGTATTCAACATTTCTATTAAAAGTATTAATATGTTAATGCAGACTCCCGAAAGAGAAAGCACTTTACTCCATGCCTTTCCTGGGCAAATGATGACTGTTTAGAGCATTTCTGTATTATATTTCTGATAAACCTATTAATAATGATTCATTTTTACTGCCTATTTCATTGATACGACTGTCACAAAGCTATAACAAATGTGAGTGTGAGGACTTGTATGATTGTTCCTTACAATGAACTGGCATCCAATTCGTTGTTGTTTAATGCTTGGTACACATGTCTGTCTACATAGGCTGTGATTCCTGTAACCTGAAAGGAAGGTAAGCTCAGAAAATAGAAGGTTGAATGATATTTTTACCTAATAAATGAAAATAGAAATTGCATATTGTATTAAGTCAATAGGCCAGTACATTAAATATCAGGAATATGGTGAATTGAAGGTTATGTATTACACAAATCTTGGTAACACTTTAGGTACTGCAAAAAAATGCATCTATTGTTCATTTCTTATTATGTAACAAGACCTTAATATACGTACACTTTTTTTGGGTCTTCATAACACTAACAAAAGTATCAGTAAATTGTTTATTCATCTCTGCAATGTGATCAACTAACACAGAGAGTTAGTTACAGAACTTCAGTTTGGAGTGGTCTGAGGTGGATTAACTGAGCCACATTACACTTGATGTTAAATATTTTGTATAAAACCTGTGATGTTAAATATTTTGTATAAAACCTGTGAATCCTTTGTATTAACAAGCAATTTTACCAACATGCCACACTGCACAGAGATGAATAACCTGTCTACTAATGTTTTGTAAATGTTATGAAGACCAAAAAAGCCTTTGTTAAAATCTTATTACATAACAGCAAATAAATAATAGATGCATTTTTGCAGTACCTAAACTAAAGTGTTACCAATATCTTAAATTTTATTATCTAACTAGCCATCCCCTGCGGCTTCGCCCATGTATTAATGAAACAGGACAGTGAGGAGGGCCCCGTCCAGCTCTCTACTCCTGACGTCACTCTTCCCCTCCCCTTGGCCCACAGTCTCTGTCTCGGATTAGCGCGAATATATCGATCCTACAAGCGAACTATGATTCTTAAAGCAACGAGAGAAGTCACAAAATCAACCAGAATGTTCAAGCAAATTATAGAAAAAAAAGATCAAAATCAGTTAAGTAGTTCTCTTGTTCTCTAACTAAGCGGAGTTAAGGTTACGCCCTGAGGCAGACACGTGAGTGAGGAGGGCCCCGCATCCCAATGAGTTGCTCTTGGAGTCACGCTAATAAATCGGTGCTGCAAGCAGATTATGATACTTAGCACGATGAGAAAGTCGCAAAATCAACAGAATGTTCAAGCAAATTATTTAAAAAAAAAAAACGATCTAAATCTGTTAAGTACTTCTCTTGTGAAAAGCAGACTAACATACAAATGGGCCTAAAAAACTATAAGAAATTTCATGCTTGGACCACGAAATTTTTAAAACTGTTTCTTAGCAAGCACCTATGGGACAAGGGTAACCTACATTCCAAATTTCAAGTCCCAAGTCCTCATGATTCGGGAGATTTCATGATGAGTGAGTCAGTGCTATTTGGCTTTTATACATATACTGTATATAGAAGATAAAGAAAGATGGGTGTACATCCTGGATATGAATGTTGCAAATAATGCATTTGCAAGTGCTATTTTCCAGTGGATTTTAATCCTTGTATAAAAAGGGAAAGAAATATATATATTTTAAAATTGATTTTCCGTGTTGGCCACTTTAATACACTGTAGCTGCAATTTTCTAATGCTTTACATATGGGACTTCCAAGGTCTTATTTGTTCTGCACTCCATTATCCATTTTCTGATCCTGCTTTTTCCATTCCAGAGTGCTGTGCCTACCTGTGGAGCCCATATCACAGAAATTCTCAGGCAACAGCGCTCTCCCCTGTGGCATACATTAAAATTCTTTTTTATTAGTCCTATTGAGGGTCACATGGAGCTCAAAAAAAATCCCAACAGCATTGCATACAAAGCTGGAATTATCAACAAATGCTTAGGCAGTCCAACGTGGGCACACTAATGCACATAACCAGGTTAATTCACACAGTTTTACATTTTAGAGACACAAGTTAACGTAAGACTCCTTCATCTCTGAGCAGTAACCTGCAAAGACATGGGGAGGATTTGCAAACTCCACTCAGACTTGACCTAAAGCCCTGTAGCAATGAGACAGCAGCTCATGAAGTGAAACTCTTCAATTTTATTTTAATATATCGGTAATAACTAAAATATATCAATAGCTTTAAAGTGTTGCAATGCACATTAACTTTTTCATGTTATCCTAATTGATAATTGTTTACTTACTGTAAACACAAAACAATATATTTAAGTTGTTTAGATATGTAAACCAGCAAGGTTACAACCAATATTGTGTATAGTTAAGATGGCATTCTTCTAGTAGCCATACAGCAATGTTTTCTGAGGTATTCAGAAATCTCTAGCACTTATTTTATGTATAGTGCTATTGACTTTCTATTATGAAAATTTTCCATGAAAATTTTGAAAAAAATAATGTCATAAGCTTCACAACTGACTGTTTTTATTATGCAGTATTCTGTATAAAGAACAATACCTTAATTTTTAATGAGCTATGTAAAATGTAAGCTCTAGACACATTAAATAATTTACTTCTGTCACTTGAGTCCTTCATGATAAATTGTTTATTATATATATGTTTACTAACTGGTGTCATAGAATTATCAGGGTTGATTTTAAAGCCAAAATCATGTGTGGGCAAGTTAAAAAATGATTACATCAAAAATGTCCTATAGAGATAGAATCAAACTATTTTATTTTGGAATTATTTAATAAAATAATGTAAGACAATTTTTACAATTAACCATCCATCCATAATAGCTCAGATATTATAACAGTTAAATATATACTAGATTACTTAATGGTATTATCAATCAATAGTTTCAAAAACATTAAAATGAGTTTAAAGCAACATTTTTTGTATCCAAAGACAGTTTGTTTACCTTCTATAATACAGAATAAATTAAATAATGAGTGAGTAATGAGACAATACAGGTATATCACAATTATAAAAATGTTTTAAACAAGGTGTACATTTAAATGTTTTTATACTATTTATTATATTGATATTGTTTTATATAGATCAGTACTTCTTTATTAAACTTTAACAAAAAAAGTAAATGATTCACTTAGCATTTAAAAGCTTGTAGGCTGGTGTATTCCTAAATTATTAATTTCACTTTCTCTAGCTATTAAGAGCTATTTTAAAACTGTTATGTCATATACATACCATTTTAGACCAGTAAATGCATAATGAAACATTACACGAAAGGTAACTTGAATCTTCATTAAACCTTCAGCATCTTCCTTCAGGTGTTGTTTTAGGTGTCCAATGACTAGACCATTATTTAAATCAGACTATTGTGAAGATTAACAGAGACAGACAAATGTGAAGGCATAACAGTTTGAACAATACTGGATTATACTCAAGACAATAACAAAAGAAAAAAAATTCTCTTTAACCTGTGAAAGGATACTTCAGTGATGGATACACCAGTTTCACTCTGCTGAGTCATTTGACATTCTGCATGTTCCATTAACGTGAGTGAGTTGACAGTTACATGTTAATGTGTCTCTCATCTTTTAATGTACTTAATTTGGGAAAAAATACTGCTATGGGTAGTTCTTTTTAAATACAAACATATGAAATGAATTTTAAAATAATGAATGTTAAACAAACATGTACATGTTAGAATAAAAAATACAATGAAAATACATATTTTTTTAACATGTCTATTTACTGTATCTTATATGGACTTCTGAGAATAAATAGATTTAAAAGAACAAATTTATTGCTGTATTTTAGGACTCTGTACTGCTGTTTGCTATTGACATGGAAACGCAAGAATGCCACTGCAAGCTGTTGGTCATCTTACCCAGACAGGCTATCCTATAAGAAAACAATTCTTTGTAACCAAGTGCCTGTGAAGTAAATGCATTAAAGGAATTACGGCTATCAAACAGCATAAACCATCATAAAACTCTTCAAACATGCCAAGGAAAAGCAAAAGTCAGTTACAGATCACAATGGAGGATGGTGAGGTCAACATGTTATTACTTGTTATATATATATTTTAGTCAAACATTAGGAAATACAGTAACATAAGAGTAATAAATAAAAATTGAGTGATACTTTAAAAACTGAAAATTACAATGCATTTGTAAATTAATCTGTTCTATAATTTTGCAAAAAAACCGGAAAATAAATTAAAACAATGAGCAATAACCCCAATTCTGCACCTCATTTACTTTTTTTTTATTATATAATAATGGTAAACTTATTTAAAAATTCAACTAAATGGTGCAGAAAAATTACATATAATTCGCTCGCCAAACCCCGTGCCTGCGCTACGCACTAGCCTCTTTGCGGTTCTGTGGTTGACGTATGCGGTTTCAGATGTACAATTTACTAACTATTTTACATTACAGCAAGTAATTAAATATATTCAAAAATATTAAAATGTAATAATTTGAATGTAAATTTCAGTTTCATGTTACATTACAGTTATTTGTTGTGTAATACAATTTTGTTTTATTTGTCTTTGAAATTAAAACACAAAAACTTTTTAAACTTTTACTGTAAAACTTAAGTAAAAAACATTTTTTGAATTAAATTTTCGTCAATATTGCATTGAATTGTGATTCTGTGTTTGGACTTTCATTGTGACAACGCCACGTGTAACTGCACATGTTTGAATTTCGTTTTTTCCTCTCTATTAAATAAAATTACTTTTTCGAAGTTTTCCTCTAAGATTTGTAAATTGTCTTTGCAAAAGCTATTCTAATGGGAAACTGTTAACGTTATAATACGAATGGCATATCAAGATCTCCTTTGTTGTCTAATGTTATCTCCTGAAGATGTACTACATTACCTTTCTTGGATACATCATTCTTTTTACAGTAATTTGTGTGGAGGAAGACCAGACAGTGTTAACTGTTTCAGCATAGTCTATTGAAACGCATTTAACTAATTTGTAGTGTAACCAATCATTATTTTTGGCATTAATTCATTTGACTTCATCGTTTCTTGGTGTACTAATTTTTACTGTTGATAACCCTTTGTGATGAAATTCTTCAATAAGATTTGGACATAATATGTCTTCTTTAATTGGGAACTTAAAGTGATGAAAACTTTAAAATTTATAAGAGCTGAGAGAGCAAGAACTGTGTCTTTCAAAAGCATTCACACAAATGAGAGGTGAGAGTACCGTGGGCGTGGTTTTCTATGGTTGAGAGGACGGTGTGACTTGTAAACATCTCATCTCTTCCTCGTCGCAGGATTTTTTTATAATAACAGTACAGTATATATATATATATATAAAATAGATGTACAGTATGCATATATATTTATTAATATACTGTATATCTAATTATCTGTATGTACTCTACATATTCATATATATTAATTATAAAAAAACAGTTATTAAACTTAAATTGCCTCACATTCTTTTATCATTTTTGATATTTTCCAGTGGGAATTGAGATTGATGGACAGGTGGACAGTGATAGTGAGGGTGAGTGTCTTTATTGGTATGGTTGCTTGGAAAATATCAGTTGAAACCTGGTTCTGAATTTTAAGTTGAATTTGATAGGCTTTTAACTTTTTTTATTTTACAATATTCTTATTTGTCAATTTGTATGGTCTGTTCTGTTACTGTACTCTGTTAACATTATAAATAGCATCCTACAGTTTTTGCACGTAATGCATTTTGAATATATATCATTAGAATCCTTGCAAATATTTATCTATTTTCAATTAGTTTATGCTGAATAGACAATTTATTATATTCACATGTCTCTCTTCCACATAACTAACAATACTGTGACAACATTTATGTGCAGATAATGCTATTTAAGTGTGGTCCTCGTGTGCCAAAGGACTGTCTGTGTGTGTGGTTCGAGATGGTGGGCATGCTGTTTAACAAGATAACCAGCTTCTCCTTCTGCCAGTGACAAACATAATGGTGTAACTTAGTGCAGTTTCTGAACCTTTCTAGTTCTACAGCCTATTTTTCCCATGTATGATGTGGTTGGGTCATGACCCAGTGGTTGAGAAACACTGACACAAGGAGTTAAGTCAAATAAAACATTGAAAAATGGAAAAAAAGTTTCTTGGTTCCTGCTCAATAATGCTGTTTGGAAGACTAGGGGCCTCATGTATAAAAGGTGCATACGCACAAAAATGTTGCGTACTCCCGTTTCCACGCTCAAATCGCAATGTATAAAACCTAAACTTGGAGTAAAGCCACACATATTTTCATGGTAGCTCAAACCCTGGCATACACAAGTCCTCCGCTCAGTTTTGCAAACTGGCGGCACCCAGCGTCAAAGCAGTGGTACTGTTCCAGTGTGGGTTCCCTTTCTTTTTTAGATCCGCATTCCTGATGCGGCTTTATCATATACACTGAAATTAACCGCATATTGTTTATTAATTTAAGGCATCTGATTGTAATTAACCCGTAACAATGTAATGGTCCACAGAATAGCCAAACTTTTCCAAATACCATAGCTGCTTTAGCGTTGTTACTCTCACTACACCTTCTTCTTCTTCTTTCAGCTGCTCCCGTTAGGGGTTGCCACAGCGGATCATCTTTTTCCATATTATTCTCACTGCATCACTCGGAGTATTTATATCACTGTATCTGAGTGTGGAATCACAGCTCTGCAGCAGCTGATTGGAAAGAGAATTATCAGTATACAGCATCAAGTACACGCTGCCTCAGCCATGCTGCCTATTTGAACTTCTCTCATGCAACAAATGCTTCAGAGCCTTTCCTGTACTGACCCCGCGGTTCAGAAACAGTTTCATCTCAAGAACTATAAATGCAATCAATCAGTCCATCAAGTGCTCCTTGCAGAATTGTTTGTACTTATAAGTACAATTACCTCACTGTAAACTTGCGATACAGTTATAATATTGCACAACCTGAGCCACTTTATAAAGCACGTATTTACATATGATGTTTATATAATTTTTAAGATGAAATGCAGCAAAATATGTTTATTATATTATACAGATAAAACTTTAACTTCATTTAAATAATCTATATTGTTAATAATTAAACATGTGAGGACACAGTGTTGCAGTGCTAGCAAGGAGCTGGCGCTCAGTTCACAGATTGTTCCTGCCTCACGCTTTATTCTTGCTGGGGCTGGCGTGACATTGGAAGGATAGATCGATAGAATAATTAAACATGTACTAAGAAGATATTTCAATATTCCTTAAAAGTTTTAAAGAATTGGCGTTCTCAGCTTACAGATAGCTTAATGTCTATTACAGAGCTAATTGTGTGTCGATTGGGTATTTGGAGAAAGAAAAGGAGGGACAGGAATTGAGGGTAGTACATTTGCAAGAATCAGTACTGCTGAAATAAATTATTTAATCGAAGGTCACGCACGGCGCAGCAAGCATCTTGCATGAGGCATGAACAATCATTGCGCCACTGTGTTCCCATGTTTAATACATACTTTAATTCCTGTCATCATAAAAATGACATCAAGTACACATCTCAGTATTTAAATTATTTAGAGAGCTGTAATATCATGAATATAATGGATTCTGTGTCCTGTCCGAGGAAGAGAAAGCCTGTTTAAAAAGCACATAGTGATTCACACACATAGAAGAACACATACAAAACAAAGCATTTAACGTGCTACTTTAGTTACGATGGAATTTGAAAAACTTGTCAATTAAACTATTTTAAGATGAAGTTTATGATGTTCTATTTTAATGACAAAATAAACTACATGATTAAAGTGGAAATTTCGAGATTAAAGTTGAGATTTTGAGCTTTTTTCCCACTGTGTCCCTATTTTTTTTTCTTTTCTCTGTACCCTAATAAGCTTTCATATGACACTCAGATGATGGGCTACGACTCGTCTTTTCACGGCGACTTTGATATCTGACAACTTCTCTTTTAATTCAGGCACTGTGTGACCTTGTGAATTTGAGCTTTCGAGTTTCTCCGACACTCTATGTCAGTCAATCAACTTCCTTTTGTTGTTTATACCACTGTTTAAACCAACAAATAGTACATTTTTCCTTGCCTCCACTTGGTATTCGCTGAAATTCTTCTATTTTCCCCTGTGCTTTTGCCATTGTCTTTTCACAGAATGCTGAGCTTAAGTGCTATTTATATTGATTTGCATATTCAAAGAGGCTTAATTCTGGGAGGAGTTTGGGGAGTGGCAGCAGGCGCGTGCACGTGCGTTACTTTTCACGCTGACTGGGACTTATAGAGCGGAAGAACGTGGAAGTTGGCAAACACACAGATTTATGCATCTGGATTTTTTTGTGCATACGAACATTTCCACTTTTGTCCGTATGTCTTTAGTGTGAATTCTACGCACGGCGTTATGCATGAGGCCCCAGGATATTGCAAAGACCACTTTGGACTAAGGATTGTACTACCGTTTATCAATTATCCAAGAAGGAGGAGGATAGTGTAATTGCATGAGGTGTGATTTATGGCGAACGCTAAGTACTTGATGCCTGAATTCTTTACATTCATATAACACTGTAAATAGCAAGTGGGGAGCCACTTCAACCACAACTAATGTGCAGCATCCATCTGGATGATGTAACGGCAGCCATTTTGAGCCAGTACACTCACCATAGATTAGCTATTAGGTGGTGAAGGGGTGAGAGATAGTTAGTCAATTAAAGGTGGAGATGATTAGGGCCTCAGAGTGACAAGGGTGCGGTTGGCAATTTAGCCAGGATATTTGGGTACACCCTACTCTTTATGAAAGATGACCTGGGGTTTTTTTATGACCTCAATTTTTCAAGACCTCAGTTTTAAGTCTCATCCACGCAGTGTCCCCATCCTTGCACTGGGGTATTGATATCCAAATTCAGATCTCACTAACACCTCTTCTAGCAGCAACTCAACCTTCTCTATATAATATGTGTGAACATCATTGTCAAGATACATTTTTATAGTCTGTCCCTTTGCAATTTATATTTATTTACATACTACTAGTAGTAGCTCGACCAAAACACTAATCCTGGAAAGGTACAGAAGAAAAAAAACAACAAATTCAGCTGAATGCAGTCACTTTACCTTTCACCAAATTTCAGTCTAAGTGAATATACTGCATATGAGATGAAGTGAATGGAACTAGTTGGAGAACACATCCACTAACAGTAAATGTGAAACAATTAAGAAAGACACTGTAATTATCATAAGGCAGTATCTCTGTACCAATTTTTGACATTTTGTTGAGACCAAGGTCTCCTAAACAACCTAAACAAGGGTATACAGGAGACATATTTACTTTCTTGTCATTGTACCAAATGAGGTGGCCATATGTTTCATTCAAGACTTCTAATACAACAGAAATAAGTTGCAAATAAATTTAACTAATACTATATTTATACTACAGAAAGTGTCATTAAAAGAAACATACTGTACAAAGAACATTCCAATTTGGAATTGCTGCCTGCCACTGTATGGTTTGGTAAAGTCTATCTAATGTCTTTAGTATGAAGAAATGTATGACTGATAGTTGAACAACAATACAGTCTATTTCTCCAGCAATCTCACAGTGAAAGAAGATGCTATCACCCAGTTATTTGTCTGTTTACAGTAAAGCACCTAATGTCTGCTTTGAAAAGTGTAATTTTCCATCTTTAAATCTAAATCTGTAAACAGAAATAAAGTATTTTTATCCTTAATAAGGTTCTGTATTTACAATAACAACAGATAAAAACACTCTTAATTAAAGTGCAGGCTTTGGTGCTTTTTCTTGCTAATAAAACATTTTATTTATACATATTATTGCAGTTTTACTTTTTTTGTGGATGTTGTTGTAAAATTGTCATTAGAACATATTTATCTTCAACTGGTCATTTTTTATTCAGTTGTGGCTTCAATGAACATACTGTACATTTTTCAAAGAATTTAGTTACATGCATTTGTATATTTTTAAATATGAACAGATCATCAAATCGGTGAATCGGAGGCATGACTATTCACTAGTGCAGGTCATTGAAATTCTCCAAAGCATTTTCCATGCTGAATATGTCATGTTCGCTGGTGAACAAATATTTTACTTGGAATATCCTTGCAGCCAGCTTTTTCTTAGCACCCCATGATGCTTTGTGAGGCCACCATGATATCAAAGAGCTGTAGCAGCCAATGCTGGATGAGACAGACCCAAAGTATATAACACTGATCCTGGTAGTGGGCTAACAATTAGTAGAAATTTTGCAAATACATTTAAACAGAAAATGTGTCAGAGTATTTGTGTCTTAAAGGTAAAGTCTTTTTGTATGGACTTGCATGTAACTTGTGTGTAATACGTAAGCCTAACCCTTTCAGAGTATTAACCAGGGTGCTGTGCAGTTGATGCAAACAGGATGGAGTGAAGGATCTAGTTGCATGTTTTGCATTTGGTAGCAGTTTCAGTGAATGAGCAAAAGCATCAGGGAAAAAAAAAATACACTTTTCGGTTTGACAGTTGTGAGTAGCAGCTATTGAATCTGTGAGGTGAAACCTTAGTGAATTCATACTTCCTGTCTGCAAGAAATTTTACTGTTCTGATATTTAATTCTATTCATTTTATCTGAAAGATGCATGGTGGCACAGTGCTTAGCAACGATTCCTCACAGCTACGACCATATTATTGGCCACCATACTGGGTCCAGCATAGTTGGCAGACGTTTGCCTAGCTGTCAGTGACACTTAAAAGACCACTCAAAACTAGTCCAGTTCCTCCTTCCCCTTTCACTTCAATGCATTTTGCTGAGGTTGGCAAAGTTCCTGAACAATTCAACGATTTCACCAAATTTGAGGCGAAGCAAATTCAGTGGGTTCACTCATCACTACTATTCAGTAAACCAAAATATAATAGTACCAAGTTTTGAAAACAAATTAAAACAAAATTCTAAATGGGGAATGAAAAATAAGGGCTAAACAGATTATTCAGTATGTTTGAATTATGTACAGATTGCACATAGAGATTATGTGATGCACCACATCATTACACTCTGCCTATATAAAATGACAGCACACTGCTGCTTGTTATCTGTGTATTGGACTAGCCTCAAGAAAGTATTCTAAACAAAATATTGAATTAGTGCAGGTAGGATTAAGGAAAACAATTACTTGCCTCTTTCTTTGATTACAATTTATTTTCTCTAAGCCTTTGACATTTGCTTTGGTTTGCTGTTCTTAGTATTTAGAACCCTGCCTGTTTATTAGACTTTCTTTCTGCTAATGTTATTTGATCCTTCCATCCCCTGGTTGTTGTCATTTAAAATTAAGCTAAATTTACCCAGAGTATTTGCTCACCCTACAAATTCAGCAAAACCATGCTGTTGAGGCATTTTTCAAAAGATGCTAGTGTTGTTGGCTATAAACATTTTAGAAGTCCACAAAGCACATGCATGTAGGACTGAGATTGGACAAAGAGTTGATCCACTGTTCCACAGACTGGACAGAATCCACATTGCTTGTACTGGATCTGACTTTAAACTTCTGGAGACCCTGTTTCAGTAGCCCTTCACAGGTTTATCCAGAGGAGACTGAGGAGTGTGATCCCTTAATTATCAAAACACACCCAATTGTTCCTCTTTATAAGAAAACTGGAACCAGAACAAAAGAGTGACAGTCTGAAAACACTGCACATGTCTTCCACACAATACTGAAGAGGTGTGTTAGCTAAAACAGACCCACAATTTTGTGTTCTTTGAGCATTTCCTATTACATCTCATCCACCCCTGCAGCCTTGCTAATAACAAGCATTTCAATCACCACAAAAGTACTGGAAACAACACAAACCAAAGCTTCAGGTTGTGCCTTCTCTGAAAAGGGCATAGCCACCAAGGTTAGGAGTCCCTCAAAATGTCCATTCCTCCTCTCAATAATAATCCCATTTGAGGTCAACATTTCCCATCATTGATGACAACAGCCTAGGCAACACCTGCCCACGTTTTCTAATTTTTAATTGGTCTGTCAATATGTCTTTGAGTCTGTCTGAAAGCAACTCCTCATGGCCTCATCGAGCTGCACCCTCACTTTGGCCTTAACTTTGGCCACCAGTAATTGCCGCTTTTTTGTCCTGATGAAAGACACACAAATAGTAAAATGTGTAGTAGTCCAGTCCATTGACAGCCTCCCTTACTGCTGGTGATCACCAGCATATAATAAGAGTTGCCACCTTTACATGTGCCAACAACCCTGCTGCTGCCTCCATTACTAAGGTCTTAAACAGGGGCCATTGACATTCCATGTTTCAGATCTCTCATGAAAGGTGTAAGAAGTTGTTTCAAAGATGAAAGTTTAAATCATTCTAAACAGGTCATTCCTAGCATACTGTCGGAGCCATCTTAACAGCATCATTGGCCCCTGGGCAAAATAGCACTGGGGCCCCTGTTTTGAAAGCAAAACAGAAACATACAAAGGCATCAGAAACATTGTGAGACCCAGGCCAGTTCCCATTGTGGCAATACATTAAGATGGCCCTGCATAATATCATTATTTGTTTGTATACTACATATCTACTCAGTAAGCATCAAATCCATTTGAGCCGGCTCGCCCCCAAATGGAGATCTGTTAATGGCTCAGAGCCTCTAATTACATGAGTGTCCAGCATATTTGTGCCAGAGGTCAGATGATATGACTACAAATTTTACCCTTGATCAATGGTCCAAGGTACTCAATTGGGCAACTTTCTGACTCACACAACACTTGAGGACCAATTCACTACTTTGTTTTGTAATGACCTCACGAGAAAGAAAATGAATTATTGAAGGGTTTCTGACTATGATGACTATGGGATGAATTATACTAAGGAGCTGGCAACAATAATAACCAGAAAATGGCCTAAGGTGAAAATACCAGGAGATCAAAAGCGAAATGATCATAAACTCCAATATATAAAGCAAAGACATAACCATAATAAACAAAGCAAAAAAATTAAAACAAAATCAATGATGATGAATCCTACTCTTGCCTGTCACATATTTGGTATTACAGCTACAGTAAGTCAACCCTGGGTGCTTACAACATGGCTCACCCATCCACCAGGACATTGTAAATAACAACAATCCCAGGCCTAACTCTAAATCTTTGTTCTGGACAAGATTCTCTTGGAATTAAAATGGATATTTTTTGAGGGTCATTTATGGATTGTTTTTTGCCAAGCCTCCCACCATAGACTAATTGTGCAACCCTGTCAGAAGCACGTATCACCAACAACAGAACTCTAAGAGTCATTGAGGCTCAGAAGTCACCACATTTCGTGCCAAGTTCACAGTCCTAGGGGTAAAAATACACTAGTCAGCACCAAATTATAATGTTATACAGTACTGTTTATTATATTGCATAAATAAATATCTTGTACATATACTATGAGTAAACAAAGGAGAACGTGAGAAGGGCTGGGGTTTGGGAGAATGCCCTGTTTAGTAGTCATGTCCAAGAAAAAAGGTTACATTTGAACACTATGTTCAAATTTGTAAGATGCAAAGGTGATTCATATATAATGCAGTGCATTTTGACTGCCAGCACCTAAAGTAGTCACTGCTTTCAAAAATCTGCCTTCAAATTTAAAGAATCATGTTGAAGTAAGTAAGCGTGATTTACCTTTTTTTGTAAAGCTTTCAGATGTGGAGCCCCTGACATCCCAAAAAGTGGTGTAAAAAAGTAATTTCATGAGATCACAAGTTTTATATTGTCCAAAGCTCCAAAGGTATAGATTGAAGGCCCCTTGTTATCTGAGTGCTAATAAATGTACTGGTGACTTATTAAGTTAGAATTCCAGCTTCATGTGCAAGGGTGAACATTGAGCAGCAATACATTTTGTCTTGGTAAATTATTGGAGAATTACCGTACATCTTCCATTCTATATTCCACTGACTTGCAAAGAATGTGACTTATATTATTTCCAAGCTGCCTTTATTATTTCTTTACATGGTTAGTAATTAGTAGCACATTATATCCTCTTTAATAAAACCCCTGTGTGCGTCCAGGTGTCCGTGTGTGTGTCTTCTGGTAAAGTGCGCATGCACGGGGCCACATGGCACGTGTTCAGTCTCTTCCTGTGCATTCCCTGTGCAGAGAGAGAAACAGACACACACACAGGCGCGCGCGAGACAGACACACACACACAGGCGTGCACGAGACAGACACACACACAGGCGCGCACGAGACAGACACACACACAAAGACAGACACGCAGGCGTGCGCGAGACAGACAGACACACACAGGCGCGCGAGAGACAGAAAGACACACACACACGCAAGCGCGCATGAGACACACACACAAACAGGCGTGCGCGAGACACACACACACAGGCGCGCAAGACAAACAGACAGACACGCACACAGGTGCGCGCGAGATAGACACACACACAGGTGCGCGCGAGACACACACACATACACAGGCATGTGCACGCGCGTGCATTGTCTTTTCTTGGTTGTTTATTAAATTACGGATTTTTCAAATGTTCATTTTTTTCCTTGTGCTTAAAACTCATTAAAAAAAATGTTTTTAGCGAGCAGGTCGTAAGGCTATAGCGCAAACTCTTGCAGTGTTAGTTTTCTCTGTTGTTCAAGGTTTTCTTAGTGTTATTCAATGTTTTTACATTTAGTTTACTATTACACTGTGCATTCAATGGCATAATTAACTATATTTGTGCTTAAAAACTTAAAAAAATATATATTTACATACAGTTCATACGGTCTGGAACGGATTAATTGTATTTACATACAATCCTATGGGGGAAATTACTTCGGTTCCACTGTATTACTGTTAGACAAAAATTACAGCCATTTTACGGAAATACAAACCAGTATTACTGAGAGAGAAAATTAAAGACACACAATACAGTGACGCATATTACAGCCACATACAAGGTCCCTTGCCATTTAATATAGACTGTTCCTACTAAGGTTTATGCACTACTGTTCTAGCGCCCGTTATTGTAACAGGCTTAATGTCTAGTAACATAATAATAGCAGACAAATCTTAATATAATAAAGTCCACTTTTGAGTCTTACCAATTCAGGTAAACCTCCCACATGATTAAGTTTTGAGCCAATTCTCTTCAACCCAGGTACTTTGCACACTAGAGAGGGAAGGTCACTGCAAAATAACAGTCCAAGACATAAAAATACAATCACAAGGATGACTCCAAAAATGCTGATCTCTTCCAGAATTATCGTGGACCACTTCACTAAGTGCCCTAAGTTTATTTATTGCTTGAGTAAAAGATCCCCTAGGTGCTGTATTATTTTAGTTTATATATGCAACAATCATCTACAAATATTTGACAAACTCCCCCTTATTCAGCCAATATCTAGTCCAATACCTGCCTGTTCTGCCAGGTCATGCGGCAGTAACATTCACCTGCTCTCCTAAAGCTGTCAGAGTAGAATCTGTTTAATTAATAAACCTCTGCTGATTATATTATATATAATTAATCCAGTCTAGATTCTTATTGCTTGACCAGATTCCAGCATTTTTTCAATTTAACCATTTAAGTCCTTCACTAAAGAAATTTGAAGATCCCTTCATGAGGATACACCAATAGGGGCAGCATGCTAATGGCATGTTTTTGATGAATATGGAAATGAAACTAACTCAGTTGGTGTTTTTTTGCCTTTTCACATAAGCAACACTCCTTCTTTGCTACTTCTCTGTAAACTGCCCATTTATACCAGTTATTTTTCTGAGCCTTTTCCCATAATTCCATGGTCTCATTATTTTAATTTTTATTTCTCATTCAATCGTGCTACTTGTCTTAATTCTCAGTTCAAAATTATTATTATTCTTCAAACCTGCTGCCCGTTTTACCCTATTGTCCATATGCCAGTTATCACTTTCATATATACCAGTGAAGATCTGAAAAGCTGATTGTTGGGAATCCTCTTGCTGTACCTTGCCCTGGACTCGCTGGACTATCATTAGTCCTGATAGTACCAGCATTACTAGGCATAGCATTGCTAGATACAGCATTAGTAGTCAATTCTCCACTTGTTGAATCCTCATTGTCGGGTACAGGTTGTCGTTATGCTGGACTCCCAGGCCTGGGACTATGGTTCAGGTGACACCAAGCTGTGCTTCCTTCTAATTGGACAGCTGTTGGGGTAGCTCATACAACAGTATATGGACCCTCATTAAGGCAAGCTGCAAAGCATCCAACCAATTCATTTTTGCTGCAGCACAAATTTTATTTAGTTGTGCTTTCAATGTCCCATTCACTTTTACCACCACTCCTTGAGACTGGGATGATACACACAATCAAGTTTCTGCTCGATACCCAATATCTGTACAACTTGTTTCACTGCCTTCTGAATAAGAGCTGAACAATTATCTGAGATTATCTCTGTTGGGATACCAAATCTTGGTTTATCTTCTCTAGTCAGAAATTTAATTACAGTTTTTGCTCCTTGATCCGGTGATGGAGTTGCCTCCACCCATCTGCTGAATCTGTCAATTACACCAACATGTACCTTTTATTTTGTACCTTCCTTAGCATGTCCACATAATGTATCAATAGGTGCTTGAATGGACCCTCAAGTGTTTATATGTGTCCTAAAGGGGTGGTGATTCCTTTACTTGCATTGTTTTTGCACAAATCTCACATTCCAACAGGAATTAGTCTACTGTAGCTTGCAAATGACCAGTTTCCTTGATTTTTAATTTCTCTAAGTACTTTCCTACTTGTACTTAATATGTAAACAGGTTTAAGAGCACAGAAGGAACAACAATCAGGCCTTCAGCAGAATGCCATAAACCTTGAGCATCTCTTTTAGCTCCTCTTTGATACCGTAGTAATTTTTCATACAATTCTGCTTTGTTCTGCATGTCAATTATATCGCTTTCAGTGACTCTGAATTCAGTAATTACAAGTGGTTCTAATACAGCTACATATGTTTTAGATGGGGTTTTGGCTGCCTCATCTGCCAAATTATTTCCTTATATCTCACAGTCATTGATCTTACTGTGGGCCTGACATTTGATTACAGCCAGCCTTTTTGGTAGCAGCATAGCCATGGTTATTAATGAATCTGTTCATGACACTGTATAGAAAAAACATCCCTTTTCTTAAATACCCTTTGTTTCCAGACTGCTCTGAACAAATGGCACACACCATGAGTATAAGCTGAGTCTGTGAAAATGTTCAAAGTTTTGTCTTTTCCTAGTTTACATGCTAGCTGGACTAAATATGGCTCTTCTCACATTTGTGAAATGATCACTTAAGAATCTCCATTTTCATATTCCACAATTCCAAACCTGCATGATTTCCTGTATAATCTCTATAGCACGTAACATTGACAAAATATGTATGGTCTGCAACTGGAAGGTGTAAAGATTCCAAGTGTGGATACAGCCAAATGAAAACCATTGATTCCACTATACATTAATGTGGTTCTCCTTCTACTGGAACAAATTTTGCAACATTAAGTGCATCACACTTTTGAATTATCACATAAAGATCAATAAGGTCAATAACAGAAGGGTGCGGTGGGCTGGCGCCCTGCCCAGGGTTTGTTTCCTGCCTTGCACCCTGTGTTGGCTGGGATTGGCTCCAGCAGACCCCCGTGGCCCTGTAGTTAGGATATAGCGGGTTGGATGGATGGATGGATGGATGGAATAACAGAAGGGCAGATGTCAGCCTAGCTGATGTCAAAACATATCTTCTTTTTTTGATAAGTTCAACAATTTTGTGATTAATATAAATAATCACTGGATATCCCATCGTAATGAGTGATGCCTTGTCATATACATGGAAACATGGTGGATATCCCTGTGCCACATTATCCAGCTTAGAACTGTAATATGAAATGGGTTGATGTCTCCTACTACTATGCATTTCTTGGATTAAAACTGCTGTAACATGCCCTGAGTATGTATTTCCAACAAAAAGGGTTTACCATAGTTAGATAAAGCTAATGCAGGTGCGGATTGCATTTCTTGTTTAATAGAGTCAAACACCACATTAGCATCTATTTTCCAGTCCAAATGGTTCTATAAATTATGCAATCCTGCAGTTCTCATCATATTTCTCAAAGGATCAATTTTCAAAGCATAGTCTGGTATCCAATCTGAACTAAATCCAGTCATTCCTAAAAAACGCCCTCATCTGTCTTACTGTTGTAGGTTTAGGTGCTCTGCTAATCCCTTCCAGCTGTGATGGAGATATCACCTTGCTTCCTTGCATTATGATCCTTCTTAGGTACTCAACTTCAGGTTCACAGTACTGTAACTTAACCTTTGAAAGCTTATACCCTCCCTATTCTAATTTCTCAAGTACTTTCATTTAATCCTTTTGGCATTGTTCTATCAAGGTAGAGCAAAGCAATAAGTCTTCCACATAATGAATCAGAGTGCTGTCCAAAAATCAAATCTTCCAAATCTGTTCTCAAAGTCTAATTAAACACATGAGGTGAGTGCTTAATGCCCTGAGGCATCCTGGTATAGGTATATAGTTTTCACTTATATGTAAAGGCAAACAATAGTTGGCATGCCTCAGCCAATGGTATACTAAAGAAGGCTGAACATAAATTAATGACAGTAAAATACTCCACACCTTCAGGAATATTGGTGAATAGTGTATGTAGATTAGGAATTTACGCTGGCCAGTCTTGTACTGTGTCATTTACTGCTCTCAAATCGTGTACCAGTCTCCATTTTGATTTGTCTGCTTTTAAGCAAACACTCCTAGTTCCTTTCAATATTACTGCCTCTAGAAGTACTATTACTATTACTATTATTGTACTCTGCATTCGCTCCTCTGCCTGTTGCTTAAGAAGATATTACATCATCCTAGGATGTTTGCACCCTGGTTTAACCTTAATTTCTATAGGATTAGCTTCTTTTACTAGGCCTACATCCATATTGTGAGTGGGCCAGAACTCACTTGAGACCGTACCTTCCATTTCCCACCTCTGCTTTACCTGTTTGGTCTAAGTCACATCTGATTGTCTGGATGCTGGGACTTCCACAATCTTTGGTACCACTTTCATGTATACTGAATACAGTATCTTTATGTATTTTTTACCCTCAGATTGGTTGACTAATAGGTTACTTGTCCTTTCCCACTTATTCTGCATTTTTTATCACGGGGCCTAGGTCTTCTATCTATCTATCTATCTATCTAATAAATTCATTTTGGTCTATTTGCATAGCAGCTCCCTGCTTCCCAATTATTATATATTGTGAATCGAGGAGAACTGTTGAGAATCAGTTTCAGAATGCCATCTCTGTTCTAATTGATTATCGCATTCTGCGTCGTAAATCATTGTACAATGATATTCTATTCCGGGCTTCCTAGCTCCTGGCAAATGAGCTGCAATAAACACTCCTCATTTTTGCCAAAGTTCAGATGCTGCCTGAGTAATGGAATGAGATGACATGTCTCCTATCATGTAAACTGTGGCTAATGTGGTTCATAAGGTCATCTGTGCCTTAATGCCCCCTTAGATCAATGAATACCCTGTCCAGAGTACGCCAAATGGTCATATTCAATTTACACAAATCTCTTACTAACAAATTTATGGATGAATGATCAGAGATCAGTATAGGATCTCTGTATGCCTTGTACAAAAAAGGGCAAAGGAATTGTGTTTTTCCGGAGAATCCTACCATCTTAACATGTTTACCAGACACGGGAGGGTGTGCTGCATCTTTCTTTTTAACACAGGTATAAGTGGCTCCAGTATTAATCATTACAAGGATGCTTTTCCCTTCAATTTCAATAATCATACCCTTTTAATATTGGGTACTGACCTTCCCAAGTAGGATTCTCTGGGTACTCCTAAATTTCCTGATTAAACCCTAGCTATGAATTTCCATGTCCGGAAGCAAGTTGCAGTTTAGCGGGGTTTATTTGACAATTTTTGATAATGTGTCCTGGTGCCATTACCTTATTCTCCTCCACTGCACTCATCTCAAGTACACAGATCACCAGAGCTTGTGTTTTCTTTTTATTTTTTTGTGTCAGTTCCCCTAGCTGCAGCTGAGCCAGTTTTCTCTGGACCTCTTTTTCCCTGGTCACGTTTCAACAGCATGCACACATGATCACAGAATTAATTCTCTGTAGGATTTAGTTTCTAATCCTACTGTGTCTTCCAGCCTGCCCTTGACTGGTTCAGGTAATGCACTTATCACGCCCCTTCTAAACAGTGCAGTCATCATAGGATCGCCTTCTGAGTCCCTTTCTTTCTCCAGTTTCTACTTTCTCAACTGCCTTTCTACAACAACAACAACAACAACATTTATTTATATAGCACATTTTCATACAAAAAAATGTAGCTCAAAGTGCTTTACATAATGGAGAATAGAAAAATAAAAGACACAGTAAGAAAATAAAATAAGTCAACATTAATTAACATAGAATACAAAACATACAAAACCAACAAGGAGTCCCCAATTAGCTCTCCCTTTAATACTTTAGGGTATTCCTCTCTAAGGACCTTCCAGAGGTCAGATTGATAAGGGTCAAAGACATTTGCATCAAACAAGGAAGTACCCGTAATCGCCAAGAGGTTAGCCTTTCCCAATATGTACTCAATTTGACAAGTGCCCCCTTTTTTCACCAGCAGTGCTTTCACATCTCCCAACGCCAGCAGCTTTCCCATCATTTTGCCTTCAAATGCCCTAATCCATTTTCCTCCACTTTCATGTATGCTAGGGAAGCCAGCCACCAGGCCTTCTAAGTCCTGTATTCCCCATGGAGGATACTGGGCTTTATCTCCTTTAATCAATACTGGAATCCGCCATTTACTAACTTCTTGTGGTGGTCTTGCCTTTTGTCTCATAGCTTACCCATGTAATTGCCACAAAGGTTGTGGGTGTCCATGTCACGTTCTCTTTCTTTACTTTCTTGCTCATAACCTTCCATGCTTAAATTCCCTATACTCCTCCTTACACTTTCCAACTCTTCTCTAAGCAAATCATCTATGGGAGGTCTCTGGTGATGCAGTTCACTTTATTTAACCCTCTTTGTTATTGGTTTTATTAGCTCTTCTCTTAATGATGTATTTGCAGGAGGTCCTGCTATTGCATTCCTCCTTCCCTAACCTTCCTTTTTACCATCTGTTTTGATGGGTCATCCTACGGTTCCTCAACACAATCATTACCTTCTATTTCATCAGTTATTTTAATTTCATCCACTTCTTCCCATTCACCCAGACTTTCTTCTGTATCTTTGTCAGCCTCTCCCAGCTCCCCTTCCTCTTCCCTCGTCTCAATGTTATTGCAGTTTCTATGTTTTGTTTTTCATAACGTTTAATTCCTTTGTATTCATCTTCTCATAGTGGGTGTATGTGCTCTCAGACTCAGCTTACTTCCTGCATTCTCCTTTCCAATTTAAGTGTCCTTTCTGATCCTCATCTCTACTTTCCTGATTCTTCTGGAGCTTCTATAACTTTACTTCCTTCTCTCCATATTGTTTTACAATATTTTTTTACAGTCTATCAGTATTACTTCAGGACTCTGATAATTTCTTAATACCTTGCTTACTTCCTCCAACCCTGACCTTATCTTTTCAATCTTTTGCTAACCCCTCTTTGTCATATATTCATAATCCGCATTTTCCCTCACTGCTTCATCTCTCGTTCCTTCTTCAATTTTTGTAACCTAACCTTGAAAACTGTCATTTATTAAATCTATTCTGTTTTAAAGTCATCCAGCCACTATCCCCCTGTCACTTCACTGCTAAAGAGAACTATTTAGCTACCAAATGGCTGTACTCGCTATCATGTTTACTGGCACCTTCTTTCTTACTTTCCAGTTCTATTTGCCTTGTAATATTTATTTTCCCTTCTTTCAGTGGGCACTCATGCACTGCATCTGTTGGTGGGTCTGAATGTGTCCTACTTCCCTGTAATTCTTCCCTACCTTTTCCTACTTAAAATACTGATGACCTTGTTCACTACTGTTTCTGTTTTCGTGGCTTGACCTATAAACATCTATATTGCACCTTTCTCTTCTTTTCAGTCTTCTTGCTTGTGTCTTTTGACTTGTAATCTCATATGTGCACTTTCATGTCTTCAAATAGTGCTGTATTAAATGAAGCTAGACTAGGCCAGTGAGTGTTATGGCCTTTTGTCCTTTTGTGCCACTTCTCTGACAGTTCCTTAATAAACATTTTGTGCAACGTCCCAAAATCTGTATAGCCACTTTGTTTTCTGCCATTGCGATTACATGCAATCTCAGGCTTCCAACTGCAAGCTTCAAATTTAGATTTCTGCTCAAGTTTGGTTCTATGTTGCATTGAATTTTCGATATTGTGGTTCTGGGTAATGTAGGCCTACCTGCTCCTGTCCAGGGGTACCAGTTCACCTGCCTCAAAATTGCACTGAGCTCAGCTCCAGGATCTCTTAACACCTTTCCTGTAATTCTCAAAGTCAAAGTTTATACCCTCTTGCAAAGAAGCCTGCAGATACCCTTCAAATGGTATTACAATGAAATGGAGCTTTTCCGATTCTACCAGTTCCTGTGGCATAGGTCCCAACTTTCTTACTGTCCAATTTCTGACAATCACCATATCCCAATCTATATATGGCCACTCTTCTTGTGTCTCACTAAGGTTGGTAATTTCTGTAATTTCTCTGTCAGTCTATGAGTATGTGATAGTAGGTCTTCATAAAAATGTTCCTTCTAGAAATGAGTATTTACACGATGCTTTGCCTGCTGGACTCTTTCAATAATCTGTGCTCTTTGTATATTCTGTTCCATAAATCCCCTGTGTTTAGCCTTCTCGCAATTTATTGTCTCCCATATATATTTGATCTAGAATTTTGTAAAGGATTTCAGCCTTTCAACATTTACACAGTACTTTTCCAGAATACTGTGCTACTGAGCCTGCTACTTTCCTTAACCGCTCTTCTACTACTTTTAATTCTCTTATTTCTATTCCAGTCATGCAACTATCTGGATTCCTTCATTTCCATAAACATGTGAGGTTGGGTTCATCACAACAAACACGCATGTATGGGTAGACTTCTATAATCCTTATTCTATGTCGGGTCCTGCCTTTAATTATATTTAGCCCAATTCTTTCTTTCATAACCCAGATGCGGAAAAATCCTTAGCAATACTTCCTCCAAAATAGCCTTTTTAACTGTAATTAGTTCAATATCTAGAATTCTAAATACTACTCTACAAGTGTAATTCCTGGCTTGTTCTATTCTGTGCAACTCCTTGCAGCCTCCTGCACTAAATCAGCCCAAGCACAACAAGTCTTTACAAACTCCTGCACTAAACTGGCCAATGCACAAGAAGAACGTCCCAACACAGTAAAAGCGATGCTTCAGGGTTTTATGCCTACCAATGTAACTGCTTACTGTTGTCACGCCAAGCCGGTATACACAGGATTTTAACTGGCCAATTTAGCCTCTTGACCCACTGGACAAGACAGTGTCTGTCAAATCTGAAAACTCAAGTTTCCACTTCTTTGCTCAGACATGCACACAGACTCAGTCACACTGCCACACAGTTGGCTTTCTATTACGTAGGCATGCACAGACACACAGTCAGCTTTATATTTGAATACCCTAGGTTTAAGGTTCATTTCCATCAGGAACAATCCCTGGATGAGGCACCAGCTCATCACGGGGTAAATACGAGGTCACTCATACACTAGTAGCATCAGTTTAGCATCATCAAATCTCCTGACCTGCATTCCTTTGGAAGGAAACTGAAGTTTACAAAGGAAACCCACCAGGAAAACATTCAACTCCATGCAGGGGACATCTGGGATATGACTTCTTTACTGCTAAGCCACTGTGCTCCCACATGTTTAA
>JANRMT010062822.1:7814155-7847309 GCA_026402145.1 Polypterus bichir lapradei
CACGTAGCAATTAACAATTGGGTCAGGGAACATTTAGAATACAAAGCATTTAATGTGCTACTTTAGTTACAATGAGGTTTGAGAAATTCTAGTAAATTAAACATCAATTTTATGATGAAGTTTACAACATTCTACTTTAAAGGCAAAATAAACTACTAGAGTAAGGTCAAAATCATTTTTCTATAGTAGGAAACTGAAATTCTGTTAAATTTGTCAATTGCTGCTCATTAGAATATGAATATATTTTAAACAACTAGTATACATCTGGTTCTGCTGAAGATTTAGTAAAATTTGTTAAGTTTATTTGTAGTTTTTGACTTAGTTTACATGAGTGCTCCAATGGGTAATTTAAATATAAAATTGAGCCAAACTGAAAAAAGAAAACCACAGCTTTCTTCAGAGAATTCTTGCAAAAGATATGTGCAATTCTCAAATTGTTATATTACTTATTGCAATAACTGCCCTTATAAAATCTAAATTCTTTACCCAATCTGTGCTGATTTTTACTTAGTTTTTTATATTGTATATCTATTCAAGTGATAAGGTTTTGACCTGTTCCTTAATATTTTATTCTTATTTTTATATTTAATTTTTGTCTTCTTCTCTCTGGAGTAGGGTTGCCTTATTTACTGCTGCCACACTAACCAGTACAACACCTCAGGTTATCACTGTGACACTAACTGCAGTTAAAGGGAGGATTGCACCTGGATGACTGTTTATTCTGTATTGAATTTCTATAGTTAAATATTTGTGAGAATTGTTTAAAAATTAAATTAAATAAAAAAATGTATTGTGTTCTCTAGACAAATCCTTGCATGTTTTCATTACAGTAAAATGTACTTTTATTTTTTGTTCTTGAGTGCTTTTGAAAGCAGATACGTTTTTACTTCTACTAAAGCATTTTTAAACTGAAATAATACTTCAGTGAAAATAAAAATTTGGTGAAGTACTTCTGCTTTTACTCAAGTATTATTTCTGAGTCATTTTTCCAACTCTGCTCATATGCATTAGGCTAGATATTTATGTGAACCCACATGATAATTAAATCAAATTTTATAGTAGTTTCACTGCTACTGCATGTCTGGAAAATATTTCAGATTAATAGTTTTTAATGTATATAATCAGTAAATTGTAAATGTAATTAAATATCTAATATTTTTATAAAATTTCTAACAAGAGACAAAAATAAACATTATTTACAGTGCACAATATTTATAACACAAAAAAATAACATTTTTTATTAATACAGCTAATGCTGTCAATAATTATGCCAAATATCCATACAAACTTATACATACAAACATAGAATAGAATAGCATGCTAAAAAATAGGCCCTTGAGAAAAACTCAAAAGAAAATTATGTTCTCTTTCCAAAGATATGTTTATGCTTTAACTTTCAATTTATTGTATAGATACTCATTTTCCACATATTTTTTCTCAGCACATGCACATTAATGCAGCTCTCCTGATAAGTGAAAACATCATAACACTATAGCTTTTATCTCCATCTGTCTGATAGCTCCTTAGAGACAGTAATTTGCTAATGTTACATTAAATATGAATACCATAGTACAAAGACTTAGTGTCCAATTAAGGGTTATGCATATGTTGCGGGCCCCACAAGCGGGCCACAGCAACAAAAATGACAAAAGTAACAAATCCCAAAGTGTATGCGAATTTCGCCTTCACCAGAAGATGAGCTACGTTAACCAGATCAGGAACTGAATTCCACCGGCCCTCAGTGGTGATGTAATCTGGGTCTTAGCCCTGATGTCTTCTATCTGTAGAATAGGTAATGTGGAGCAACAATGAGAGCACACCGCTTTCAGTTAGTTGTCCAAGTTGCACTCCTTTACTACAACCCTGATGGAACCACTTCAGTGTGAAACTGATTACCACTCCATTCCACAGCCCGTTTTCACGGTCCACTCTATAACAGGAACCCATTGTTTCCCAAATAGCATCATTTTTGGTGATTTATTACATTAATAAAAAAAACTATTGTGTTTATTGCCACGCATATATAATATTTTCAAGGTGTTCACTTTTGCTTTGTCCTTCCTCGATTCAGTTACTATTTTGTGTCTTTTGCTTGGAAAACGTATGGTGGTTCAAGATGAACAGATATGACATTACATTTCTTTATCATTGATTATACAGATGATGGACCAAAATCTGGAAAAAGAAGACAAGCTGATAAATCTGCCAGCGGGAGGAAAAACAGGAATAACAGCCGCGCAGCAACACGAGTGAGAAATGGCAGAAGAGGTAAAAATATGGACAGTGAGGAAGATGAAGATGAAGACGAAGAGGAAGAAGAAGAGAAAGCTCCAAGACAAAGAAGAGCTAACAGAAAAAAGGTAGCCAAAGACGAAGACAGTGAGGAGGACAGTGAAGATGATCACCCGAAGAAAAAAGCCAATAAAAAAGCCAATAACAAAGCAGAGAAGGAGGAACAAAATGCTAAAGCAAAGCAGTCAGACAAAAACGGAAAAGGAAAGAATAAAAATAAAGATGATGGTGGAGAGAAAAAAAAGAAAAAAAAGAATGACAGCAGGTAGGGCTTCTTCATCTTTTGTAATATTCCCTGTTAAAGGCATATTTATATTTTTTTTGTTTTAGGGATAATGCTGGTTTTGTCTGTGGGAAATCTATACGTATACCTTGTCTTCCTTTTCCTGGGGGAAAAATATATTGATAAGCAGATACAAAATTAAATATTATATGGAATTACAGAATATATCATCTGTGTGTGTATAAATAATGTTTTATCAAAAAATGCTTATAGGTGCAAATCTTCCTACTTGATTAAGAATTCTATGAAATTATAGAATGTTTTGTGTATAAATAGATTTGATGATCTAAATAATGCTTAGCTATTACCTAAATATCAAAATATTTGTCTTTCTGGTGAACAAATACATAACAAAAATTGCATAGAATAGATATATCGTGTCCAATCTTTACCTACCAATTGTTTTGTTGTCTTTTTTGTTTTCAGAGAAAATGGTGTTTCTTTGTTATGGGTGCTGTCTTTTATAAAGGATTTCTGACCGATAATTGCTTCTGTCAGAAAGGGAAAGATGTTCCTCATGTGATAAATTTCTTTCAAAGAGAGAAAGATAATTGTTACATTTACTGGAAAATGTTTAGAAAAAATGAATGGATGTCAAATGTATCCGTAATCACATACTGTAGGTGACTATTTGAGATTGACAATGCTTCCTAGAGTGAGGGCTAAATAGCAATTTTAACCTTGTGTTAAACCATGCTTTGGAATGACATTTCTCAATCACTGATCCAAATCATCATTTGCTTCCGTAGCTCACATAATCTAGGAATGTCCCTTGCTTAGACAATACTGGAATAAAATATTTACTTATTTATCAGACTGTCTAGAAATCATAATAATCCTCAATCTGCTAACAGCTTTATTTGCAGTTAATGCTTAATAAGAAATTCCTGCTTAATGAAGAATTTACTATGATAACTTATATTACCACTGAAAATCACAACCCTACTGTAATACAATAGGAAAAGAATTTCCTAGTTTACTTAATATTGGGGAAAAAAAATTAATTCACCAGATCAATCCAATTTTTTTTTCCTTGTCAGGAATTTCTCTTCAATTATGCAAGCAAACCATTGCTAGCCTTTTAGATATTTCAGTACCTCAGTACCTATGATTACCTCAGATTAAATGTTTGCTTCCTTGTTCACTGTGAGGTGAATACGTATTATAATATATATTTTAGAAATCTGTACTTCATATGCATTGCAATGAAACACTGATATAAATAAAATAATTTAAAGACAAAAAGGTTAGTTTTGAAAAATGTAAAAGATTTGGTTCCCATTTTGGAATTTCTGTTATGGTTTTGTTATAGTTATACACCCAACCTGTGAAGAATACAACTAGATACCTTGACGATGTATTTTGCCTTTGACTTCAACTTAGACTGTACTGAAAATCTATTTTTAATTTGCTGTCTGGCTCCCTTGAAGTCTTACTAGACCCTTATCGACTTTTTGTTCTTTTAGGAGTTATCCTACATGTCACCTCTATGATCAGTCGTGTGTAATTTCCCTTGTTACAAGACTAGCTCAAGCTGAATTTTGTTCAAATGGAAAAAATGTTTAATTGAATAATTTAACACAAGGGAAATATGAAGAAAAATGAATTCCAAAGCTCAAAAAACAAGCCCTGCAAATGTTTCTATCATAATTTTTATCATAATTATTAATGTTACTTTTCTTGCAGTTCTTCTTCCTCTGACTCAAACTCTTCAGATGAAGAATCATTGTCAGAGGGTGAAATGGCAAAGCTCATGGAAGAAGTTGAAGAAAAGAAAAAGCTTATTTCAAACATGAGGAACAAACCTTGGCGTATGAAAAGAAGACTGCATGCTCTGAGGTAATATTTTAAACTTAAAATATTATTTTATCAGTGTGCATAGCTTCACAGCTGCCTATTTTTTATCTTTGAATTTGAAATAATATTCAG
Source organism: Polypterus bichir lapradei (assembly GCA_026402145.1). Classification (NCBI taxonomy): domain Eukaryota; kingdom Metazoa; phylum Chordata; class Cladistia; order Polypteriformes; family Polypteridae; genus Polypterus; species Polypterus bichir. Next base: position 7,818,660 of record JANRMT010062822.1, read on the forward strand.
TATATATGATGACCTAAGTTTGGTATACCCCATATAGGGGTGGAATGATGATTCTCAATAAGTAGTATACTGCAGATGAAAATCAGTATGTAGTGGCTAATTGAAATTGATTCATTACTCTGCTCTCCTGTTCATCTCAGAAAGCAGATTAAATGCACTGTAAACTTGATGTAGTGATGCCCTTATTACCTGACAATAGCAGAAATGTATGTTCATGAACTGGCAAAAAAAAAAACCTTTATAAAAAACAGATTGATGTCATTTATCTTTAAATGTAAAATGTTTTATTTGACTGCAGTAGACTGGCTCCCTGTCCAGGGTTGTTTCTGATTTTGCACCAAATATGATCGGGGGGTTCTGGCCCCGCTGCAACCCTGAACTGGATTAAGCTGGTTTAAGAAATGATGTATGTATTTATGCATTTGTTATGTGAATATTTCGCTCAACTGAGTAATCTGTCAAAATTGATTGATCCCATATTTTCTAGACTGCAAATCTGTCTGTTTTTTTTTTAAATATGTCAGTTACAAGTGAGCACATGAAGTCAAAGGCTTGAATGGATATTAAAAATAGTTTATTTAGACAGACTGATATCAGCAAGAGTGATAGGGAAAGTCTATAGGATGGTAGTGAGACCAACTATGTTATACGGGTTGGAGGTGTGTGACGATGCAGGTTTGCTGCATTCTCCCATCTTCTGTCCGGGAGCCCTTGAACCCAGCACCGTCGGTAATGTCACCAATGAGCTCGGCAGTGAGGCGCAACAAATGGAGCAAGGGGATGGTGTAAAAGTACAAAGTGCTTTTATTTAAAAACAACAACAAAAAGAAAGTGTTCAAATAAATAGTGCAGTGATTTAAATCATCTTCTTTAAATAAATAATCCATAAAAGCAGTTGTGAAGTGGAGGTTAAAATCCAATAGAAAACAGTCCTTTAAAAACAACGAGGTTAAAACAATGCTGGAAGCAATCCTTTAAAAACACAAAGCCCGGTGACTTTTTACCTGGCAGCTCTCCTGCTTCTCCCATCTGGGCCCTGCAACAGGAGAGTCGCCCTTCTGCAGCTGACCTTCTTTCCTCTCCTCTGGTCTGGAGGCCTCCCGATCCCTGGCTTCGGTCGCACACACTCCAGACTGAGACATGGTTTCCTTGACGACCAGGACACTCACGTCAGGGAATTCACTGGCCAAGCCTCCAGACTCCCCCTGCCTTCTCGGCTTTACACGGTCAGCCGTCCTATTACTGGTCACTCCCGTTCCTTCCTAAAATTCTCAGAGGAAGCGACCACTTCCAACTGCCCTAGGTGCTGGCTAAACACCCCTACTAGGGCTCACTGTCCAGCTGCCTGCCTGCGAGCCTTTGCTCGCTCGCTCTCTCTCTCTCTCTCTTTGCTGCTTCCTGCAACCTCCGTTTCTTTTTCTTTCCTTCCTTCTTTCTTTTTCCCCTTAGCTGCCTTGCACTTCTATTTATGAAGAGGACATGGCAGCTGTGGCAATCAGCAGCACCTGGGAACAATTACGGATGTGGGCCGCTTCTCACCTAAGCACTAAGGTGAGAAACGCCCACACCACAAATCACCCCAGGATCCACTTCAGCCACACGTCACCACCAGTGGCGACTGCTCTAAGACTACAAGGGAAGCTCCGCTTTCTCTACTATGTCAGAAAATAAATGCTCATATATGCACTGTCGTATTTATATTGGTTTTAATAAAAGTGCGCTAGAACGAGTTCAACTTCATGACTAGCTCGTTCAGAATCAGGTATTTATTGTAGATTGTTTGACGCGATTTTCTTGTCATACATTTCCGTGCAGCACAGCGCGTTACACCCTCCTGAAGCCCAGCTTCACTAAAACTCTATGGGCAAGTACAGAGGAGCTTTTTTCACTGCAGAAAAGCTGGACGGTAATTGGATAAATGCACCAAAATCGTCTCTTCCAGGGAAGCTCAGCTTCTCTGGGAGTGAATGGAGCAGTGGGCGGGCCAGGACACTGGGCTGCTGCATTATGATTAGAGGAGCTGTTTAAAGGGCGGAACCCCTTTTTTGATTGACAGCATGTCTTAAGTATACATCAGCACTACAGAGATTCGAGTTCAGTCCCATGCGGATTTGCAGGTGAAGTCGTACGACAAACTGCTGCACTCTGTATTGTTTGCTGGTGATATAAACCATTTTTGTTTGTACAAATCATTCTTTAAATAATAAAAAAAAAACATATTATAGCGTTCTTGACTTTGCTCCTTGTTTCAGCATTGTAAAGTTAGTTCGTTCATATAACTAAAGTAGCTCGTGGAAGGGGAAACTAGCCAGCTAGTAAGCTGTGCATAATGGCAGACGGTGCTAATATTGTTGACCTGATTTTGGCAAAACCATTTAGTAGTCTTCCTTACGAGGAGAGACTCAGAATTAAACGGCAGGGCAGACCAACACCCAAGATTGATCTGGTGCAAAAATCAGGAAAAAATAACAGGTCTTTTCAGCTCTCCTGGTATGACAAGGTGAACTGGCTGAATGGAAGTGCTGTGACAAACAAAATGTACTGTTGGCCATGCCTCTTGACGAAACCTTTTCAGGGAATGGGATGTGTTTGGTCAAATGTGGGTTTTGGGTATCTCGGTAACTTTGACAGGGCATACAAAAGGCATGAAAAGTGCAAAAAACATGTGAGTTCATGTGCAAGGTTAAGTTGTCTGGGCAGGGTCAGGGTTGAACATGCAATCAATGAAGGTCTTCGCATTCAGGTGGCAAAACATAATGAAACAGTAAAAAAAAAAAGGCCTTCCTAAACTCCATCAGGAGCTGGCATTCAGGGGGCATGTTGAGAGTAGTGAATCAGCAAATAAGGGGAATTACAGGGAATTTACAGAAACATTAGCTAAATATGACTCTGTCTTGGCCACACAATTTTAGTCATCAGCTGTGTTTTCTGGTATGTCCCACTCAATCCAAAATGACTTGATCTCTGCTCTCGCAGCCACTGTTTCTGATCATATAAAAGGTGAAATTCAGACTGCTCCTTTTTTTGCATGGCAGGTGGATGAAGCAACTGACATATCTTGCTATGCCCAACTGTCTGTCATTGTTAGATATGTGGATAGTGCAGGTAAAATTCAAGAGTGCTTCATTGGATTTTTGGATGTGTCAGGGGGTCGAGATGCTCAGTCTGTGTTTGAAGTTTTAAACGAGAACATGCAGGGCTACAGTTTTTGAGAAAAACTTGTGGCACAAACCTATGATGGGGCTGTTGTCTTTGCTTCATCTCTCAATGGCCTACAGGCCAAATTTAAAGTAATAGCCCCTAGTGCAATGTGTGTGCATTGCTATGCACACAGACTGAACCTGGTGTTGTCCCAGGGTGCTAAATGCTTGCCTGAGTCAAGAATATTTTTTGCATCTCTCTCTGGGTTCACCGCATTTTTTTCAAAGTCCACAAAAAGGATGTCTTTTCTTGAGTCTGCAGGGTCTTCAAGATTGCCCAGAAATGCTCCTACTCGATGGAATTTCACATCACGGATAGTGAGCACTGTGGCAAACAATTATGATTGCCTCCTGCAGACTTTTGACAAGTTTACCCAGGATGAGAGCATGGATGATGACACATTAGATGCTGCCAAAGGCTTCATAATGAAACTGGAGGATTTTGAGATTGTGTTCTTGTTGTACACATATGAACAAATATTCTCTGAGACAGATGTTGTCTTTGATATTGTCCAGCAAAGGGCTATGGATGTTCTTTACTGCAAAAAAAGAATTGGGTCTCTCCTTGCTTTTGTCAAGGAGAAGAGGTCAGAGGAGGCTTATCAAGCAGTTTATGCAAAATCAGCAAATCTCACATCAGACCCTCGAGATGAACCTATTAGAAAGCGCCGTCTGTCACAATTACAGGATCCCCAGAACAGCTACAGAAATTTGTACATGGCCATCCTAGACAATTTCATGGAGCAGATTTCTCAGCATTTTTCAAATTTGGAAAGCATGAGCTTCTTAGAATTAGTCAATCCAGGGAAATTTGATGAAATGAGACAAGTGTTTCCAGAGGAGGCATTTGAAAGTGTGCTGAAAAGTTATGGCCATTTCTTTGACTCAGGGAGACTGAGATCTGAACTTCAAGTACTATATTCAGATCATGACTTACAGGGGAGCAGGGGTAAGCTGTGTGATTTCTTGGTGTTTTTTAAAGACATGCAGTTGGATAGTGAAATGCCTCAGTTATACAAGCTGTTGTCGTTAGAGGCAACAATTGGCGCTACATCAGCAGGTGTAGAGAGGAGCTTCTCCTGTTTAAAACAGGTCAAGTCATACACCCGCAACACGATGGGCCAAGATCGTTTGAGCAACCTTGCTCTCCTGGCCATTGAGAGGAAACTGGTTAAGTCCCTGGAAAAGACAGCCAATTGGTACGACAGGGTCACAGACCATTTTCTGCAAAAGGAACGGAGGGCAGAATTTACGTACAAATAACATAATGAATTTTATGATGAAGGCCTAATATGAGCTTCCCCTGTTTCAAAAGCTAGCAGCCGCCACTGGTCACCATGCCCCCTCGCTAAGATGCGAGTGCGGTGATTATTTATTTAAAACTGGCCTCTTGACGTGAGCTGTGGACCCGCTATACCACAAGGTGGTGGAACTGACCAGAAAGCAAGAGACAGAGCTGGAGGTGGCAGAGTTAAAGATGCCAAGATTTGCATTGGGTGTGGAGGGTTGGGAGACAAAGTCAGAGAGTCAAAATTGCATTGGTTTGGTCATGTGCAGAAGAGAGATGCTGAGTATATTGGGAGAATGATGCTAAGGATAGAGCTGCCATGCAAGAGAAAAAGAGGAAAGCCTAAGAGAAGGTTTATGGAAAATCAAGCACTCATGGTCTACTAACTTAATCAATCAAATTATATCCATGTTAAGTTGAGGAATATTTTTGAGATGTCAAATCATTTTGTTTAATTGGTTGTCCTTTTTAATTCTCTTCTTATAAGAAGTTCTGAAATATTTGTATTTTTTAAGAAATACTTTAATTTTCTTTGCCATTTTCATTTTAATTCATCAATTTCTATAGAGTTTTTCCGTTAATCATATCCAAATGCTGACAACACTGAATATTCAAGGCAAGCAATTACTTCAGTGTCATATTCACTTGTCTGCTCATTTGTAGGATTTGGTTCCCCTTTGTTTGGTCCTGCGCTTGCACTGTTTATTGCTAATCACTGTTACATGGGTACAGTTAAGGAGCAAACTCTATAGAAAAGAATAAATTAAAAATAAAATGGCAAAAGAAATGTAAGTATTTAAAGTCAGGACAAATAATTAAATATTTATGAATTTCTTAGAAATATTTTAATGGCAGAAAGCTAAACAATAAAATCAAATAAAAGAGAATAAGAATGATGACTGTGTAATTGGAAGAAATAAAAACTTGAAGCTATGGGGTCCCCTAGGACTGAACTTGAAAACCAGTTCATAACCTTTAATAATGACAGTTATATTAAAATATAGCAGTTTTGTTGTTTTTATTTTGGATTTTTGCTTTTTTCTTTGTGTGAAACAAGAAATTAGAGTTGAAGTTTCCTTCAGTATGCAGAATTCTTATTTTATATCTCTAATATATACATATTTTTTCTTTCCATATTAACTTTTATTTTAGAGAAGCCCAGGCATTTGTGGAAAAGTTTGAAGGGGCTTTGGGTAAAGGTAAAGGAAGAAAATTTTATGCTTACAAAGTAATGATGACAAAGGTACATTTTAAAAGATTGTTACATTACTTTATATATTCATTTAAAGATGTTAGTTGTTCATAGATTTTAATCTATTTTTGTTTTCTGGTGTATTTTAAAGAAATGGATCAAGTTTAAAAGAGATTTTGAAAATTTTAAGACTGCTTGCATCCCTTGGGAAATGAAGATAAAAGAGGTTGAAAGTAAGCATATCTCCAAAATAATTTTTACTAGAATAACTTGTAAAATGATTATTTTTTTTTATATTGGTAATTGTGGCACTGAGATTAAAACATTATGTGCTCCATCTTTTCAAATATACCGTTTCAAGAATAGTGGGCCATTACTGTTCAGCAGAAAACGGGTGGTTGAAAGCTTTACATATCACTTTGCCCTGACTGATCAGTATAGTATTGACGTGGTTGTTTTGATGTATGAAGTTGTTATTGTCTACATTTTCGATTTGTAAAAAAAAAAAAAAATCACAAATAATCTCTCTAGTACTAGTATGGGGTCTTGAAAATCGTGTTTTACTTTCTCTGCCCACAGCCTCTTTATCATTTTTTTTCTTTCTACTTCTAAGCCTAGTGTCAACCTATGACACCCCAGGAGTCAAAGCAACCACAGACTTTTACCATTTCAGAAACTCTAATTCTGTCTGAGAGGACTTTAGCCCCTTGTCCTTGTTTCAGAAGGGACTTTAACCCTTCCGGAGGAGACTTTAACTCCTCATCCTTGCTTGGTTTGAATAATTTTATTGTTGTGATTTCTGTTTTAGGTCATTTTGGATCTTCGGTTGCATCCTACTTTATATTTCTCAGGTGGATGTATGGAATGAACTTGGTTCTTTTTGGTTTAACATTTGGACTTGTTGTGATTCCAGAGGTAAAATATACTTTTGGACGTAAAAACCTGTTTTAATTCTAATAACAGAACATTTCAGTGTTAATCTCTGTATAGTAAAAAAATGAATTTTTATTGCAGATTCTGATGGGTTTGCCTTATGGAAGTATTGCCCGTAAAACAGTGCCAAGAGATGAGCAAGACACAGCAATGGATTTTTCTACCCTTTGGGACTTTAATGTCAGTAGGTTTACAAGATGCAAATACAACTGTTTGGAGATTACTTTTGAGAAAACTGTTATACATTTCCTTATGTAGTATTTAGGTTTTTGTTATGTCCATATTCCTTCTAAATAATGATATTTAAATTTATATAACACACTAACTTTTACAAGTCCAGAACGCAGCACAGATTTATAAAGACACAAAATACTACATACAACATAACGTAAAAATGCAGAATGTCATAGGTAGAAATGCAACTTTCTATATACATATGTAGACATATGAAGACTTTTTACTTTACTAACAGTTAATATATCTGCTCTTGGTCATGTTTTTCAAATTTCAGTACTACTGTATATAATAATTAATTATTCTATTTAGAGTCTTCAGATAAATATTACATTTAAAGTACTGGCAAGAGGAAACCATTCAGACTAAAAGCTTCTAATAATTAGTGGATAAATGATGTAATCTCTTACACAGTTGTTTCTTTATAATTATAGAGTCACTGTGAAGAATTTGAAAAGGAAATTCATTCTGTAGTCCCACCACCTATTTCTTACAGAAGTTCTTTCTTTTTTCCATGTTAAATATACTTTATTAATGCTTTAAACATAAGGAATACCAAGTCAAGGAGACTCCTAGGAAACTGAAGAAATTGTCTCTTGTTAAAGTGCCTTGGTAGAGATTGTCATATTTTATATTTTTCTGCCATTCGTAAAATGTATTTCCATGTAGACCTTTTACTGTCTTGAACCTTAATTACAGCCTATGGAAGGCGATTAACATTATAAAATTCATGTCTATCTTGTGCAAGACATTTACATCTATTGCTGGTATAAAAACAACATGAGCACTGTTACTTGTGTTTGGAAATGCTTAGACATGAAAAAATTGTCTAAAAGTTGCCATAGCAGGTTAAAACAGCCAAAGATAGAAATATGTAATGTAGATTTGGTTGTGCAAGTTAGCAACTGTGGTATACAAGCTATGAATACATTATAAGTGTAAGGTACCACGTACAATGCACACTGGTCTAATTTAACGACTAGCATATACGGTTTTAAATATTTAAATATTTTGAAGGCTTAATTTGGTAGTCTCCTTCTGTTTACAAAAATAAATTTTCTTGTGTTTAAAGATAAAGAGTTTCATTATCTTTCATTACAGTTGCATGTATAATTTTTTATTGGTAATTTATATTCTGTGCACCTTTTAATTGCAAAAATTGTGGAAAACAGTTTTCTATTGTATTTAAATGTTGATTTGTGTAGTGTATTACACTTGTTTTGTATGCATTTAACACTGAATCAAATACATTTATCTATATTAATTTTACTTTCTTTTTGTGAACAGGGGTATGCTAAATACTCAGTGCTTTTCTATGGCTATTATAACAATCAACGTACAATTGGCTTCTTGAAATACAGATTACCTTTGGCTTATTTCATGGTTGGAATTGGCACTTTTGGATACAGCTTGATGGTTGTTATACAAACGTAAGTGTTGGTTTTTAGCTTATCTGTCCGCCATATGACACCTCTTAAAGTAAATTTGTATTAAGGTATTCTTTTATGTTAATTAAATTTTTTACTCTGTTTTGTATCCTATCTCCAAGTCATTTTCAACATTTTATTTCGCATTAAATAAAACACCCAGGCTATAAAATAGTGGTACGTTTGTATGGCATTAGGAAAATGTAAAACCTTTAGAAATTTGAACTGTAAAACATAAATTATCAAATCATTTACTTTAATAGAGAATATTATTTAATATGCGGATTGCACATATTAATGTGTAGCTTATATTTTACAAATGTTTGTAATCTACAACTCCAAATCCAAAAATGTTGGGACAGTATTAAAAATAAAAATTTCAAACAAATAAAAAATGAACTGATTTTTAAATTTACTTTTTTTTTTTTTCATTGCAGACAGTATGAACCCAAGATATTTCATGTCTTGTGTGGTCCGCTTCAATTGATTTGTTAATATACATACATTCCTGGTTTTTAGGCCTCCAAAAAAAGTGGTGACGATAAAACATGTACCAATTTGTAATGTCGCCATTTCTTCTTACGACACTTAGACAATGTTTTGGCACTAAGGAAGCGATAGTGTTTCATGGGTTATTGTGTCCCATTCTTCCTGCAAAGGGGCATTTTAAGGTGTGCAACACTACGGGATCATTGTCTCATTTTTTGTTTCAAAATTCTCCACACATTCTCTATTGGAGACAGTTCAGGACTGCAGGCAGGCCAGTCTAGTACCTGTACTCTCTTCTTCCTCAGCCATGCCTTTGTAATGTGTGCAGAATGTAGTTTTTATTGTTTTGTTGAAAAATGCATGGACGTCCCTGGAAAAGACCTTGTCTTGAAGCAGCATATGTTACTCTGAAATCTCAATGTACTTTTCTGCATTAATGCTGCCATCACAGAACCATAAATTACCTTTGTCAAGGGCATTGACACAACCCCATGCCATGACTGACCCTGGCTTTTGGACTTGTTGCTGATAACAGTTTGGATGGTCCTTTTTGTCTTTGGTCAGGAGCACACAGTGTCCATTTCTTCCAAAAAAGGTCTGGAATACTGATCCGTCTGACCACTCTACAGTTTTCCTCTGTGTGACGGTCCACCCCAGATGCCTGTGAGCCCAGAGAAGTTGACACCGCTTCTGAACTTGATTAACATAAGGCTTCTTTGTTGCATATTAAAGTTTTAAGTAGCATTTGTGAATGCAACTCCGTATTGTTGTGCTTGACAAGAGTAAACAATCCCCTGCCCATGTGGTTATACTATCAATTGATAAGTGAAGGCTCTTGATGTAGTGCTGTCTCAGAGATTGGAGATCATGGGTGTACACTGAAATTCCTCCAGAGTCCTTGAATTGTTTAATGATATTAATGAGCTGTAGATTGAGAAATATGCAAATCCCTTCCAATCTTTCTTTGAGGAACATTGCTTTTAAGTATTTCAATAATTTTCTAACACATTTGTTGTCAAACTGGAGATTCTCTCCCATCTTTGCTCCTCTAAGACTCAGCCTTTTCTGAAAAATGCTTTTGTATCAAATCGTGATTACAATCACTTGCTAACATCACCAGTTGAAATCACATCATTATTTATTTTCTTACCTCATTACTGGCCCTAATATGTCCCCATCCCATCTTTTTTGTAATGTTCTACAGGCCTGAAATGCAGGAATGGATGTATATTAACAAATGAAATGAAGTTGACCTGGCAAAACTTGAATATTTTGGGTTCATACTGTTGAATAAAATAAAAGTCAAATTAAATTTAAGAATCACTGCATTTTTTATTTGCATTTTCCATACAGAGCCAGCTTTTTCTGATTTGGTGTTGTATATATACAGTATATAATTCAAAGTTGACCGACTGACTGACTCACTCACTCACTGTTTAACAAAAACATTATTTCCCTTATTTAAAAAGTTGAAATTTGGCAGGATGGTATATCTAAGTCAATAGGTATCCACGAAGCAAGGACATTTTAATATATTAGTATTTAGGGGTAACCACCTCACACCATACACATACTAAATACCCCAAAATCTCAAAAATACTTTAACAGATTTGATTGAAATTTGGTGATGTTATTGAAAAAAACACGATGGCCACAGGCTTCTTAAGATGTCAATAAGAAAAGAGCTGCATTCCTGACATTTGCCATACTGTGCTCTGAAATTACAAAGAATATAGATAAAGGTACTGGACACGCAAATGGCTGAGTAATGGACAATCCATTCTGTCTATTATATAGAGAGAACTAGAGGTACATAGTCTATGTAATTTACCAGTGTGTGAGTTTATTTTGGGCTCTTACTTTAATGTTTCCTATGATGCTTGTGTCATTGACTATTTAGCTGTATATTTGTTGCCATATGATATTTAGATTTAGAAAATGTGAAAATGATTATGACAATGGCAAGACAATGAAATTTGATAGCGAATTCAGAAAAATGGGTCATGGGTTTTTCTGATTGTATGACAGCCCAGTTGTAAGATGCAATAGGACATTGCATATCCTCTCATTTTTCACTTCAAGCTGAAATTCGAGCCAGGTCTGAGAATCAGTTAACAACTACAAATCAGGCTTAAATTTGTGCCAAAATTGTACAGTGTATGCCCAGTATTAGAGAGTGGCACATGAATTTCTAAAAAGGAAATGATCCTTGCTCTTCACATTAACACTAGAATTACCAGAGCCTACGAGAAAACTCGTAAATCCGGCTCACCTTAAATCCATTCGCACCTCTCTGTCAGCTTCTTTTGTCCTGTAAATGTGGCAATTAAAAGAAACAGCAAGCAGCCTGCTATTCCATTCCCTACCATCGCAGAACGTTCAGTAAGTTCTCCCAGCTCATGCCTTGTTTGATTATCTGGGAGTGAGTGAACTGCTGGAATTTTAGAGTGGAAATAATAGATCGTTATTTGGAACACATGCATTTCATGTGTGTTCCGTTTCTACAGTAATCTGTGTAAACACATTGTTAAAACAGAACCTTTTTCATATTTTTGTAATACATTTTATAAAATGTAGGCATAAGCTATAGAATGTGTGAAGCCTGAAGTCCAAAGATCAAATAAACACTTTCACAAATGGTTCAAGGATGATACAACAGCTTCCGTGGCATAGTGGTAAGATTTGTTGACTTCAGAGTTTGAAGTCCAACGACTTAATTACTACAGACTATCACATTGCCTTCCAATAATATTATGCAGAAAAGCACTTAGATGCATAGCATTTTCAATACAATCGATTAAGCAATGACACTATAACTGACTCCCATTGTCTTGTGAAATTTCTTGGGCGAGAGCCGATGACACAGCTAGGTATATCATATTTTATAAATTATTATACATTATTCATGCATTACATGCACTATTAAAAATACAGTTTTAGGTTTGCAAAACTGCTTACATATTCTTGGAGGCTGTGAGAGTCAACTGAAGACTCTTACATTAGTAACTTTCTGTGATCTGTGCAACATACAAAATAGTATAATATAGGAAATTAAACAGATGAATTAGTAAGTTGATTTATTACAAAATATTTTCAAATTTTATTCTCTCAGATGTTAAGCTTACAATATATTATGAATACTTCCAATTGATCCATAAAACAGTATGAATCATGCAAAATCAGAAGTAACAAACTGAAAACTTTTCAAGTATTTCCTAAATTCAAAATTGTGAGATTTAAATGTCAAAAAAGCCAAATTAAATCCACTGTGATTCATTGGTCACAGTAAGATGTGAAAATATGAAAGGAGGTGAGTAAGTATTGGAATTGTAGGTGCAAGAGGTGGTTCAACAAATTTCTGAATAAGCAGGATGAATGCTTAGAAACTGTTGACATTTCAGTTTTTGAAATGTAATTTTTTAGTGGTTTAAAAACGTATTTCGTTTTTAAGGAGAACTGTGAAAAAGAGTGTTTAATTTGCAAATGATAATTCCCAATCAAATTAATCAGAATCCTGTTTATGTGTGAAAGGGGTTGGGGGCTTAATACTTTTTCAAAGCACTGTAGTAACTGTTAACACCGATGGGTTCATATAAACATATGCGAGAAGATCATTATAATAGTTCATGAATAATTCAGTAACCTTTCTTTAATTCATGTAAAAATATCAAATTATATCTTGTAGATTTGTAGACTTTATATGTATTATAGTATGTGCATTGCAAATGTGTCTTTTTTGTTCATTTCACATATTACTGCATTAATATTTTTTGTACTGTTAATTAGAATGGCAAAGAATGCAGATGAAAGTGGAGCAGATGGTGAAGACAATGATTTTAACTTCTGCTGGAAAATGTTTACAAGTTGGGACTACCTAATTGGCAATTCAGAAACTGCTGATAACAAATTTGCCTCTATTACTACTAGCTTCAAGGTAACAACTTTAAGTCTTACAATCTAATAACAATAACCTTTGATATGTGGGAAATCTGTAGATATAATGATTTACTGGTACACAATAAATGACTATGGAAATTACACTTGCAGTCTAATAGCTTATCCATTAGGTTACAGTAGTGTCCTGACCTACTACTTGTCATTTTGACCTCATGTTATTATATTTCTGGATGTTTTGTTGAAACAAGTGATGTGATGGCAAAATACTGAACTGAAGGCTACAACAATACTGGTTTCAATGTCACCTTTGTGTTATTGTATGAAAGTTTTTAACATATATTTGTTTTTAGTGTAAATCATAAATTACAAATTTAAAAAATGCATGTATGGAATAACATCCAAGTGCATTAGAGGGATGTGCAGGCTTTTTAGCCCATAATGGACTGAGGTTCAGGAGGAAGGTTTTAGAAAGTTTTCAGTCAGTTTCAGGATTGAAGGTGCCAGAGGCTAACCACCTAGACTTGGAAAAAGGCTGAAAAGAGGCCTGGGTAAGACTTCACTCTATCATCGCGGCCACTCTTACTCATACACACAAATGAACATAAACACACATATACCTCTTTTTTATATATAGTGACAATTTGCAAGTGTCAATAAATGTCTTCTAAATACTGTAACAAAAAGGCACTATATAGTTGCCTGACCCGACACAGATGGACACGGAGGCACGTATAAAATGAAAAACCTTTTTACTTTCTCTTCAAAGCCCAAAGCACAAAACAAAGACCCTCAACACAGTTCCCTCTTCTTCTACCATCACTCCTCCTCAAACTTAGTCCTCCTCCTCCCGACTCTGGCTCCTGAGTGGCGGTGGCTGGACCCTTTTATAGCCCACCCGGAAGTGTTCCAGGTGCTTAACCACCTGGCCGCAATTGCACTTCCGGGTGGGGCTGAAGATTAGTCCAGCTGGGCTGTGGAATCCAGGCAACTCCCCCTAGCGGCCACCTCAGCTCCCAACCAGGCTGTGGAGGACTCCATCTCCCATGGAGCCCTGCGGGAGGTTGGAAAATCACCATCAGGCAGGGAGGCTGCTACCAAGCATCCCGGGGTAGGTATTAAGCTGTCCATGGCTGCTCCCCCAGAACATATGCAGCAGGGGCATCCCGGCCTTCTGTCACAATACATAAAGAAATAAAATCTTTTGTCATTATTTCCTTCTGTGCTTGAGCATGTCTGGTATTAGCATGTAAATTGCAGTGTCAATGAAATAGTCACGCCATGGTGTACTTCATTCATATAATACACAGGAAGATCTTTTAAGAAACAGCGGTTTTTAGTTAGTGAATCTCTTTGTGGACTAGTGAGTTTTCCTTGGAGTTTCGAGCTGCTCGTTTGTTCAAAGAGCGGGGGTCCCCAGTGTGGTTTGAGCGGTTTAACTAACTAATTAATTAATTAATTACTTAATTAATTAATACATAAATACATACATAAAAGAGCAGGTTTCTTCTGGGTTTACTAGCATTGGAGCTATGTGGACTGCCAACAATTCATAGCTAGCTTTCATGGACAGGTAACATGGTTAATATACTTGCCATGGCTGCCTTTTTTGAGGACCAGCACAAAACATCTACAGACTGGTGCAGGTGGGAAGCATTGGCTTAAAGCATTGGGAGGACTGAAATATTGGTTCACTGGTTCTCTTTTGTTTGTAGTCAGTTTTCTGGCAAGACTTCATAAAGCAGAAACAACATGCTTCATTAACCACCCGCATAAACAGCCAATAATTGCGAGTAACTCTCTACTCGCACATGCAGTCTGCTGGTGTTTAATAAACTTGTAGTGAAGATTTGTAGAGGCTGTTGGAGGTGAAAAAGAGGAAAATATGCAAAATATACAAGTTAGTGTAACTGCTGTCAAGGTAAAATTAAAAAACAGTAATTTGTAGCTTAAATCACACAGAATGTTTCTCTGTTTTAAGATAGATGAGTTTGCAAATTCACCAATGCTTTTCAATGGGAGATTTAAAATTTAAAAACTTCATATTGGGTAATATGTCTGAGATACCTCAGTGAAATTCTACGGTGCAAAGTGGACCACAAGTTTAAAGAATAATGTTGTCCTGACCACTCCTTTCTGTTTTCACAAAACTCTCAACAAAACACTTTTCAGACTTGTGTGTGTGTGTGTGCTAATATTTATACTGTAACACATTTGTGGTTTTCGTTTTGCTGAATTTATGCAACGCAGTGCAAGAATAATATATATTGTATAAATGCATGGAAAGTAAAAAAGTCATCTGAAAAGCAGCATATCTCAGATGGTTATAAAAGTACATTTAGGAATCATAAAACTATTTAGATGTCAGTAGGCATCTCCCTTGGGATGGAATGTTGTTACATATTGTCTTAAGCTCTGTCGCCACAAGTGTAAGCTGAAAAAAGTTTTTTATTTTATTTAAAAAAACTGAGTTTCTGAGAATAAAGAAAGCACACTACAATTGTGAAAAAAATAGTTTAATCTTCAAAACGATTAAACATACAGTATCTTTTAAGTTTGCATATCTTTTAAAGAATAACAGGTATTCACTCCAGTTATAAGAACAGTGTTTTACTATAAAAATTAAACAAAATTCTGTATTTCATTTTCAAAACTAATTTCACCCAAATGTATAACAATAAAAATATTTATTTTAATTAGTGGAAAAATGTTTCTATTTTAGGAATCAATAGTAGATGAAGAGGAAAACCAGAAGGATGAAAACATTCACCTGAGAAGATTTCTGCGTGTTTTGGCAAATGTTCTCATTTTATGCGGTTTAGGAGGCAGTGGTTATCTCATTTATTTTGTTGTTAAGCGTTCACAGAAGTTTGCAACTATGGATGATCTGGGATGGTATGAAAAAAATGAAGTAAGTAAACTTTTTGTTTGGTTTGGAAGCAAAACATTTAATCATTAATCCTCATGCTTTTTATAATATGATTTGCTTTTTGCATTCCATGTATCATTGCAAAAAGATAGCACTCAATACTATTTAAAAGCAAAATAAAAACAATAATGTGTTATGTTTGCAGGATTGGTATTACATTATTTTTGTCTATTTCTTATTGTGCATATCAAAGATAAGTGTGTACATTTCATGATTTGATGCGTTAAAAAGGCACTTAATTGAAATATTTTGGTTCATGAAGCCATATAATATAAAGCGTTTTAAAAAAATGTAATCTGGAATAATTTTTACTGGACAAGAACAGCTCAGTTGATATTTTGTGTAAAACTCAGCAGCTCAAGTATTAGCTCATGCTATAATTGATATTTAGGATGAGTTGCGCTGAAGTTTGGACATGAACTCATTTCAATTCTGTATCATAGGTGATCGATAATATCATAGGGATTTAGACTGTAAAATTTTAAGAGGGTAGACCTTTTCCCCTCACCTCACAGGGCTTGCAGACTGACCTGTTGGAAGGGGTGTCTTGAATGGCAGTTGTGCTTTATCACCACGTAAAGGATATATCCTTAATGTCAAGCTTTGCTTAAAAAAGTAATGCAAATTTTTTTCTGTTATAGAAAAACATTTATGATGTCTTGACCAAATTTTCACTTTGTATTTACTTGCAAAAAGATTGAATAAATCCATTAAATTGCCAGATATTCATAGTACTAGTATTTGTAATAAACCATCAATTTTCATCTATTGAATTGTAAATGATACACATATTGTACCAATATGTATTTTTGATTGAAAATTAACTTTCTTAATATTTTTTTAAACCAATTATTTTTTTACTGGTGAGGCTTACATACTGTATAACCCAGCCACAGGGGATGCACAAACCAGTGTGTTTCTTCGTGCCTGTCCCAAGCCCAGATAAATGAAGAGGGTTACGTTAGGAAGGGTATCTGGTGTAAAATTTTGCCAAATCAATATGCGGACAATAGATTATCCACTGTGGTGACCCCTAACGGGAGCAGCCGAAAGAAGAAGAAAGAAGATGTGATGCTTGTATAAGTTATCAGAGGTGTTGTCCTAACAAGATTTATTTGGGTTACCACTAATCTCTTTGTGTGCTCCATTAAAATCACTCTCACATTTTATGGATAAAAGTCTACGGTCTGCTTAGGCATCACTGGGCATTAGAGTGATAGTAATGCACAGATTAGAAAATCTATACAAATTATATGAACATATTTTTATCTTCTGGGGGTAACATTGAGTTAATTTTCAAAAAAAACAAAATAATGCATCATGTTACCAAGCCAATGCCTAGAAATGAGGGTCATTCATATTCTACAAATAGTTTGAGAGAAGCCACTGAGAGGACAACATTAACTTCACAGCAGAAGATTAGCTGGTTGTATGAAATGCTCTGTAGGACAGTTGTTTGTAAAGGAGAGTCCTAATGAAGTAACTGTTGCACAACTAGAATCATCTTGTGGGCTAAATGGATTATAACAAAAAGCATCAGAGTGACTTACGACAGTGTTTCACAACCTTGGTCCTGGGGGCACACTGTGACTGCAGGTTTTTTGTTCCAACCAGATTCCTAATCAGTGACAACATCTGATAGCACTGATCGCATTTAATTAGCTGGTTATTATTTTCTTTTATTCTACATTCAGAAAAGCACATCAGCATGATTTTTTACATTTATAAGACATTTAGAACTATTTTTACTTTTGCTATACAGTAGATGTAAATGCTTAAATCTCTTTTGTTGATTTCATTATGTTTTGCCTTTTCTCTGTGCAGTTTTTCCCCTTCATTGTATCTTATTAATACCAATTAAAAATGAGCAGAGCAGACACGCTGGCAAACAACACATAATAATCAAAGGCTGCAAGTACTTTAGCATCAGACCCACTAATTAGTAAATAATGTATTAATTAAACAATTAGAACACCTAGAAAGGTGGAATGAAAATCAAGAGGAAAATATTGTTAAAAAGAAAAAAATATTATATTATATTATAATATATTATTCACATATAACTGCTTGGTACATTTATATATATATATATATATATATATATATATACTAAACTTAGTTTTCTAATTTCTATATTGTTCCCAAAACACAGAACTTGGGAAATAACAGTTCACATAATTAGCTCAGGAGCCCAATTAAAAACAGAAGCTGGTTGGAACAAAAACCTGCAGCCACAGCGTGCCCCCAGGACCGAGGTTGGGAAACACTGTCTTACGCAATCTCAAAAAATGTCTAATGGTCAAATAAAATTAAGACTGTATCTTCTGACTGACATTCAAAGCAGTGTGTGTAGTAATTATGCCCTAAGAAATGCATTGTCCTACAATGAAGTATGGTGGAAGTAGCATCACGCTATGAGGATACTTTGCATAAGCCCCTCAACTGAAGCAAAACTTGATGCAACAGGCTACCCGAAAAGTTTGCTGAAAAACTGAAAAGTTCAGGAAATACATTTTTCAGCGGGAACATGATCCAAAGCATGGTCAAAAAGCAACTCAAGAGGAGCAATTTAGTAAATGTATGCATCGCATAACATTCAGGTACATTTGAGAACTGTGCAGTCACTGTAGACCTCAATGGACTGAGTTCAGCGGGTCAGTTCTAGAACCTTCTTAATCCATTTCAGGGTAGTGAAGGACAAATAAGGATTAGACCTGAACAGAACTGTAGTTTATCATAGGAGCGGCTCTCACACACATACACACACACACATAACCCATATTCAAATATAAACTTTTGTAATTAACTCTTTCTTGGCATGAGCATGTGCAGCCATGGTAGTTTTCAGGAAATATGGTCAATGTTAGGGAATAATAGAAGTGAAAGGCAAATTTATTACAGAAGGTGACCATAATGGATATCAGGTAAATGTGGTATTTTGGTGATTAATTTTAGGGTGAACTATTATGGAGTATGTATGCTCATGCATAAAGCCCATCCTCTTTTCTTAATACCTGCTTTATCTGATCATCATCTGAATCAGATCAGAGCACAGATAAAAATGCCTTCACAAATTAAAATATAAGATTCCTCACAGTGGTTAACATAGAAAAAAAATTGCATTACTGTCTGTTTTTGTCTGCTTCTTTGTTGCCATCTCAATGCTGTTCAGATTTAACAAGGTTCTTAATCATGCTTTCCCCATCAGAGTTGTGACTGTGCTGTTATATGCATTTATATTACAATGAGTCATAGGAAGAGGGATGATATGGGGGCTCCTTCATGGACTTTTGTATGCACAGTTCTAAATATATTGTGGGTATGTTTTTTTTCAGCAGTTCTCTCTTTTAGTAAATGGGCAGCAAGTTTAAACCAGGACATTTTGATATTTTTCAGTTATTTATCCAGATGGATAGCGTGTGTTGTAACTCAGGAGTCCCAAAAACGCTTTCAAAAATTGCCCACTAGAGAGTGAAATACCATCAAAACCCCGACTAGATACGAAAAAGGGCCTTGAAATATCTTTATAAAATAAATTGTTTATTTTACCAAGAGGATCTGCAATTCACAAAGCTCTTAAGAGCATGGCAATCCACTGTAAACAAAGTCTCAATACAAAATCCAAAGGCATAGTTGAAAAACAGAGCACAGGTTTGAAATACCAGAAAATCACAAGGCAATAGCAAAGGCACAGAAAATCACAAGAAACAATCTACTCCCTAGCACGCACAAAATGAACCACCAGGGACAATGGAAGGCTCTTCCATAAATAGGGTGGAGCGCTGTTCCTGGCGGTGATTGACAGGTGGTTCCACCCTTTGAGTAACAACCCACAATGCACAATGGACATAACCTAGGTCTTTTTCATTTACAAATAAACACAACAAAAAATCCATCCATCCATTATCCAACCCGGTATATCCTAACTACAGGGTCATGGGGGTCTGCTGGAGCCAATCCCAGCCAACACAGGGCGCAAGGCAGGAAACAACCCCTGGGCAGGGCGCCAGCCCACCGCAGACAACGAAAAATGCACATAATAAATTAAAGAGATATCATTACAAATAAATGGAATAAAATTAGACAATAGATACAGTAACACAAATTTTAACCACAGCATGACACCCTGAAATCGGGACTGTTTCTATCACCAGGATGTCTGTTCACCATTGTAAATTATAATAACTGTGAAATATTGAATCTTTATAATCTGTAGATAATAGAGTGAGTAAGGTGGGTTTAGTGTAAAGTAAATACTAAGTAGATGGTATTTGGTCTGCACAATACACCTTACATGCCACAGAATATTTCATTCATATCTAGATAACCAATGCTTACATTATATACTTTTACTGTTAAGAAAATATTTTTATTTGTTGACTTAAAGCATCAGGAGGTGTAAAATGCTGATGCTCTGGTTCTCTTCTACTTTTGGTCAAGCCACCTGGAAGACTTCATTAACACTAGATCAAACACAGGAAGCTCTGCAGTCTATTTGTGACTTTATGCTGTAGGAAGATAAGTAAATAAATAAAGGTAAATAACATTCGATATGGCTTTTATATAAGTAACATATACATATTTTTCATATAAAGACCATCACAAAACATAATCACAAACAGAACTTTGCACAATACCTTGGAGAGCTCTGTAAACCCTGCTGTTTTGTTGAAGGCCATGTGTGGGGCAGACTGACCGGCATGATGACACCTGACCTCTTGCTGTATCCAAATGATGGCGTATTTCGCCTTTACGCCTGGTGTGGCTGCATTGTTCTTATATGTGAGTGGACTGTTCTTGCAGGGAGGACTTATGTTCTCTTTCTCCGGTGTAGAACCCTCATCCTCATCTGGGTTCACATCTGTTATAGCGCGTCCTTATTTGAAAACAGCAGTGTCAGATAGGGGGAAGCGTGAACGTGACTGAGAGAATAAAACTGAATAAAAAAAAAAAAACGCTAACCTTTACAAGTACCATAAATTTACACTGGCTGTTACAGACTCAAATCAAATGTATGTTTTTATTGTACAATAATAACAATAAGAGCAGCTTACTACTCAAAATGGTAATTCTGGGAAGCACCCAGAATTGAACCCAGGACCTCTTGATTATGAGTCAGCAGTTCTTACCGCTGCACCACCCAAGCGGCCGTGTAAGTGTTGTACCCTAATCTTTTTGTACCTTTCTTTTTTTCGGTTGTATTCTTGAATAAAAGTGCACTTCTTTTATTTACATGTACCTTTTGTGAAAGTGTTTATTTGATATTTGGACTTCAGTCTTCACAAATTATACACTTCATGTAAACATTTTGTCATTAGCACTATAACATGAAAAAGTTTCTATTTTAGGTATGTGTTTAACATTTCTTGCATCTCTCACATTTCCTGTCATCCTACTTTTACGTAGATCTTTGTAGACATGGAACACACATGAAATGCATGTGGTCCAAATAACGATATCTTATTTACCCTGTACAACTCCAGGCACCTCACACCCAGGTAAGACTTGAGCTAGGAGAACCTTTTCCTTAAGTTGAGCTGCCGCAGTGGGGAGATGGGATAGCAGGCTGCTTGTACTGATCGACACATTTGCAAAACAAAAAACGCTAATGGAGAGGTGTGAAGGAATTTAAGGTGGCCCAGTATTATGAGTTTTCTGTAGGCTTTCAGGGATTCTAGTGCTAAGCAGCAAAAATGTGGTGATGCAGAGGTTTCTGTGCACGTCTTGCTTGATTTGCTAACAGAGGATTGCTGTCTCAATCAGCCAGTGACGGTGAATTCCTGCCTGTGCATGCAGACTGCTTGTTCTTCATTAACTTGTACTGGGGATCTATTTACCAACAGTAGCAGCTATCAGAGGAGAAAAACAGAAAAGTATACAAAATATACCAGTTGGTGTAACAGCCATCAAAGTAAAATTGAAACAGTAAACTGATTTGTATATGGAGTTGCATTGACTTCACAAATTCTTCAATACTCTTCAATGGGAGATTCTGAAATTTTAAAACTGTATACAGTGCAATCTGTTCAATACAGTATATACCAGGGAAATTTGTACCGTCTCCACAAATTTTCGTCCATCCATCCATCCATCCTCTTCCGCTTATCCGAGATCGGGTTGTGGGGGCAGCAGCTTGAGCAGAGATGCCCAGGCTTCCCTCTCCCCGGCCACTTCTTGTAGCTCTTCCGGGAGATTCCCAAGGCGTTCCCAGGCCAGCCGAGAGACATAGTCCCTCCAGCATGTCCTGGGTCTTCCCCTGGGCCTCCTTCCGGGTTAGACGTGCCTGGAACACCTCTCCAGGGAGGCGTCCAGGAGGCATCCTGATTAGATGCCCGAGCCACCTCATCTGACTCCTCTCGATGTGGAGGAGCAGCGGCTCTACTCTAAGTCCCTCCTGGATGACTGAGCTTCTCACCCTATCTTTAAGAGAGAGCCCAGACACCCTACGGAGGAAACGCTTTTCAGCTGCTTGTATTCGCAATCTCGTTCTTTCGGTCACTACCTATAGCTCATGACCATAGGTGAGGGTAGGAACGTAGATCGACCAGTAAATTGAGAGCTTTGCCTTGCAGCTCAGCTCCTTTTTCACCACGACAGACCGATGCAGAGCCCGCATGACTGCGGATGCCGCACTGATCCACCTGTCGATCTCACGCTCCATTCTTCCCTCACTCGTGAACAAGATCCCGAGATACCTGAACTCCTCCACTTGGGGCAGGATCCTACTCCCAACCCTGACAGGGCATTCCACCCTTTTTCGGCTGAGGACCATGGTCTCGGATTTGGAAGTGCTGATTCCCATCCCAGCCACTTCACACTCAGCTGCGAACCGATCCAGAGAGAGCTGAATATCACGGCGTGATGAAGCAAACAAGACAACATCATCTGCAGAAAACAGTGACCCAATCCTGAGTCCACCAAACCGGACCCCCTTAACGCCCCGGCTGTGCCTAGAAATTCTGTCCATAAAAATTATGAACAGAATCGGTGGCAAAGGGCAGCCCTGGCAGAGTCTAACTCTCACTGGAAATGGGTTCAACTTACTGTCGGCAATGCTGACCAAGCTCTGACACCGATCGTAAAGGGACTGAACAGCCCTTACCAGGGGGTCCGGTACCCCATACTCTTGGAGTACCCCCCACAGGATTCCCAGAGAGACACAGTCGAATGCCTTTTCCAAGTCCACAAAACACATGTAGACTGGTTGGGCAAACTCCAATGTACCCTCCAGGACCCTGCTAAGGGTGTAGAGCTGGTCCACTGTTCCACGACCAGGACGAAAACCACACTGTTCCTCCTGAATCTGAGGTTTGACTATCCGATGGACCCTCCTCTCCAGGACCCCCGAATAGACTTTTCCAGGGAGGCTGAGGAGTGTGATCCCTCTGTAGCTGGAACACACCCCCCAGTCCCCTTTCTTAAAGAGGGGGACCACAACCCCAGTCTGCCAATCCAGAGGCACTGTCCCTGATGTCCATGCGATGTTGCAGAGGCGTGTCAACCAAGACAGTCCTACAACATCCAGAGCCTTGAGGAACTCTGGGCGTATCTCATCCATTCCCGGGGCCCTGCCACCAAGGAGTTTTTTGACCACCTCGGTGACCTCAGTCCCAGAGATAGGGGAGCCCACCCCCGAGTCCCCAGGCTCTGCTTCCTCATTGGAAGGCATGTTAGTGGGATTGAGAAGATCTTCGAAGTACTCCCCCCACCGACCCACAATGTTTCGAGTCGAGGTCAGCAGTGAACCATCCCCACCATACTGTATACCGTGTTGACACTGCACTGCTTCCCCCTCCTGAGACGCTGGATGGTGGACCAGAATCTCCTTGAAGCCATCAGAAAGTCATTTTCCATGGCCTCCCCAAACTCCTCCCACGCCAGGGTTTTTGCCTCAGCAACCACCAAAGCCGCATTCCGCTTGGCCTGCAGGTACCTATCAGATGCCTTCAGAGTCCTACAGGACAAAAAGGTCCTGTAGGACTCCTTTTTCAGCTTGACGGCATCCCTCACCGCCGGTGTCCACCAACAGGTTCGGGGATTGCTGCCACGACAGGCACCGACCACCTTATGGCCACAGCTCCGGTCAGCTGCCTCAACAATAGAGGCATGGAACATGTCCCATTTGGACTCTGCCAGATGTTCCCAGCAGTCCCTCACAACACGTTTGGGCCTACCAGGCCTGACCGGCATCCTCCCCCACCATCGAAGCCTACTCACCACCAAGTGGTGATCACTTGACAGCTCCGTCCCGCTCTTCAACCGAGTGTCCAAGACATGTGGCCGTAAGTCCGATGACACGACCACAAAGTCGATCATTGAACTGAGGCCTAGGGTGTCCTGGTGCCAAGTGCACATATGAACACCCCTATGCTTGAATATGGTGTTCTTTATGGACAATCCGTGATGAGCACAGAAGTCCAATAACAAAACACCACTCGGGTTCAGATCGGGGGGGCCATTCCTCCCAATCACGCCCTTCCAGGTCTCACTATCATTGCCCACGTGAGCATTGAAGTCTCCCAGCAGAACGAGGGAGTCCCCAGAAGGTATGCCCTCTAGCACCCCATCCAGGGACTCCAAAAAGGGTGGATACTCCAAACTGTTGTTTGGCGCATACGAATCTCTATCAGAAACGATAACAGATAATTTCAGTTCCAGGCTGTGTATGGCTGCTTACACTTGTACCATACATTAATGGGTTGAACTCTGGTCTACGGTCATTGATATCATCCATGTTTATGTGAGGAAATGCTTGGCTGTTCAATCCACCTTCACTGACAATTGCATTGAAACTTGATAATCCATTTTCTCTATCAATATTCTGCACTATACAGACTTTTCTATTGTCTGGCTCAATTCTAAACATTGAGGATTTTTCATACTTAGTGAACCCATCATACAAAAAGAATGTGAGTTTTTCAAACTTACCACCCTTCATATCCATATCAGAAGCTATAACCTGAATAAAACACTCAGCAACTGGTGAGTGCTCCTTAACATTGGCTTTATAAACTTGTCTCTCAAAGACTGGTTCATTGTCATTGATGTGTTCAACCACAACTGTAACGGTGGCTGTTGATGACAAGGCTGGATGTCTAGAATCAGTAGCCACCATCACAAAATGGATGATGGGTTCTTCCTCATGATCTAAATGAGAGGCTGTGGTTATCATGCCAGACTTGGAGTTAACATTAAAACAAAAATGTAAACAAGCTTCAGAATTGCATAGTGAACAACAGAGTTGATTGCTTTACCTAAATTTTTAGTATGGTCTTGGAGAAATGTAGTTCCCTGGGTCTTCAGATATATTTACTGTAAGCTCTTCGTGGTCAAACACTGGAAGATTATCATTGACATCAGTGACCTTAAGTAGAAATGCAAGGAATTCTCTCTAAAACAAGGCATACAGACCAACGTGGAAATGTGCACACGCACAAAAATTTCAGATGCATAAAACCGTGCATACTCCAAGTTATATGCACTTCCCTTTTATTAATTGCAATAAACATGAAATTTAACAAACGTGAGTGTGCCTACAGCCCCACCCTAACTCCTCCCAGAATTTAGCATGTTTGAGTATGCAAATCAATATGAATACCTCCATCTGTTTAGTGTTTTGTTAAAAGGCAATGGCAAAAGCACGTGGAATAAAGAAGAATTTCAGTAAATGCGAAGTGGAGGCAAGGAAAAACATGCTATTTGTTGGCTTAAGCAGTGGTATAAGCAACAGAAGGAAACTGATTAAGTGATTCAGAATGATGGAGACACACGAAAATTCAACTTCAGGAAATCGCACAACAACCGTATTAAAAAAGAAGTGGTCAGATATCAAAGTCACCATGAAAAGGCGGGTCACAGCCCACCGTATGTTTATTCTGTGTCAGACAATATTACAGGCAGTGATGGTGCTGCTGTACCCAGCAAATCTTTGGGCACTGCTTGCGCAAACAGTTCTGCCTTTGAAACCGCTGGGCGACCATCTGGCTGTGTGCTGATGGATGCTGTTCTGGAGTTACAAAATGCAATAGGGGATGCTGTAATAGATGTGGCCAAAGAACTAAGGAATATAAGTGCTGTTCAATAAGATATTGAACACTAATTAAATGAAGTGGTTAAAAAATAAATGCTGTATCTGATTACCTGTTTTTACATTCTGCTAATTACATTCAAACGAACTTGTAACGCTGTCTGATTTGGCTGATCATTTGGTGCATCAGTTATGTATATCATACCATATCTCTTCAGGTACAGGCAAGCCACGATTGTGTGCCACATTATGAAGCTCACTACATGCTTGCACAATGCGACACATTTTCTGTGGACTGTAGAGCAGCACATTAATAGAGTGGAAATGCCTTCTGTTTTCATAAGCAAATTCATTCTCTGAAGGCCTCTTTATAGTGTAGCATTGGCGCTGTGCGTCACAACGGATAGATTCTCTGCTCTTTACATGACTCTTTGAAGTGACTCACAAACCTTAAAATGACTTAAAAGGACTGCTTGCCTTTTACTGCACTAGCTGGAAAAAACACATGTCATAAGAGATGATGGCCTTGGCTGATGTAACTTGTCCAGCATCGTTGCATTACCAATGTGCATGCAGTTGACCGCTCCAATTACATTTGGAAAACGGGACATTGCTGCAAATTCCACTTTCACATTTGACAGTTCAACCACAATGTAAGAAAATTTTATATATCTGGATGACAAGCAAATAATACCATCCCATACAGCTGGCATGGCATGACTCAGTGATGATTATGAAATACCTGATTGGTCAGTAAGTTCACATGAAAATCTCTTGTGGCTAAAAACCAGAAAGTGAACAGAACTTGTAAAGAAGCAGGTAGAGCAGAATTCCTCAATGTCTGCATTTTTAATGTTCAGCACAAAACACCAAGTGGATAGCTCTTGGAAATCAAAATCGACTTAGAAGCCAGTCATTATCACCTATAAATATGCACTCTCTTCTGAGTATTCCATTTGCGATGTCTTCTAAGAACACTAAAACAGCTATGGTAGTTTGGCAATTCTGTGCGCCATTATATTGTTACAGAATGATTACAATCAAGTGAATTAAATTTGTAAGTGATATTCAATTAATTTTGGTGTATTTGATCATGGATGCGAATATGAAACAGAAAGGGAAACCACAAAGATATATCACTGCTTTGACGCTGGGTGCCAGCCATTTGCAAAACCGAGCAGAAACTTGTGTACACATGGTGTGAGGCTGCCGTGAAAATGTGTGTGGCTTTACGCCAAGTTTAGTTTTTATACATCTCAAAGTGTGCATGGAATCGGGTGTATGCAACATTTTTGTGCATATGCACTGTTTATACATGAGGCCCCTGACCCTTAACACCAGCTCTGTATCCAAGAAAACCGAGCAGCCTCTTTACTTCCTGCGAAGGCTAAGGAAAGCCCATCTCCCACCAACCATGCTCTCCACCTTCTACAGAGGAACTATTGAGAGCACCCTGAGCAGCTGCATCACGGTCCAGTGCAGGAATTGCACTGTCATAGATCACAAGACCATGCAGCAGATATAAGGACAGCTGGGAAGATCATCGGAATCTCTCTCCCCCCTATCACAGACATGGACACCACACTCTGCACCTGCAAAGCCATCAGCACTGTAGAGGACCCCACACACCCCTCACATAAACTATTCACCCTCCTGCCACCTTGAGAAAGGTACAGAAGCATTCAAGCCTTTACTACTACAATGTGCAACAGATTCTTCTTTCAAGCCATAAGACTCAGGGACTAGGCTGATAGCACACACACATTTTCCCACTCAACTAGATCATGTTTTTATATTTATTATTATACTGTTACCTTCTTCCTACTTCCAGTGTCATGTTTACATCTGTTCCTTCTATTAAGATACTAGCAAAATACCCGCGCTTTGCAGCGGATATACACACACTCACATATAAACATATATATATACATATCTACATATACACACATACATATACATACACACATACATACATACACACACAAATACATATATATATATATATATATACATACACACACACATATATAAACATATATATAGATATACATACATATCTACATATATACATACACACACACACACACACACATATACTATATATATATATATATATATATACATACACACACACATATATAAACGTATACATACATATCTACATATATACACACACACACACACATATATATATATATATATATATATATACAGTGTACATACACTCTTTGGGGTGCAAGCAACTGCTGGGGGTGGCAGAATTCATCAAGGAAGAAAAATGAAAAACATTATTTGTACAAAATCTTTATTTATTTATTCATTCCTAAATAATTAAATGGGTAGGCTATTTCGTATCAGTGTAATACGCTGTTTGTTAAAACGGATGACTTCCGCTCTTACGTGCAAGTCTGCGTGGATATTATGAACTATCATATCTGTTCAAGTTCTATTTAAATTTTAAATAGAAGGAATTTTTATTTAGTCAACAGAAATATTTTTGGTAGGAATGTAAGTTAAATGTAGGCATCATTGCATAAATTTTTCTTCACCATACAAATGTAAAGAGTAAATTCGCATTACATTCCAACCAAAGATATTTGTGTCGACTAAATCAGGGGTGTCAAACTCAATTGCACAGGGGGCCAAAATCCAAAACACACTTTAGGTCGCAGGCCGAACAGGATAAACATTTATTGAACACACTAAAACTAAACTTTTAAAACTTTAAAAGTTTTAAAACTTAACTTTTTTGAACATAAATATGAATAAAAACAGACAGGAATATTATTCCGGAATAAATCAACTCAAACCTTAAATAACTTATAATATTTTGCTCTCCATAAAAATATATCCTGTCTAAATTATACAAGTTAGAAATAAAGTAAACGTTAAAAGAACAAACATTCAAATTTCTTTACTCTTATGTAATTTTATATAAAAAATAAACTTAAATTTTAAATATCCCAAAAGATTTTGCTCTCCATAAAAATATATCCTGTCAAAATTATACAAATTCAAATATGAACATGCTGCATAA